>OZ043913.1:18341493-18795681 GCA_964056405.1 Acronicta alni
TATCTTTTTGTATTTTTTGGCATTTTCCATGCTGAGATTTTTAAAGTTATTAAGCAAAGGAAAAGTTTGACCGCGGGCAGGATTCAAACCGTCACCATAAAGACATAAATTCAGAAAGCGAAGGCAAAATTCGACATGGCGGGTAGGTATCACGGTGGTTTAGTGGTCATAGTCTGTGTACCTAACCAGAAGACGCAGGTTCGAATCCTGCCCGCGGTCGAATTTTTCCTTTGCTTAATAACTTTAAGTCTTCTAAAAAACTTTAGCGACTAATACCTATTTTGTAGTAAGTATCAATTTTTTATTGACATAGTCAATAAAAAATATAAGTACAAATTAATTTATTCCCTTCTTGAGACGTTCGCTTCACTGCTAAGGGCCGTGACCTTGTCTACTGTACTACATGTAACAGATTTCTAAGAAATCTGTCCCGCCATTTAGCTCTATCCTCAGCAGTATTTATGGCGGCGTTCGCACTGGATTGGAGTATCGAGCGAATCTGGTCGTTCGTATTGGGTTTTGGACTTCTTCCCATTTGCTTTTTTTCCAGACAAATTAATTGGAGGAGAACTTGGTAGTAATTTTTAATTCCTTTGTGAATTGAAATATTAGTCCGATATCATCCATGGGGTACGAAGCCCTTTAGCACCACATTTTAAACACTCAATGCGAATAGCGGCCATCCTCTTCGAAATCCAGGTTTCAGCGCTTTATAGGAATATGGAGAATACCTACTAAGGAGACACAAGCTCGTTTTAATTTAAAGGAAATGCTCTTCGTAGTCTCAATCCGATCAAACAGAATATAGCGTTCTTTGCAATTCCAATGCTCACTGGCATAGGAAATAGGGTCCACGATGGTAAGCTTGATGTAGGCCTCACCGAGAGGTAGGTGCTGGTTTCCGACAAGGATTTATTATTATTATGGTACTTCCCTAATTCATATCTGTAATGTCCATTTGCTTTATTTACTCTGCCTTCACTTTAAAATATATGTCCGAGTCATAAGCACGGTTATGAACGATTGCGGTAAATGTTACCAGAAGCAGTTATATTAGTTTCAGTCGCAAATTCCGACGTAATGTTTTCCTGGGTTCGCAAATAGTTATGCTACATTTATTAAACGACTTTATCAAAAAGGAGGAGGTACTATGTTCGACTGTATGTTTTTTATTCATTTCAGAGTGTAGTTTTCTGTTTGAAAATGATTAGAATTTAAATGTTGATATCATCTACTCATTGGGTGTATTTACAATTAAGTACTAGACGATCGAAAGTTACCGACATAGCTGAAAGACTTAGCAAGCTTAAGTGGCAATGGGCGGGGCACATAGCTCGTAGAACTGATGGCCGCTGGGGCAAAAAGGTTCCCGAGTGGAGACCACGCACCGCAAAGCGTAGCGTGGGACGGCCTTCAACGAGATGGACGGACGACCTGGTAAAGGTCGCTGGAAGACGTTGGATGCAGACGGCTTGTAACCAGTCCTTGTGGAAGTCTATGGGGGAGGCCTTTGTTCAGCAGTAGACTTCCTGTGGCTGATATGATGACTAGACGATCGAATGATTTTACGTCGTTGTTGTAGAAATCGAAAATGTCAAAAAAGTCAATAATATCCAGTATATCAATATAATCTGTCAACGGTTTCGTAGTATCTACCCTAATCAATACACATCAAGGTATACAAATCCAGTATCAAGTAATTTAATGTTTTATTAAACCTATGCATATATATAGAAATAAAACTAGAGAGAAAGGTAGACTGACGGGTCTACCCGTGACCATACACGCTGTAAAGGATCCGAAACGTCGGGCTTAATAATATCAATATAACTCGATAAAATCCGTAAAAAGTAGTTTTATTTCATGTATAATGGTATGTGAATACGACTGCAAGTAAAGTATTACGCAATCGTGGTGTACACATTTTAGCGGCGACCGTATGAGGTTTATTGCGGTCTTCATTTAGTTTTTCCACTCGGGTAATATGTGAAATATTGTCTTGGATACCGACTCCTACCGTTTTGCTAAGCTGTGCTGTAATATTATTCAAGCTCTAGTTTAGGTCTTCAGGAATTTCATTAACTTACAAATTACTTTCTCTCATATTATGTTGTTCCAGAATATTAATTTAGGTTTTCAGAAACTTTCAAAGATGCGTTTGTTTTTCGAAACTTCTTCGCACTTACTGCTGTTGAACTCAATTTTGATTCTTTGGTGAATGTAATTTCTATTCTGAACTCAATAAACTCTAATAATTATGCTTATTGTGGATAAATTTTAGCTTTCTGCATTTCTTCTCCATATAAAGCTATGCGAAATATCAAACTTCTCTGTGCGGGCAACATTTTTAAAAGAGGGTACAAAGTTTTCGCTTTATGTATATGTTATATATGTATATAGAAAGAGTAGGAAGCAGAAGTCGGCAGAATTCAATATCGTGCCTTAACAAACTGACGCTTCAAGCCCGTAATATACGCGATGTAGTTAAAACCATAGTAGGTGCATACCGTGACTGCGGCAAAATGTCCAAAAGAATGAAATACGTCACTTACGCGTTTTGATAAGTGGAGAGCAGATCAAGGTCTGCACAATATTGATTTCAATACATTTTATGTAATCATTCACTGGTATTATCAGTAAGACTTGATACCACGGCCTCACAGAAAACTGGCGTGAAATAACGTTTTCGTTGTGTTTCGTCGAGTGAGTGAGGATACCGGAGGCCCAAACCCCTTAAAAGGGCGGCAACGCACCTGAAACTCCTCTGGTGTTGCGGGTGTCCATGGGCGGCTGTAATCGCTTACCATCAGGCGATCCGTCTGCTCGTTTGCCCACCCTATCACATAAAAAAAAACCTCCGCTTAGCAGAAGTCTAAGTGAAATAATACTGCTTTGAGCATAGCAGTTGTATTCCTTACGGTAAGCAAGGTTGCCAGTGCTCCGTTTGTGTGTTCGTGTTTCATTATCATCCCATATACTGCCCAGTAGTAAAGTCTCCTTTCAGAATGAGAGGGCTTAAGTCAACCACGCTGGCCTAGTGCGGGTTGGCAAACTTGACACACCGTCGAGAAAAATCGCTAAGGCATTTCGATTTCCTCGCGATGTTTTTCTTCATCGTTTAGGTGAGTAATAATTAATTATCACTGACCTCTATAATTGTATTATCGAGGTCAGTGTTAATTATTAATACGCACATGGTTTCGAAAAGTCAGAACTCGAGACCTTTAACTTGGCAGTCCAATGGACATATCACTAGATTAACTCTACTTTTGCCATTAAATGGGCACATGGATTTTTGCCCGTTTAATGGCAAAAGTAGAGCTGTTACTGGGAATTTTATAGAAAAACCCAATAATACTGCTCGACGTGGGAATTCAACCTCTATTGTAGCAATCGCTTACGATCACTTGTTGAATGTGGCAAACTCCGCCACCTAAAGAACATTTATTCTCAAAAGAAAATTACAGTTCATAGAAATATGACGCTTACACAATCGTTGCTAATGCCAAAGCGTATATTCTGTACCTACGCTTTGGCATTAGCTAGACAAACAAATTTTTCAAATATATTTCAAATATTCTTGGTCAATTTTACACAGCACCATCTTCTAGACACAAACTAAGCAGAGCTTATAGAGCTATGGGTACTAGACAATGAATATAAATACTTAAATGTTTTTTTTTTAAATACACACTTAAAATACATAAGAAACACCCAGACAAACACAAACACTTATGTTCATTACATAAATATTTTCATCGAACCGAACCCACGACCCCGTCATCAGTAGTCTCACACTCAACACTTTATGATTATCATATAAATATTTGTGTCTTTTGTGAATCGAACCCATGACCATGAACAATAGACGTTTTCAAATATTATACCTTTAACTAAAACGAAAACAATATCCACTTGATGCGATCCGATAGTGAGGTACCCACCTATAAAGTGCTCAGACTATTTTTTTTTTCTTTCTTTTTATTTAAGTGACTGACATACGCTATGGCCTCTATGGCTTTACGCATACCGTATGTCAGTCCCATCGTATCCTAAAAAATTACACTTTCACAGGACGTGGGCCATGAATTTGAACAAACCCTTCGCATCGTCGCCATTTGGTTGGGATGGAAATGTATGGAACATTCCTACATCAGTTCTGTTGAAATTCAGAGACCTTACAAAATTATTTCTACTGAACTCATATTGGCCACATTCCATCAATAAATGTTGTAGGTCCTCGATAACTCCACAGTTCTCGCAATTGGGTGAAAAGGCTCTCTTCATCATGAAGGCAAATTTTTTGCATGGAATGTGTCCACATCTGAGTCTAAGAGCAGTAACAATCAGTTTTACACTATTACAAAGCAATAGGTTACACGTTACAGGTATACACGTACATTCCAGCGTTGTAGTACTTGTATACATTAACATGTACCGTTTAATACCTTAACCACTAAATGCCAATAGAACGAGCTTCGAAACTTTCAAAGTTCGCATAACTTGCAAAATTTTGGGACATGAATGAGATGACTCACACATACCAAAAACTCACACCCCTCATTCTACCGAGAGGGGGGATGGGGGAATCCGAATGAAAACAGTGTCTAGTCAGTTTGCTGCATGCTATCGAACGCGGAGGTATTGTCGCAACGCGCTCTGACTACGTTTACGAGAGTTAATACTGAAAAAATAAATGGATAGTTAATAGATTTAGTAAATAATTGCAGAATTGTTTTCACGGTATTTGACATTCGGACATTTTTATAATCAGTATTCTACATGTCACCAAATATAAAAAAATTTACTGGTCACCAAATATACTTAATTACTTTCCGTTGTAAATATAACCTAATTTAGTCAGCTGGTTCATCTATTGATTAATTAAGCTTATATAAATGCCTGATTATTTTAGATAAAAATATCTGGGATTTTGGGAAATCCCCTCGATTTTCCGGGATCGGATGTTCGTGCTGGTCATAAACTATAAACTAAATAAATGCAATCCAAATAAGACCCCGAATTAGTAGGAAAATCGCAGATAATCCGACATTCCGACATACAAAATACCAAATTGAGTCGTCTTACTCAATTATTAGGTAAATAAACTCAATAAAGCGTCAAAATTTCCCCAGTGATCTGTAGTAGGTACTTACTTTTATAAAAAATATTTTAGCAACTTCTTTCTCTGCGCCTTTTTCCCAACTATATTGGGGTCGGCTTCCAGTTTAAACAGATGCGGCTGAATATCAGTATTTTATACGAAGCGACTGCCATCAGACCTTCCCAACACAATTTTTTTGGGTAATCCTGATACCCTGAGGGGGTGTTCGTATGACAACCAGGACCGACGGCTTTACGTGCTCTCCGAGGCACGCACGGAGGGGTCTCGAAGTGTTCCACCTTTGACCTCGTCATCGCTTACCATCAGGTGAGACTGAGGTCAAATGCAAGCCCATCAACCATAAAAAAAAAAATGGTCACCCATCCACAGACTGACCGCAACTAGCGCAACTTAACCTTGCAGATCGGTTGATTAGCTTAGTTATAACTTAGCCACGAGCCCCCCAAAATCATTTCAGGAACATTGTATAAATTTAGTTCTTCTGTTCCATTTCGATTAAATGAATTGAAATTTGCAATGTAGTAATTATATAGACAGCAAAAATGAAAGACAAGTTCCTTTTTCAAAGAAATTTCATCGTATAGAGTTTGAATGCCGGAAATTAATATTATTCAGGTTCAAAGGAATACTTACTACATTTCTAGTTATTTTAGCTGACATGCAAGATTCTGTTACATAAGCAGCTTTTTATGGAAACTGCACTTGAAAAGCAATTTAATAGAATTTAATTTGTGTTATGTTACAAGCGCAATCAACCGGTAGTTTGTGGCCTTTCTTCTTTACGTTAAAGTATTGAAGCACAGCATGAGATCTCAACTTTAAAAAATCATGCTTTTAATGACTGTCTCTTGAACATTTAAAGCACTATTGAATGTTGTATCTCTCAGTGTCTATAAGATATTGAATATGTTTATTTCGATTGCATCCCAAAGATAGAAGTTACATATCTGAGTCCAAAGCACAGATATTTATTATTTTTATTTCATTAGCTCCGGAATCACACAAATTGCCATTTTTAATTAATCTTACTCTTTCATCTTACTTTACGGAGTCTTCTTCTTTTA
Organism: Acronicta alni; assembly: GCA_964056405.1. Lineage (NCBI taxonomy): Eukaryota > Metazoa > Arthropoda > Insecta > Lepidoptera > Noctuidae > Acronicta > Acronicta alni. The sequence continues at coordinate 18,347,683 of OZ043913.1, forward strand.
CTCTTCTCCCTTTTTGATGCGAAAAACACATCTATACATTTTTTTATTCTTGGTAACATCTTATTTAATTTCTCTTTAAGGCGATACCTCGTAAATTTACTTGATTTTCGATTGAGCAGATATCTGTGATATTGTACAATATGAATGTAGTTTTCAGGTATATGGTGTTTGAGTATATGATCTAAAATCTCCTAAGACTGAAAACACGATTACATAAAATTTTCTCGATAGAAAAAATTCGTAAAGTAGACCATAATTATTTTATTTCTTGAGTGCCACCATGATATGTTTTTATGAATTTGTTTAAAAATTTTTTTATACATAGAAAATAATCATACCTAAATTCATGCAAGAGGATTTTTTCATAAATTACGTAGTTTTGTTATAATAAATAAAAATGTGGTTTGTCTTTTACGCCATTTACTTCTGAGCGCACGCTCAGTATATCTATCTCATTATTTGCGTACATGAAGTATTTGCATCACTGTCATTTTGAATAACGTCAGATGGCCGGTGGACCTCATCGACGTCGGACCTGTGCTGCTTTGTTTTAGGATGACGTCTAGTTTCGTGTGTATAATTAATTTTTATGTTTGGTTTGGATGGATTAAAATAACTAAAACACTAGTCAAAATTTGGGCGAAAATTATGAATATTGTATTGTATTATTTTTTTTCTTTTTACCTGATGGAAAAATATCTTCAACAACTTATCGACATCGTGCCTTATCAGAGCAAAATAAATTAAAAATGAATGGAGACTCCTTTAGTCCGTATTTGTTTTGAGAATAAGTAAATTATTTTAAGATATCTTAATAAAATGAAATCCTGTTTATTTGGTCACGCCATAACTTGAGACCGACTTTACTGATTTCATTCATTTTTTTTTAATTTTTCTAATATTTTGTGGAAACTTTTTACGGAAAGAAAAAATAAGAAAATTGCGCAGGAAATTGGAAAATTTTTGAAAACTTATTGACAAGATACTTTCTAACCCGGTAAACTCTACGCAGATGAAGTCACGCGCAGAAGCTAGTTTATAATAAATATTATATATAATAAATAAATATTCTTGGACAATTTTACACAGCACCATCTAGTCCCAAACTAAGCAGAGCTTGTACTATAGGTACTAGACAATGGATATAATACTTACATACTTTTTTTTTTGTAAATACATACATATAATACATAGGAAACACCCCCCAAGCTTTATTATCCTCGATATCTGCTCTTGTCAAAGCTTTTTACCAAAGGAAAGAATATGGCCAAGGTAAGTATAACGGTCAACCAACTGAAGCAATTCATTTCCAACTTTAACAGCAAAATTTGAACTGTTAAAGATGTTTGCCATAATCTTTGTCTTGGTCATGTGCATCCGAAGTCCAACATGTAAAGAGGCATCGTAGAGATTTTGAAGCATTATCTGCATATCCTCAAAATTTTCCGCAAAAAGCACAAGATCATCTGCAAATCTTAAGTGGGACTAACCTAACCTAACCTTTTTTTTTGTTGACGGGGTTGGAAATGCTTTATGCACTACCGAGAGCGGTGGGGTGTGTCGGACTCCGCTCTGAAAAGAGCGATCTACCGATTAAAACCAACCTCGGCGTTTCACATCACCACTTTAATGCCGGGACTACGGGAGCGCTGTAGCATTCGTAGAACCTAACATCCTAACCTAGTCTAAGTAGAAAGTAGGTTAGGTTTAGGTTGTTACGAATCTACCTACACAAACTCTAAAGTGCCGACCCTGATGGAGCAGAATCCACCAAATTTTAAGTTAGTGTAAACTGCCCCACTAAAATCTATTTAGTTAGGCAGACTCCACTGCGAACTTTAAGGCATTTACTTTGCCCCAGCAGGGCTTGGTGGGGCAAAATGGTATAATATTATCATAGGATTGACTTGATTCAGTCCTGAATTCTAAAGGATTCATCATCAACCCATATACTGTCCCACTGCTGGGCACGGGTCTCCTCTCTTATTGAGAGGGATTAGGCTATAGTCCACCACTCTGGCTTAGTGCGGGTTGGCCGACTTCACAAACCGTCGAGAAAAATCTCGAAGGTATGCAGGTTTCCTCACGATGTTTTCCTTCACCGTTTAAGCGAGTGATAATTAATTATTAATACGCACATGAATTCGAAAAGTCAGAGGTGCGTGCCTTGGGTTCGTACTCGAGACCTTCGACTTGGCAGTCCAATAGTCATACCACTAGGCTATCACTGCTTGCTTTCTAAAGGATTGCTAGCACCTATCTATCTATATATATCTATATATATCTATCTATATATATAAAAATCGATGGGCTATCATGCCCATCGATTTTTATAATTATAAAACTTTTTTTAAAACAAAAATTGAACGATTTTCAGTTTATGTTTTCGTCGGGTCATTATTATTATAATTACAGATATTATTTTTTCGTGGTTCATTCTACTTACCTTCTTACTAAACTATCTCATTAGCCTAGTAGTCAAGTGCGACTGCTACACTGGGTTTGCAGTATTATGAAAAAAAGTTGTCGGACAACACAGTCGCATTTATTACGCGGTCCGTAATTTATTTCTCTAAACGGTTATAAAGCAAACAAACAGTTATAAGTATGTTCTAAACTTGTAGTGCTAATATCAGTGCATCGTATTTATATAAAAATATCATTAAAATTCAATTGTACAGTGCAATATTAGTGCCATAAATAAAATCATCATAAATTTCTACCCTGCAATCGGCACCAAGAACTGACCTACGGCAACCCGCAGTCCTCAAGCGGCAAAGGCGGCCTTAATGTGGAGTTTAGCTATTAATTGTTAAGTGCCTCAGGTATACTGCTGCCTCTGTGTCTCGAGGGTAATTTCTGCAAACATCAAATCGTAGACGGACAACAATTTACAATGCCGCGAATTGCGCGATCACCACCCACCACTCCTGCTCCTGATGTGGAAAAGCAACTTCTGTTCTCAACTCCGGACACATTTACCAATCCAAATGAAACAGATTCCTCTAACATTACTGCTAGAAACAAGCGACTTCGACCAGACTTCTCTCCAGAGTGTGAATGGAAGACCTTCGAAGATAAAATATTAAACTTATTAGCGTCATGGAAAAGTGAGCAAGATGCACTGCTTGGAAAATTAACATCAGGATTGACCGAAATTAAACTACAAAACGCGGAAATTCAAAAAACAAATGCCGAAACTTTAAAAACCATTGAGTTTTTGAGCAACGATTACGACTGCATTAAAACATCATTACAAAAATTAGAAAAAGAAAATTATGAACAACGGAATTATATAATGGATCTTGAAAAAAAAGTGATGGATCTGCAGTATAGAACACGCTCGTCCTGCGTTGAGATAAGGAATGTTCCAGCTTGCGAAAACGAGTCTACTAGTGACCTGACATCTATCGTCTTGAAAACCTGTAACACTATCCAACCCGCGGAAAAACCACCTCAACTGAGAGATGTGTATCGCCTACCGGGGAAAAAAGGTTCAAATAGGCCGATAGTAGCAGAGTTCCTGACTGTCACCTCAAAAAATCAAATACTGGATGCGTGCCGCACATTCAACAAAGGACTGCCCTCCAACGAAAAATTGAATACTGGTCACATTGGATTTCCCGGTGAGATTAAGTCAATTTATGTCGCAGAACATCTTCCTGGCACGTTGCGTCAATTGTTCTTTGAGACACGATCGTTTGCTAAAATTCATAATTATAAATTCTGCTGGTCGCAAAATGGCAAAATATTTCTGCGGGAACGGGAAGGAACGGCATCGGTCATTATTAATTCAACGCACTGCCTTAAAAAACTGCTCAAGTCTGAATAATACATTCGGAAGCAGTAATTTTCGCTTGTATTTATATAATTTTGTTAACGAACGGGTTCCTTTATTGAATTCGTACGGGATTTGTATAGCTTTGCACAAATCTGTTTTTTATTGTTTTATCTTTTACCACTTAATCATATTATCAATTTTCCAAAATATATACTGTACATTTAAGCCTCTACACTGCACACTTTATCTTGTTGTTGAACTATTACATAAAAAATCAATTCACCAGCGACATAATAATTATAAGTCTTGTTTACACGTTGAACTACTTCCACTTCTACTAAAAGTGTTTTTTCAAATAACTATTTACAATATCTTGTGTCTAACCTGTATGCACTTGCCAAATCACCAATGTTCGATATTAATATCTTAGAGGATATTGATTGTTTTGGCACAAGTAACTCATATATCTGCGAGCCTGCGGCATGCACACAATTTGTTCAAAATAAACCTAAGTCAAAATCATTAAATATAATTCATCTTAATATACGAAGTGTAAATCGCAACTTCGATGGCTTTAGAGTGTTTCTTTGCAGCATAAAAATTACATGTGACATTATAATATTAACAGAGTGTTGGCTCAATGCGTCAATAGTGCCGCCTTTGGAGGGATATGCTTCCTACTATACGAGCAGGTTACGAAATCAAAATGATGGTATCATAATGTACGTAAAATTAGAACTACCACATAACGTTACGGAACCGATTATATCTGATTCCAGCTGCTTAGTCTGTAATCTAAATACTCATCATCTTTCCCTTCTCGCAATCTACCGCTCTCCATCTATACGCAACGTTGATACCTTCATTGATGGGCTGGATCATATTCTTACAGAAATATCAACTCAAAAGCACATAGTAATAATGGGGGATATCAACATCGATATTACCCCGAACAATCTAACGCCACAAGCAAACCAGTACCTTAACCTAATTGCCTCACATGGTCTCTCACCTACCCACTGCTTTCCTACTCATTCCAAATCGTGCATTGACCATGTAATTATCAAATCGGATTTAAAAACTGTGACTCTTGTATTTGACACACATATTACCGACCATAAGCCCACGTTTATAAATGTTGAACATTCACTATCATGCCCAACACTTAAACATTATCGCACCGTGATAGACTATCCTGCCGTCATTAATGATATCTTTGACACGGACTTTAGTGCGGTTTTGAATCTCACTGAACCTAATATTGCTGCAGAATTTTTAGTGTCCACTATTAAATCCGTCATTGACAAACACTCTAAATCAGTTTATATATCCTCCAAATCTAGAATTTTAAAACCTTGGATTACAAATGGGCTCCTTCGATGTATACGAAATCGAGATAGCATGGCCCACATGTTAAGTAAAGAACCTAAAAACTATACTCTCAAAATAACCTATACAAGATACCGTAACTTCTGCAATAAACTGCTCAAAAGAGTAAAATCCTCCTACGAAAGAGAAGAGTTCAAAAAGGCAAAAAACAACGCAAAAGCCACCTGGAAAACTATTAAAAATATCTCTGGAACTAACTATAATAATGCCACCTCTGCTAGTGAACTTTTAAGAATAACTTCAGATAAAACATTGTCTGTCAATAAAGTCAACGAGTATTTCGCGAATGTTGGTAAGAACCTGGCCGACAACTTCTCATCCAACCTGAACACCTCTGAATATTTGCTTGATACTGCACCCTCAAACTCCTTTGTACTCTTACCTACCGATGAATCAGAGGTCGAAAGCCTTATTCTCGGATTACGAACAGACGCCGCGGTAGGGTGGGATGGCATAGCATCAAAACTACTAAAGTCCTGTCTGTCTGTAGTTGTACCAGCCATTACTCATGTTTGCAATCGCTCTTTAACCACGGGTTGCTTTCCAAAGGTTTTTAAGAAAGCTGTTGTCCATCCGATATTTAAGAGCGGGGACAAACATAGTGTTGTTAATTACCGACCAATATCTGTTCTACCTGCCATTACCAAAATACTGGAAAAAATTATTAACAATCGCTTGGTGAACTTCTTAGAAACGCACAAAATACTGAGTAACAATCAGTATGGCTTCAGAAGACGTAAATCAACCGAAGATGCTGTTGCCTCACTAGTAAATCATGTTGTGGAGAAACTAGATGGTAAAATGAGGTGCTTAGCCATCTTTTTGGATCTATCGAAGGCTTTCGACACTGTGTCCGTTCCTCACCTATTATCCAAATTAGAAGCTTCAGGAATTCGCGGACACACTCTTAGGATCTTCCAGGATTATCTCCATGATCGAACCCAGTGCGTGAAGATTGATGACGTTGTTAGTAATACCGCATCACTGAGTTTTGGCGTACCCCAGGGCTCAATTTTGGGTCCGACATTATTTCTGATATATATTACTAACCTATGCAACATGTCCCTCACAAATTGTTCAATATTTACTTACGCGGATGACACGGCGTTGGTTGTGCATGGTAATGACTGGCCTGAAACAATAAAACATGCGGAGAATGCCCTTACTTCAGTAATAACTTGGCTGTCGAATAATCTTCTTACACTTAATTTGAAAAAAACCGTATACTTACCGTTCTTCCTACAATCCAAAAACTTTCCTGACCCTGATTCATTAGTTATCAGATCCCACACTTGTTCCACCTTCAATTTACATTCACAATGTGATTGTCCTCATCTAACAAGGTCTGCTGTTGTCAAATATCTTGGCGTCTGTATTGACGGCTCTTTAAACTGGAAGCATCATATCAGCAACCTCACATCACGAGTTCGTAAGTGCATATCTATCTTTAAAAAATTAAGGCAATCTGCAGACTGTGACACTCTCAAAACTGTTTATTTTGCTTTGTGCCAGTCCTTAATAAACTACTGCGTCACAGTATGGGGTGGAGCGCCTAAAACTACAATGCTACCACTGGAACGGGCACAAAGGGCAGTCCTTAAAGTTATGTCCTCCAAGCCTTTCAGGTATCCTACCACAGCTCTTTATACCGATTGTCAAGTGCTTACGGTGAGACAGCTCTTTGTTCTTTGTACCATTTTACGCAGACACTGTTCGATGAAATTTGAACCGAATGCTAGCAAAATACGTAAACACTCTAAGGTATGTCCAACCTACTATTGTAGAACGGCTCTCGCTCAACGGCATTATAACATCCTTTCAAATCACTTGTATAATAAAATAAATAAAATTTGCAATATCTATCCCCTGTGTCGACAAGAATGTAAGAGAAAAATATGTAAATGGCTACTAAAACAAGACTATGATAGCACTGAAAATTTATTGAAACTGGCGATCCTCTGAACTGATTTTTTTTTTTTAAACTAATTTTTATAACTAAACACAATTAAAATCATACAAACATACCCTTTCTCTCACACATACATACACAACCACACCACTGTCACACACCTCTATGAGGCTTTTTAAACGTTAACTTCAGTAATTACTACTTAATTATACTATACTGTGTTCGTCCTGCAATTTAACTTTTATGTGTAAAACCTGAATCCGAGAACGCTGGTACCCATAACACAAGTTAAATCTTACCTTGGGTACCAGAGTTCATCGAAACACTGTTATATTGTAAAGTTAAATTTCATTAATATGTAGTGTAAGTGTTTTGTACAATGTTTTTTGAAAATAAATATTATTATTATTTATTATTATTATTATTACGTAGTTCTATGAATTCTCACTCGTGAGTTTGTATTTGTTAGGCTCGGCCCCTAGACATACCGGTGTATATTAGTACACCTCTGCCTAACCCTTCGGGAGTACTGGCGTGGTGGTACTTATGTATATGTACTTGCCTTACCTTACTTCAACTATAGCTGTCTCAAGTTTTAATCAAGATAAATGATAGAACCCCAAACACGAGGTAGCTGCAAACCGTTGAAGTCGAGTTCCCTCGATTGTCTTCCGTCTCCATCATCAGATCAAGGGTAACGAATACTTACCTACGATAGCCAAACACTTAATAATAAAAAATGTGAAATTATCGAGGTATTGTTAACCGCGATCATTTCACATTTTTTGTGTGATTTTGAAGATTCCCTTGGTGTATCTCCGGAGTCAAAGGTTGAATTTGCTTCCATTTGCCCCGGTGAATATGACCAAAGCACAAATATTTTTTGATTTTATATCCAGGCATCTTAACATAAAATATTATAGTATTCTCGCCGTCTGTGACGCCCTTAAAATTAATTTCGCAAGTTGAGTAGGCATTCTTTACACAATAATCAAGAAACAAAACTTCTATTATAGATATTAATCATCCCAAATATTATATTTTTTGTATATTATACATAATTACACAATGCGCACGAGAAATGAATGCTCTTGTTATAGCATCACGCTGATGCATGTAGGATCAATTACCTCGGTAGCAACACGTGCCAGATTGATACTGGACAAATTAGCGGCACGCGTCATATAGTGCAATTACCGGATCTTTATAAAATCGAAGACTACTTTACCGGATAGTAACAAAACGACTAGGTATAGGGCGTAATAGTCCTATAAGCCTATAAGTGGCTCTAACGTTTTCAAACGTTAATATTTTGTATCAAATTTTTATTTATTATTTCAAAGTCTAAGTTATTTTATTTCAATTAGACCATTAAAATAAGTACCTACTTTTGAAAAGTCAAAACTTCACAGTTCCAAAAAGTGGTTCTAATGGAAAAGAACCGGAATGTAACTAAAATTATACAGACGCGCCTTTAAAAAAACACGATTACTTAGTGTTATTCTTAGTTTACAATAATAATTTTGTTCTGAATAGTTCTTGAATAATGCAGTATGATGTGTACAAACAGGGAATGGCAGCAGTAGGGAATGGATAAATACTCTCCAAGAGCAAAGACAAGTTATTCTCTATCTAGATACACACAAATTTACACCAATATTTACTCCGGTCTAATCATACACTACATTCTTAACGTATTCCCGTTCGGTTTCCATTCCTTTCTTCACGGGATATGAAGTTCAGAAAGCACTGTCAACCTATGAAGTACCACAAATACCCAGAAGAGTAAATATACGAGTATTATCATCTTAACTTTAAGACAATTTTGTCGATTTTTATAGTAGGGACAGGTTCCACAGGACAGCGGGACGGGGCGGCGTTGTCCTTTTAGGTTTGAACAGTAGGAATACTGCCGTCGTCGTAAAGATGACGTGTTCGTGTGACTGATAAGAATAATTAAGATCGAAAAAGATTTATTTTTAAATATTTTATACACTACTCGTAACGTCTATACCTAATACATAAAATGTAAGAGTTTATAAATAGGTAGTAGCTAAACTAACAGATAATGTTAAAAATAATAGTATTTAACCTTTTAAACTGAATTTAAATAAAAGTTTACTCATGCAACGACTTGTGATCTGCGCGATATCGAATCGAGTGTTGATTTAAACTGAATACGTCCTAATGAAACGATGCAATCAATGCAATGCTTTAATGTGTATCGTCCTTTCGAAGCTCAGGAGTGAACTAGACGTAGTATGAGTAGTTATGCACGCCAAGACGCTCATCTGTATACAAAACTGGACATCGCACGCTGGTCGGACGGGCCGGGCAGGTTGGCTAGGCGATACTGCAGCTTATGAGGATGTTTTAAGCAATTCGATATCGAGGAGATTTGTAAGCGATATCGCAAGACTGTCCGATATCAGCACACATTCTACGACAGCCCATACATTCTTCTGCCGCAAACCTATGCGACATCGCAATTATATCAACAATCGATGAAATCCTGTACAGATTTTCTGTATGAGTAAGGTCTCGAATATATAAGATGAATACTTCTTTACTGTTTTTTTTTTTCAGTTTAAAAGGCTAGATTTTTAAGAACTGGAGTGGAGTTTGAAGGACTTGTTTTAGATAAGGTACACTATGTGTAAAATACTTATAATACATATTATTATTTTAATATAATATATAATACTTCTATCACATGAATTTTACAACATATACCTTTATGTAATGTACTACTGACAGAAGAAATAGATATACATTATGTAATTTTAGGCTAATTAATGCCCGGTTTATGATAAAATGACGACATCAATTTTAGGATAAAACGTGTTAAAGCTACCATAATTATATGAATGGTATATACTTATTCAAAAGGAAATTATGAACATTATTGCGAATTGCTAGCAGATCATCAACTATATGTGTAAAATACACTAAAATACTTATTATTATATGAACTACATATATTATAAAACTTTAATAAAAACTTGAGAGGTGTCAAGGGACACCCGGATGGAACGGAGTTCCTTTCCTTAAAATTTAATAATTAAAAATAAAAAGACCTGTATACACTCAACAATTCACAACGCGTGAAATTCAAATATTGTCATTCACTCAATAATATTTGAATGCTTGTCAACAATATTTGAATTTCGAAAAAAGTGTCGTGACAACTTTTCGTAAGATTTTTTTCCGTCTAGCCCCCTTTCACAACGCGCGATAAGGAACTTCGTTCCAATATCAAAATAAAATAAAATAATATCAATTTCTACAAAATCAAAAATACAGACGGCCAGCAGGTCAAGCTATCCAAAACTGTCAAATTTTCCCAATTGAATATGAACCTTATTGTTTTGTCTTAAAGTTGAAAATCAATTAAAGAAATTTTATAGGTTGTGGTAGCTTGATGCTGGCCTCTGTACCTACCTACTGAATATTTCTATCACATCAATTTTACAACAATCACATATAATAGTAAGACCTGTGAGAAGGTTCTTTATCATAACTAATTGGTTTTTCACGATTAAGTATTTTATAGAACTGTATGTAGGTACTACTGGACAGAATATTTATATATAATATAAATATATATATATATGTAATTATGTATTAGACTAACGCCCGGTTTCTGATAAAATGATGACGATCAATTTTAGCATAAAGCTTGTTAAAATTATCATAGGTATATGAAAGCTATATAGGTTCAATAGGTAAAATAATTGCGAATGCTAGCAGTTCATCAGAGATATTTAGTAGTTTGAGTATTTTTTAATAAGTATGTAGGTAGTCAAAGTCAAAGTCAAATATTTTATTTCAATTAGACCATTAAAATAGCACTTTTGAAAAGTCAAACTAGTTGCACGTAGTAGGTAAGTATTATCAGTTCCCGAAAGGAGAAACTCTTTTGAAATATTCACGGATGAAGAAAACAAACTTTTTTCATGAAACGTCGGGATTAATAATATCAATATATAAGTACCTACGCGATAAAATCCGTAAAAAGTCGTTTTATTTCAATGTTTTTTCATGAGTATTAAATTAGTGAACTTGAGAAATTTGAGAAAAATAATTGAGAAGTTCAGAAACCGGGCATAAGTTGCTGAATATTAACAGGATTCTATTTTAAAGGTCTTATTCTAAATTATTGATTTAATGAACTAACATATTTAGATTATTTAGCATATTTAGATTATTTAGCATATTTAAATTATTTAGCATATTTAGATCAATTGAAAAACATTACAGAAATGCTATTGCAAAAACCTATTTACGTGTATAATTTACAAAAAAAAAAGAAAAAGACAGAAAATTAATCGTATATGGTTTTTTTCATAAATACTATTCAGAAACAACAACTAAGGGCGTCCCCTAACGAGACTTGGACCTCGCCTTAGGGCGTTGCTGGGGGACAACTAGGGACAGCTGGATCATGATTTACAGCGCGGGCCGGCTCAAGCAAGGGTCGGGGTTGGGGGGAGTGTTTACCATTAAAGAGTCTTTGCAACGGGCCACGCTGGCAAGGACGGTAGATTGGACAGTGCACACTAGGACCCTTAAAGGTTACAAGGTAGTGAAAAACTAAATTTAAAAAATGTGGATAGGTACTTTTTTATGTTTAGCTCATTTGGTTTTTTGTGTTTATGTAATCCTTTGTGGTGCAGCTAATTGGCAGATATAATAATAAAATGAAATAGTCTCACAACACAGCACGCCTCCCATCATAACACACCGGCTTCATTTACTTGGTTTCGGCAATTGTAACTAAATCCAGCTATGAGCTTCCCCAAAATAATATTAATAATTTATTTTCGCATCATCACATTAAAAAGTCTCAATTATTAACACTTAAAATAGAGACTGGTGTCGATTATAGTTAATATACATATTTAGAGTTATAACGATAAACAGGCGGCCCATTTGTAGTGATCTAATTTTTTTTTGTGTAAATGACATCCTATGGAATCACCTAAACGCATTATATGGTGCACTAAAATAGTTTTATTGCAATGGTTTCGTTTATGCATCGATCCAATAATAATATTAAACTAATAGACAGCCGTCTAAGACACAAATGAAAATTTTGGGCCTACAGAAATGGGCCACCTTGTATTGCAGATTATATATCTACCAATTAGTTCTCGTGTTGAACAGATGCAGCAAATGGACCACTTTACGATTTGGACGTTTTGGTGGCTGCAGTGTTTTTACGAGAGCCCTTTGCTACCACCTCACTCCACGTCTTCTTTTCCGGCTCGCTTGGCGTTAGGTTCGAAGCAGATGTTATTGGTACACGTCTTATGGTATGCCTTGGAAACGCTGATATATTCGAAGTGATACGATTTTCTGGATCGGTTGGCCACAGTTCATACTCTGGCATAAAATATAACTGTGGAAACATCGCTACTGTAGGCAGTTGCTGTTCATGGGAGAAAACTGAGTCGAGAGTTAAGTGCAAAAAACTACCGTCACGCTCGAAATCATGAGTTAAAACATCATATTGCACGGAAAAGTAAGACTGAGAAATAAGGAATCTATAGGTGAAAGGGTCAATCGGGGCTAACTCTAGCTGAGTCAAAGTGGGGCGCGCCACAGGACGCATAGTGTTGTTCGGTTGACGAGCAGGTGGCATGGGGATTGGGGGTGGAGGGGTGTACATGGGAAAATAATATATTTGCGGTTGACGGCCGGGGCTCAAAATGTCGGCAGTGGAAGAACCAGACGCCTCGATAGGCCGCGGCAGCGGGCGGCCGGCGGTCTCACTTTCAACATTTTTGCTGTAGTTGGGTTGAAGTGAGACGGACGAGCTTTTTGATTGCTGTAAAATAAGAAATTAAATAGAATTTTCGAATATTTACAAAATCACTAAAAAAATCTTTAACATTTGAACGCGTACCTATATGAAAACCGCGATGAAATTAACCCTCAACCAAATCATGATAACTTAGTAAAAAAATCCACTAAATATTACCAAATTAATGTAGAAGTAAGTCTAATAAACCATGAAGTGGTTCAGGCACCTGAAACAGCAATATTTGCTTTCTTTTTGACAAACTAACTCTATACAAACAAGTAGATAGTAACTAGTCAAATTTCTGAGTGAATTAAACACTGTTTTATTGTTTTCGTGTGTTCGTCTGGCTAATCAGCCAAGTGGCAGCTCTGCTAATAATATGTGTTTTAGTGTTATAATATATTTAAGTTAATGTAATACATATAATTAAACGTAACTCTCAAACGGCGCAAATATAGTAACCTATCTGCTAACTATATTTTCGTGGGGTCCGAGTGCCCGTCTCCTTTTCAAGGAAATATCAAGGAGACTGGTCGACTCTTCACGTGATCAGAGGGCTGGCTTGTTTCTAGCGGAACGCATAAGCATTGCCATTCAACGTGGTAATGCAGCCAGTCTTTTGGGGACATTGCCGGACGGCAGCGATGCCGACGAATACTTTGACGCCTACTAGCGTTTATACTTTTATTTATTTGTATTTTATTTTTTGTTTTGGTATAGGTAAGTATGTATATTTTGTAAATATGTAATTAATAAGTATTTTTAAAATAAACATAATTAATAGATATGAAAAAAAAATATTATAGTTAATTATAGTATAATTATTAATTAAAGTTAATATAATTCTTATATATTAATACACAGCTATATTTATAGAATGCTTACAGATTCAGGGCGCGGTTGGTGGTGAAAATCCTGATTAATGTTACCTGTAGGTAAAGAGGATAATAATTTATTATTAGATACTTTATGCAGCAGTGATAGCCTAGTAGTATGACCATTGGACTGCCAAGTCGAGGTCAGGGTCTCGAGTTCGAATTCAGGGCACAAATCATGTGCGTATTAATAATTAATTATCAGTCGCTTAAACGGTGAACAAAAACATTGTGAGGAAACCTGCATACCTGAGAGATTTTGTCGACGGCGTCTGAAGTCTGCCAACCCGCTCTAGGCAAGAGTGGTACCTATACTATAGGCGTAATCTCCCTCATTCTGTAAGAGTCGACCCGTGCCCAGCAGTGGAACAGTATATACTGTCCCACTGATAGGCACAGGGCTCCTCTATTATCATCAACAACCCAAGTAGGTTGATGATGATGATAGATACTTTTTTGTTCAAAAAGTTTCAAAAGTATTTTTCAGAAGTATTTCAAAAGTATTTTTAGACATTGCAAAACAAATATTACACTTACTGGCTGCGCCGCGGTTGTGGCTTGCTGATCCGGAGACGTTGTCAGTCTGAGCATCTAAACAAAAAGAACATCAAGTTTAAACTGTCCCACTGAACATTTTACTTATTCACAGCTGAACACGGGTAGATACCTATATATATATATATATGTATATTAATTGTTTTAAAATGGCACAAGGCCGCTTAATTGTATGAGGCAACCGCAGCCTTTAGCCCCATCAACACTAATAGGTTGCTACTAATGGACGGGCATAAAATCTTAACTATAGCAGTGGGGACTATAGAAATTGTTTAAATGAACAGAGCTTTTATTGAAGTATCCGCAGCTATTGTTTCAGATTTTTAAAATAAAGTGTATAGCGTCAATAGAGCAAACATTAATTAAAATATGGTCGCCTTATTTGGACCACTGTAACTTTGACTGGACCACACAGGTGCTATCATTGGACCTAGGCAATTTTGGCTTACTGGTCCATTCAAGGTGCCTACAAAAACATATTATTTTTAGAATGCACAAAAATAAAACTGTTTTTTACAATCATATTTTTATTCAATATTTTGAAAATACAAACAGTTAAATCTTAAATCTAATTATTTATTTAAATGGAATATCACTCTTATACTCATAATTTTTGAGGTAGCTTCCTTACCCTTAGTCAAAAACTGATCCCGCGGGCTCAGTACGAGCGGGATTAGTTGACTAAAGAGCTAATATTAAAATTTATTAAAATGAGTTTCTAAATTTCATCCAATATATTTTAATAGAACTCTAATGAACGTTGTATATTTGGTACTTTCATCATTTTAAAAGAAAAATAAATAAATAATGAATTCAACAATTTAGAAAAGACCCCTAGATTGGACCGGTTCAGTCAAAGAGCTATGCAGTGGTCCATTGATGGTAATTTGCTAGTACCTCACTCAAAAAATAATTAAAAAAGAAATGAGTGTTTCTTAGAAACTAATATTATAATAGTTAGCTACATCGATAAACGTGCAATCATATAAAAAAAAACTTACGTTAAAGTTCTTAATAGCACTATACTTACATGGTAATATAATTTTATTATGTCGCAAGAATTTTATATTTACGGCGCGGACAACATCTTTGGTGACACTGGCGGTATAGGGGCCATAGAGCTAGCGAGCCGATGTAAGAAACGATTTTTAAATTGAATCGTTCGTGAGATATTGAAGTGGTCCGATCAAAGCGCTGGTCCAATGATCGTAACCTTACCTTATCACTAACGTTGTCATCTTAAGATCTTACTTATTACAACTAAGCGACATTTAACTAAGTCCAATAATGTATTAAATAACTCCCTAATAAACCATAAAACTCACTCAAATTTCTTGCTCTTCGCATTCTGCTATTTCGCGATCTCCTATTTCGCCTTTTCTTCGGTTTCTTGGGCCCAAGATTGCCATACACATCCCTATCAAATGGGATAACCTCTCTTACAGTGACTTCCTTTGAGAACGTCACATTTTTGATCTTCTTTCGCTCCGGCAGAGGTTTCGGAGGGCCATCAGATTTAAATTCGGAGGGCGGTTGGCAATTAAGATCCTGATTAATGTTACCTGTAGGTAGAGAGGATATATAAATAATTATGATAATAAATATACTTTGTTGGAGAAACTGGATATTTTTAGATAGGTATTGCAAAACAGATACTACACTTACTGGCTCCGCCGCGATCGGTGCTTGACGGTCCACCAGAGACGTTGACATTCTGATCAGCTAAACAAAATAAAGTAATACAAAATTTAAAATATTTGCTAATACTTTGATGCTTATTATAATGCATATTATGTTGAGTAAATAAAATATCGGAAAGCGATACCTACCTAGGTTGGTACGAAAATAACCTACATAATTATGATTTTATATATGTAGGTAGGTCCTACATATTATATTTATAAAGCCCCCAACAAACAGACGGCCTACGGTGGCGGCGTTGTAAGCTGTACCTAATATTATTTAGTAAAAAAGAGTTTCTATTTAAGTATTGTATATGACGCGATTTGAACCCCCGCTGCGTTCGCCACCACGCCGTCAGTATGTGAACTGTGAAGGACCGTGGGCGCGGTAGGGATCACTCTAAATTGAAGTGTTGACAGCGCGGCTTGCCGCCACCGCAAGCCCCGCCTCATTCGTCACAGTGCCAGTCTGTGCAGGCAGGTCCGCACTCGTAGTGGCGATCGGTTATCACTACATAGTATAAAACAAAGTCACTTCCCGCTGTCCCTATGTATGCTTAGATCTTTAAAACTACGCAATGCATTTTGATGCCGTTTTTTTTAATAGATAGAGTGATTCAATAGGAAGGTTCATATGTGCAATAAATGCACATATAAACATTAGAACATTGCACCCGTGCGAAGCGGGGGCGGGTCGCTAGTAGGTTATAAATTGAAAGTGGTGTTGCCACCACCGCTAGCCCCGCCCCGTTCGCCACCGCGCCAGACTACTACACGTGACCGCGCGGCCAGGCTGTCACACGACCGTCCCGCCGCCGCTGCTGTTTGTGGAGGGCTTAAATCTTGGAAGGGAGTTCTACCGTACTTCTATCTATCAAGCACCTATTAACTATATTAATTTGTTCTACGACATTGGAATATTATTAGAATGCTCATTCACAGCTGGACACGGGTCATCAACCTGATCATCCTCCGAGCTTCCCAGCGAGATACGAAGCGGACGCCACCAGACCTCCGCAAACTAATTACTGGGTAGGTAATACCGATATCCTGATGACACCTACACTGGGTGTCAAGTTTTTTGGGCTACTGACTAACACTAAGGATCGTCATAGGTGTTCTCTCTCCGAGGCATGGAGGGGCTAGGTCGAAAATGATCACCCATCCATAGACTGACCGACAGATCGATTGATCAGTGTACTTATAATTTTGCCAGCAACCCCGCACGGGGGATGGCGGGAGATGGGTTCGGGTATATAATAGGTATGTTATTATAAGATTTAATTGAAAATCGATTGAAGTTATTTGATAGTTTTATAATGTGCTGTTGATTGTATTTAGAATTCCGTTAAATATTTATTGCAACCCAAGAATTACATTTACTTGTGTCCTTTTTGGGGGCAATGCCCAGCTTGGAGCAGCCTAGAGCAGCTTGGAGCTTCGAGCAGAGCAGCCATGGTCGTGTTGAAAATCACGAATCCCATGGTTGTGTCTAATAGGGCAAGGAGAGGCAAGAATGTCAATACCAGTGTTCATAATAAAGAACTTTTGTTCCGTACCTCTCCCCAAAATCAGATACTATTTCATTTCTCATAAAGCAAGTTTTTTATAATAATTAAAACATAGTGTCCACCCTGTACTGCTCCCGATAGTTAAAAAGACGTATCTGACAAAAAGTAAAAACGGCGAAATAAATGTTTTAATGAATGAAACGGGAAATCGTTTGCTGTCCTCAAGTAAATAAAAATTTACATACTAAAAGTTGATAATAATGGCCACTATATAACTATAAGTTCTGTATTTAATCATTCGTTGCTATAGAGCCAAGTGCGGCTCGTGCTGTGAGCGAGGTTCGGAAAATACCTGTATCGCTCTGCCTCTAGAGTAGACTAGAACCGTATTTAATCCAAGCCCAGGTGCCCAAGACTGCTATCAAAATTTTTAAAAATTTATTTCAATAGTAGGTACCGTTAATTTTCGTTACCTACGTTATCCTTCAAAATTTGCCTTAACTTAATACTTAGTTCCAATTTTTCTTTTCTATTCATAAAACTTCAATTCTGTGTATGCCTATCTACAATACTTGACATATTGAGTTAGGCATTGATCAGGAAACCAATACTTGGAATAGATTTTATTTTACTGAGCTTTCATCTGGAAACTAGATTTAATCACATTTTTATTCAATATTTTAAAAATACGAACAGTTAAATCTTAAATCTAATTATTTATTTAAATGGAATATCACTCTTAGACTCATAATTTTTGAGGTAGTTTCCTTACCCTTAGTCAAAAACTGATCCCGCGGGCTCAGTACGAGCGGGATCAGTTGACTAAAGAGCCAATATTAAAATTTATTAAAATGAGTTTCTAAATTTCATCTAATATATTTTAATAGAACTATAATGAACGTTGTATATTTGGTACTTTCATCATTTTAACAGAAAAATAAATAAATAATGAATTCGACAATTTAAAAAAGACCCCTAGATTGGACCGGTTCAGTCAAAGAGCTGTGCAGTGGTCCATTGATGGTAATTTGCTAGTACCTCACTCAAAAAATAATTAAAAAAGAAATGAGTGTTTCTTAGAAACTAATTTTATAATAGTTAGCTACATCGATAAACGTGCAATCATATAAAAAAAAACTTACGTTAAAGTTCTTAATAGCACTATACTTACATGGTAATATAATTTTATTATGTCGCAAGAATTTTATATTTACGGCGCGGACAACATCTTTGGTGACACTGGCGGTATAGGGGCCATAGAGCTAGCGAGCCGATGTGAGAAACGATTTTTAAATTGAATCGTTCGTGAGATATTGAAGTGGTCCGATCAAAGCGCTGGTACAATGATCGTAACCTTACCTTATCACTAACGTTGTCATCTTAAGACCTTACTTATTACAACTAAGCGACATTTAACTAAGTCCAATAATGTATTAAATAACTCCCTAAATAAACCATAAATACTTACTCAAATTTCTTGCTCTTCGCAATCTGCTATTTCGCGATCTCCTATTTCGCCTTTTCTTCGGTTTCTTGGGCCCAAGATTGCCATACACATCCCTATCAAATGGGATAACCTCTTTTACAGTGACTTTCTTTGAGAACGTCACATTTTTAATCTTCTTTCGCTCCGGCAGAGGTTTCGGAGGGCCATCAGATTTAAATTCGGAGGGCGGTTGGCAATTAAGATCCTGATTAATGTTACCTGTAGGTAGAGAGGATATATAAATAATTATGATAATAAATATACTTTGTTGGAGAAACTGGATATTTTTAGATAGGTATTGCAAAACAGATACTACACTTACTGGCTCCGCCGCGATCGGTGCTTGACGGTCCACCAGAGACGTTGACATTCTGATCAGCTAAACAAAATAAAGTAATACAAAATTTAAAATATTTGCTAATACTTTGATGCTTATTATAATGCATATTATGTTGAGTAAATAAAATATCGGAAAGCGATACCTACCTAGGTTGGTACGAAAATAACCTACATAATTATGATTTTATATATGTAGGTAGGTCCTACATATTATATTTATAAAGCCCCCAACAAACAGACGGCCTACGGTGGCGGCGTTGTAAGCTGTACCTAATATTATTTAGTAAAAAAGAGTTTCTATTTAAGTATTGTATATGACGCGATTTGAACCCCCGCTGCGTTCGCCACCACGCCGTCAGTATGTGAACTGTGAAGGACCGTGGGCGCGGTAGGGATCACTCTAAATTGAAGTGTTGACAGTGCGGCTTGCCGCCACCGCAAGCCCCGCCTCATCCGTCACAGTGCCAGTCTGTGCAGGCAGGTCCGCACTCGTAGTGGCGATCAGTTATCACTACATAGTATAAAACAAAGTCACTTCCCGCTGTCCCTATGTATGCTTAGATCTTTAAAACTACGCAATGCATTTTGATGCCGTTTTTTTTAATAGATAGAGTGATTCAATAGGAAGGTTCATATGTGCAATAAATGCACATATAAACATTAGAACATTGCACCCGTGCGAAGCGGGGGCGGGTCGCTAGTAGGTTATAAATTGAAAGTGGTGTTGCCACCACCGCTAGCCCCGCCCCGTTCGCCACCGCGCCAGACTACTACACGTGACCGCGCGGCCAGGCTGTCACACGACCGTCCCGCCGCCGCTGCTGTTTGTGGAGGGCTTAAATCTTGGAAGGGAGTTCTACCGTACTTCTATCTATCAAGCACCTATTAACTATATTAATTTGTTCTACGACATTGGAATATTATTAGAATGCTCATTCACAGCTGGACACGGGTCATCAACCTGATCATCCTCCGAGCTTCCCAGCGAGATACGAAGCGGACGCCACCAGACCTCCGCAAACTAATTACTGGGTAGGTAATACCGATATCCTGATGACACCTACACTGGGTGTCAAGTTTTTTGGGCTACTGACTAACACTAAGGATCGTCATAGGTGTTCTCTCTCCGAGGCATGGAGGGGCTAGGTCGAAAATGATCACCCATCCATAGACTGACCGACAGATCGATTGATCAGTGTACTTATAATTTTGCCAGCAACCCCGCACGGGGGATGGCGGGAGATGGGTTCGGGTATATAATAGGTATGTTATTATAAGATTTAATTGAAAATCGATTGAAGTTATTTGATAGTTTTATAATGTGCTGTTGATTGTATTTAGAATTCCGTTGCCGGTGGAGTAATGCTCAGTGCCCCTAGGTCCGCTGCCCCCTATGCACACCCTGCACCATAGGGTAAAGACGCCTCTGCAGGAATTGATATTCATTCAAATCAGTTCAGTTATTCAAATTTTACATAAACATAGCCTCACGGGACAAGCACGAGTAGGGTAAAGAAGTACTGATACAACGTCTTTATTACCTCAATTGAACTGTCATTCAAATTGACAAGTATTTGGGAGTTCACAATAATTGTGAAAATTATTTTCTTCCCTTAATCATCATCATTATATTTTTTCATCAATTTAAGATATGAGTCCTCCATGGCATATATACGTACTTGTACCCCATAGCATAGTTTCGACATAAAATAACGTCTAAATTACAAAGCAAACAATATTTACGAACACTGATTATTAAAACATTTTAATTGCAATATGTTTAAGAAAACTGATGTCGTAATAGGTATTTTAGATTATCTTATCTCTGTATTTCAGTTTATATTTCAGAACTTCACACCAACACCGCTGCACTGCAAATTTTGTTGTAATTACTGTGCGGATTAATTAACATATAGGATGTACCTAAGTTATTCCGCTATTATGTGTTAATGTTATTACAATTAATAAAGGATTTAGTTCTGGGTCCCAATACAAACACCGGTGTACGCGGTGTTATTCAATGAGATATTCATAGGTATCTTTGCTTTATGGTATTACGAGGCAAGAGAGTGATATAAAATTAATGCGGTTACACACCGCGGGTTTCAGCTAGTATTAAATACATTTATTAAATAGATAAAAATAGAATAAGCAGTGATAGCCTAGTGGTATGACTGCCAAGTCGACGGTCTCGAGTTCGAACCCAAAGCACGCACCTCTGACTTTTCGAATTGAGGTTTGAGACATCTTTATTATTTCTCATAAGAATAATTATAATTCACTTACATGAGAAAGTAACACTTCAAAATAAACATATGATCAGCATACATACGTTAACAAATGCAACAGTATTATAGTAAAAAAAAACAAGGCAAATATACAACAAAAATTATTAATCAAAAAGTGTGGGTAAGTTAACAATGTTTCAGTTTAAGTACTCGGTCAAGGCGTATACATACACAGAACACACGCGGCTGGAAGTGGCATGCATTAAAGTGCGCTTGCGTTATGTAAAAGATAAGACTTTAGAAGTTTTTTATAAGTGAGCATTCATGTGTGCATTAATAATTAATTATCACTCGCTTAAACTGTGAAGGAAAACACCGTGAGGAAACCGGCATGCCTTAGAGATTTTTCCCGACGGTTTGTGAAGTCTGCCAACCCGCACTAGGCTAGCGTGGTGGACTATAGCCTAATCCCTCTCAATATGAGAGGAGACCCGTGCCCAGCAGTGGGACAGTATATGGGTTGATGATGATTAAATGCTATGAGTGAATGATGCTATTAAGTAATCAATTAATTCGGGCATGTGACGAGGAGAGATGAAATGCATGTAACTAAAAGAGTGATGATATGGAGTGATGGAGACAGAGGGAAGTCAAAGAAAAGGTGGATGGACTGTGTTAAGCGGACATGATAGAAAAGAGAGTGACTGATGATGTGACTGCTGACAGAGATGAATGGAAGAAAAGGACATACTGCGCCGACCTCAAATGAATTGGAACAAGGGCAGGAAGACGATGATGAATTAATTTAATTAAAATACTTGTTGAAACAAGTAAGCTTACCTAAGGTAGGTAAGCTTGTATTATATTTTAAAACACAAACAGATTTTATTAAAATGGAATATTGAACATTATTATGGCTCTATTAGAAGAAGGTACATCAGCAAAAGTATGATTGATAAGTACTATCAATAAATATTAGTATTCTCATGTTCTTATGACCTTGTCGAGAAGTTTATCTTTAATTAGTTGAATTTTTATTTTAACGGATAGGTGGAAATAACTACATACGTATGTATGTAGTTTTTTTCTCTTTGTGCATTTTAATAAAAGATTTCTTTTGAAATATGTATTCATTTTACTTTTCATTTATTTAAGCTTTTAGTTACGAATTCTCAATTCTCAATCCGAGATTAATGGATTGAGAAATCGAATTTCTTAATCCATTAATTTCAAGTAATTAATAATTTTTCTTGTCTGTAAATTTTCTGCAATCCAGTTCTCATGTTATGTTTTGCTAAGTTTCATGTCCGTATACAAAACCTGGTTGCAAAATCAGTTCATTGTGAACATATCGTTTAGCTATCAAATTGAAACGTATCTTGCAAAGTTTACGTAAACGTATAAGTACCTATGTATTACTGACTGTTGAGGAGTGTCCTCTTGATTTTCGAGGAGACGCTCTTGTCTGCAATATCAGTTTATTTCATTTTAGAATAAGTATTATTCCCGATACTGAACAAGTGAATAGGCATGTAGAATTTTAGAGACGTAAGTCCAGAGGAAGTGGTTTTGATTTGACTTGCATGATTATTGATCTACTTACTATATTACAGAAGCTTGTAAAACTGTATTTCACCTTTATACTAAACGTGATTATTTTATTGTGAGAAAGTTAAATATTTTTTGCAACCCAAGCATAGCATTCACTTGTGTCCTTTTTGGGGGCAATGCCCAGCTTGGAGCAGCCTAGAGCAGCTTGGAGCTTCGAGCAGAGCAACGCCATGATCTAGTGGCGTAAATGGTTGGTGACTTTTCGGTTCCGGCTGTAATTCAATTAATAATCAATGTGGGTGAGAGAACGAAGCCGCCGCCGCCTACAGCACGCAAGTAATGCTAGCGTTTTAGGCGGTAGAACGGGACAGAGAGGCATCTACCTCTCTACTGCTGTGCCCATGCCGCAATATGCGACGCGAGTGTGTCAGGTTTGATCACGATGCGAGACCTCAGTCCTTGAAGGGGGGAATTCGAGTGGTTGCTGGACCGTTCGCTGTCATGGTCGTGTTGAAAATCAGGAATCCCATGGTTGTGTCTAATAGGGCAAGGAGAGGCAAGAATGTCAATACCAGTGTTCATAATAAAGAATTTTCGTTCCGTAGCTCTCCCCAAAATCAGATACTATTTCATTTCTCATAAAGCAAGTTTTTTATAATAATTAAAACATAGTGTCCACCCTGTACTGCTCCCGATAGTTAAAAAGACGTATCTGACAAAAAGTAAAAACGGCGAAATAAATGTTTTAATGAATGAAACGGGAAATCGTTTGCTGTCCTCAATTAAATAAAAATTTACATACTAAAAGTTGATAATAATGGCCACTATATAACTATAAGTTCTATATTTAATCATTCGTTGCTATAGAGCTCAGTGCGGCTCGTGCTGTGAGCGAGGTTCGGAAAACACCTGTATCGCATGAGACGTGCCTCTAGAGTAGACTAGAACCGTATTTAATCCAAGCCCAGGTGCCCAAGACTGGTATCAAAATTTTTGAAAAATTTATTTCAATAGTAGGTACCGTTTATTTTCGTTACCTACGTTATCCTTCAAAATTTGCCTTATACTTAATACTTAGTTCCAATTTTTCTTTTCTATTCAAAAACCTCAATTCGAAACTTCAATTCTGTGTATGCCTATCTACAATACTTGACATATTGAGTTAGGCATTGATCAGGAAACCAATACTTGGAATAGATTTTATTTTACTGAGCTTTCATCTGGAAACTAGATATCTTTTATTTACAGTGCCAGCCAGCATTTTCAAAATAATATACAAATGAATATCCGATATCCAATACCGAGAATATTTCAATTTCGCACTGTAAAAATTTTTGCATGAAATTGTTGTGTTATTTACGCAGAGATGCAAAGGGATAAAAAAGTAAATATTTGAAATGTATAGATATAATGATGATAAAATAATTGCTGCAAAAACTCCTTCTATGAGCACGCGCGTTATTGATCAATATTTTTTCGTGTGAAAGACTACTCTTTCAAAAAAAATATTGATCAATAACGCGCGTGTTCATATCGTGTATATATGTATCGTGTATATATACTATCACGCCTGCTAATGCAGAGCTGTATCACATACAACAAAACAGCAGCGAGCTATAGATATATATTATATAGTTCTCCGGTATGTTTTCGTTCCCATGTTGTAGGGGGCGAGCCTGTGGCCTGCGGGTGGCTGAATTGGGGATTCCATCGCCCGACCAGATGGCCCTTCGATTAGAGTGCAAGCCAAAACCTCGCCGATTGAAGAGGTCCAGGGACTGCTGGACCACAGCCTGTCCTGGTCGTGGAGAATTTCACAAATCCCATGGCCATGACTATAAGGCAAGTGGAGGCAAGTGCAGATTTTAGTCGGTACGAGTCTGTCATGCCCTGTCGCCTCCCGAGGTGGCAGACGATCTCTGAGGAGTTTCCGTACTTTAAAAAAAAAGGTAATAAATAAATCCAACTTTACTAGATTGATGGCTAAATTGATGGTAAATAAAGAACATAATTTTACAAAACGTGGCGTGAGTTACTCTGGCCTTCACCATAGGTGACTTGAGTAACTCTGCCCTTTACCATAGGTGACTTGAGTTACAATGCCCTTTTACATAGGTGACTTGAGTTGCTCTGCCCTTTACCATAGGTGGCTTGAGTTACTCTGCCCTTTACCATAGGTGGCTCTAGTTACTCTGCTCTTTACCATAGGTGACTTGAATTACTCTGCCTTTCACCATAGCCGACTTAAGTAACTCTGCCATTTACCATAGGTGGCTTGAGTTACTCTAACCTTTACCATAGGTGACATAAGTTGCTCTGCCCTTCACTATAGGTGACTTGAGTTACTCTGCCCTTTACCATAGGCGACTTGAGTAACTCTGCCCTTTACCATAGGTGGCTTGAGTTACTCTACCCTTTACCATAGGTGACTTAAGTTGCTCTGCCCTTCATCATAGGTGACTCGAGTTACTCTGCCCTTCTCTATAGGTGACTTGAGTTACTCTGCCCTTTTTTGTACAATGATCATACCATCATCATCACGCCTGTATTCTGTACACTCACAGCTTACCGTTATGTTTAGATCTTATGTAATAGGGGGCGTGCTATTGCTACGGGTAATAATTCCAAACTCCGAGCTGCTACTAAGAATTTCATAGAAAATCCCAATAAAACTTTGCTGGACCTGGGAATTCAACCCAAGACCTCTAACTTAGCGGTCGCGTCAGACCACTAGACTATATTCTTAACGAGGATCCTTCGGACCCACTCGTGGAAAATAAAACACGTAAGTATTTTTATTGTGCCTAGTAGTTACTTTAGTGACCAACCAGTAAGATGCCGTTCTCATTGGGGCTATTATAAAGGTAAGTAGCTATAGGTAGGTAATTTGATTACTTTGTATAGTTTAAAAAGAGGTAGAACTATGAAATTTATGTGTCTATCAACCTACTTAATTAAGGTGTTCAATAGTCTGGCTCGTTAGTCTAGTGGTACTAAGCCTGACTTGGTCTTGGTTACGATTCCCAGGTCGAGCAAAGTGTTCTTGGACTTTTCTATAAAATTCTCAATAGCAGCTCGGAGTTTGGATTTATGTTTGGTTAATTTAATAAAGCGAGCAATAGGCTCGCTCCCTATCTGGGGTTTAAACATACCAGCGAAGTGTGAGTGTACAGAGGCCAGCACATCAAGCTACCACAATCTGTTACATTTCTTTGATAGATTTTCAACTTTAATATAAGGTTCATTTTCAATTGGGAAAATTTGTCAATTTTGGAAAGCTTGACCTGCTGGCGTCTGTACATTGCCCTTTGGGGAATTCAGGGTGATGGTATTTTTAGTCTGTGTCTTAATACACGCAATAAACCTAATAGGATAGCGAACCTAGCTACCGTTAAGGGTAGCGAAACCCTTGACTTTCAACCGCCCGCCGTCCGGCGGAACATTTTTCCCAAAGTAAGCTAAAATATACCTAACTCGAGCGAAACCAGAATAACACGTCCAATGCTATATTTTAGTTTCGCTCTAGCAGAGGAACTTCATACAAAAATACCACATCAGCGGTAGCAAATATAACGGGTTGAATTTAAAATGTTTTTAAATATCGAAAATCTACCCAACAGAAACAGATACATCCATATAAAAGCTGATTTTTATTATGAAGTAACGAACGGACGGATAAAACGAACCGAAATGTGTGACAGTATTAAGTATTATAGGTAGTGGTCCTTTGATGCACCCAACATTTTAATAACCGTTGTCCGTTGCTACATTGGTTTCGTTGGAAAAGCGGAAGAGAATAATGCTAATCCGTCCGCCGCGTACATTATTAAGCCCGTAAAAGAGGTGCCTCCGGCATGAAAGAAAAACGCCGAACACAGGCCATACAGCCGGATACAGGACAAATACAGCACCGGCACTTCATCCCCACTGCACAAAGGGAAAGAGGAAGCGGCAACTATCATTTTTTTTATTGCCTACAGTGGCAGACGAGCAAGCGGCCCACCTGATAGTAAGTGGCCACCGCCCATGGACATCAGCAACGTCGGGGACAGAGCTGTGCCGCTGCCTACCGTGTATGGTAGAGAACTCTTTTTAGGCCTCGTTTGAAGAAGGACATGTCATAACGCACGGGGAACACCGCAGCAGGTAGATCATTCCAGAGCCTGATGGTACGTGGTAGGAATGATCTTTGGAAGCGGACTGTGATGGATGAGATCGATTCCAGGTAATACGGGTGGACTCTACTGCGGTGTCGAGTGGTGCGGTGGTAGAACGGTGAAGAAGGCACCAGACAGACGAAAACAATCAAATCAAACCGCATAAAGGTTTCCTTCAATTATCTTTGAGTAAAAATATTAGCCTGAAAACCAGGCTAATATTTTTACTTTATGGTAAACGGTTACCGTTACGTAGCCCGTAGTAGTACGAATAGTTGGGTTGGCAGTATAAGGGTCAAAGTCCCCCCACTGCCAACACAACGTTTCCTCCTGGAGCACTGGCAACATTGCTCACCGTAAGAAACACAACATAGCTCAAAGCAGTGTTATTTCACTTCGATTTTCTGCAAGGCGGAGGTACTTTGTACCCAGTGGGACAGCTCCCACTATGCCCTACCTCTCTTGATGTCTATATCCTCAGGATATCGGTATTGCTTAGAAATTCGTTTGTGGAGGTCTGATATCAGTTGCATCTTGTGTAAAATACTGATATTTAGCTGCACTTTTAGTATAGGCCTTACTGAGTTGCACGCATATGCACCTTCCTCATTCGCCACACATTATAATCCGATCAAACCACGCACTACAAAACACCGGCGCAACACAAATACATCACACAAAACACCACAAACTATGCCTCACATTACACCACCCACACAACACAAATAAATTAAACCTTAGCTATTCGGTTACAAATATACCATAATGACCCAAAACCACGATTGGATAATAAATCACAAATTAGTTAACATTTAATTCCTTTATTGTTCACATTCAATTTCTTTTTTGTTTACTTTCCACTTTTGTGGGTACCTCAAATGTACTACCTACAATTAAATTAATTTAATGTCAGATAAAAATACTTATGAGATAGCGGCTTGACATCCATATTAAAAATAGGACTTGTATATAGTACCTGTATATAGGACTTGTAAATAGTAGGTACTATTTAGTTTCGAAATAAGAAGTTCCACTGCTTGTACTTACATCTATTAAGCAATAAACGTATTTTATTTTTATTCTTAGGTATACATATTCAGTCGAATCTGATTAGACTGGAAGACGACCCCAAAATTTCTGCACTATTTAAGAGTTTTTAAGTCTTTTGAGAAAAGTTTGCTTCAAGAGTGACGGAAAACATTAGAAGTGGGATGAGTGGGTGATGGGTGAGTGGGATGAGTATCGTTTAGGTAAAAATTCCAACAGGGGTTCCCAGCCCTTCGCACAGTGCGGCCGCCCGATACTTGGCAGCGGTAAAAATATTTCATGTAGAATGACTTTGGAGTCTTCATTTATTTAATTGTCATTGTTTTAGTACTAAGTAGTCAAAATTACCCACTATTGAGGAATTTTGTAATTTTAGTGATTGACAAACATTGTCCCGACAAAATTGTACTAAATTTCACTCATTCATTTCTTTTTCCCCTTTGCTCGGTTCCTAAGAGTCGTATAGGTAGGTAGTGATGTTAAATACTCTATAACCTTCCAAGAATTGGGCTATCAAATGTCAAAATATTTTTTCAAATCCTACTGGTAGTTTCAGAGAATAGCGCGAAAAACAAGCTAGATAACTAGCTAGATAAGAGAAGTATTCTTGCGAACGTTACGTAATTCCTACTAATCCAATATAATAAATGCGAAAGTAATTCTGACTATCTGTCTGTTACTCATTAACGCCTAAACCGCTGAACCGATTTTGATGAAATTATTATACCTTGGAGAAGAACATAGGCTGCCTTGTGTCTCAATAGGTAATAATGTTATAATAATTTAGCCCCTCCACGGTGGGCCAAAATTTCGCGACTTGGCAGCCCTGTGCCGCTTTTCACGCGTTAGCGTTGTAAGAATTATTATTAAACAGATTATAGTAAAAACTGTAGGTAAAAGATTATTATAAAGTAAGATGTACACTAAACTTATTTACTATCATAAATTATATTAGAAGGACATAGTCTACCTTGTGTCTCAATATGGAATAATGTTAAAGTTATAATATAAATAGCATTGTAAGAATTATTATTAAACAGATTACTTATAGTAAAAACTGTAGGTAAAATATTATTATTAGTAAGATACACTAACCTTATTTATTATATTATATTAAAATTAGTCTTATATTATATTAGAAGGACAAAGGCTACCTTGGGTCTCAATAAGTAATATTAATGTTATAATATTAATAGCGTTGTAAGAATTATAATTAATAAGATTATTATTAGTAAGATACACTAAACCTATTTATTATTAGTTTCGTTATAGACATAAGCATAATCTAACGAAATAAGATATAAAATAAATATAAATATTTTTGGGACATTTTACACAACACCATCTAGTCCCAAACTAAGCAGAGCTTGTACTATGGGTACTAGACAATGGATATAATACTTATATACTTTTTTTTTGTAAATACATACTTATAATACATAAGAAACATGATGATATTATCAATATGTTATTATTTATTTATAATTATATTTTTAGCCTTTGCTTTATCGCTTTTTCATTTGCGATAATAAATTGCTGCTGCGTAAGATAGTTATCTTACGCAGCAGCAATTCACAGCAGAAAACTCACGCAAGAAATGGCCACTGCAGAGGAGTTCCTCTGCAGTGGCCATTTCTTGCGTGAGTTTTCTACGTTTCTATCTTTCATGATTGATGATGATTGACCGAATCATCACAGATGACTGGTCATCTGGACCTGGGTCCAGGAAGAAAAAAACTAGAACATGGAAGACCAGATCCAGGAGGAGAAGATAAAAGGAAATGTTTCAGTTTGTGCAGCCACTCAGAGTACCTATTTCCTATCCCGCAAGCCATTTCTGCGCGCAGTACCGAAACATCTTTAAAATTAAAAAATACTAAATCTCTGATTCGCGTAGTACTTTGTTGGTTAGAGGGGCCGCCTAATATAATTAATTCTTGAAACGATTCTCTCTTTCAAACCCAATTTTTATTAGGATTTAACCAATAAGTTTTGTTGCGGACAGTAATGAACAGCTACTTAAAACTTTTCCTCTTGTAAAACCTATTTTATATTGGTAAAATTTTACCTTAGGTATTAAATTAAAAACTATTATTATATTAAGTAAATTATTAATGTAAAAATCATAAGAAAATATTTAGCTTGAGCTACAGAAACACTTCCTGTCTTTATAAAACATCAGAGAAATGTATTTTGTACTGCATTGTATCCTAGTTAATAGAACGTAGAAT
The DNA here is from genome assembly GCA_964056405.1 of Acronicta alni. Classification (NCBI taxonomy): domain Eukaryota; kingdom Metazoa; phylum Arthropoda; class Insecta; order Lepidoptera; family Noctuidae; genus Acronicta; species Acronicta alni. Next base: position 18,378,230 of record OZ043913.1, read on the forward strand.
GTTTAAACTGATGTAAAAACTTATACTCGTATTGGTTCCAGTACATTATATCTCTTGCCTTGTAAAAACCAATCTTCTAAAATAAAACTATCTTAGGAGTTAGAAACATTAATTATTATCCCATATGAATGTTTAAGCTAACAGTTTTAAGCTACCAGTCATATAGTGTATGTATAAAAAGTTTCAAGCAAGTTGAAACATTAACAAATAAATTATTTACTTGGTGTAAACTATAAGAAAATTTCCGCCGACTTTCTAAAACTTGACAAACTTTACGGAAATGTTTAATACTTAAGGTAGGAAAACGTATTTTAGTATAGAGTAATAATTCAATATTGCAGCCCAATACCTTCAATTTAAAATATTAAGTTGGCACTAACACATTTTCTTTTCATTTATATACTAATTCACAAAATAACACAAGTTTAAGCTTTTACTTACGTGGATTCTCCATGACTGCGAGCAGTATATAAGTCACCAAAAACTTGAACACCGAGTCTAACGAAATAGCACTTCGTTCGAAAAACCGCGATACAAACTACGCAAATCGGAGCGTACCCGTCCTGAAAGTAGACCAGGTACACGGACTGTGTAGGATGCGTCGTTATCTACTACTGAAATCTGGAGGCTTTTGAGCGGGAAAAGGACGCATGCGCGAAAAGTCTCGCATGGGGGCGGACTTTCGTCACCCATCCCAGGCATGTGTGGAGAAATATTATGAAATCCTAGATGCAGTTGCATTACATATTTATATTCAATATTAGCTGATCCGACCGACAGTCTCCCGTACAAATAAACAAAACGGTTATTAAATAGCGCCTCACAAAGGCTTGACATTTTTAGTTGTTCATTGGCGGAATTCGTGAGGGTGACTCTCTATGTATTAACAAATAAATGATAATAGGGTGGGTGTAAACCTGTTATGAATATAGATAGATAGATAAATTATAGTAAATTTCACCCTCCGGACCTCCGGACCGGACCGAAATTTCTCTTTTTTGCTCTTCTCCTGAGGGCTGTAGCGTGATGTTAAAAACCTTTCTCAAGAATTGGGCTATGAAATGATAAAATATTTTTTCAAATCCGACTGATAGTTTCGGTGATTAGTGCATTCAAACATAAAACAAACAAAACTCTCAGCTTTTTTATATCAGTGACTAGCGTCCCGCCCTGGCTTCGCACATGTGTAAAGTACTTATAATCTAATATATAAAATTCTCGTGTCACAGTTTTCGTTGCCATACTCCTCCGAAACGGCTTGACCGATTTTGATGAAATTTTTTGTGCTTATCGGGGAGGTCTGAGAATAGGCCAACATCTATTTTTCATACCCCTAAATTTTTTTTTTATGGCAAGACAACGTTTGCGGGGTCAGCTAGTATACATCTAAATATACATTTAAGCTTTTCTCTTGAATCACTATTTATTGATGAAAACCGCATTGAAATCCTTAGTCTACAGAGCGACAGACAGCGGGAAGCGACTGTTTTATATTATATTACCTACTAATATATTATAATGATAAAAATATATACATGTATAAAATATAACCCTGATCAATATATAAACATACAAGTTTAGGCAGCGGTTTCCGCGGTCGGTCTACGGATAGCCATTCGAAAAACCTCCGTGCCTCGGAGACCACGTAAAGTCGTCGGTCCCGGTTTTCATACGAGCACCACAAAGTGGTAATGAGAAGCCAAACAGCCTAACAACCTTTGAGTGCGGAGGTATGATTGTAGGTGCTTTGTGTAAATACTAGAATTTGTAACTATTGGGAATAAGTTAGGAGATTGATGAAACTGTGAAAGTGAGTTAGTGTTTTTCTCGTCTTCGGGATTTAATTTTGAATTTTAAGATTGCTCCTACATTCACTTGAGCGTAGCCGGGGACAAAAGCTAGTATATAATATAATACTTACCTACGAGTTTTTACGTGGAAAACCAAAATTCTACTGTGGAATACTGCCCGGCCTTCTTTTCAGTAGTTCTATTCACATTGGCATCCTAAAGAGAAGCAACCATTTTTTATTATTGTTTTAAATTGTTTTGTTTTATTGACAGTCCTAGTCAGACGAGGTTAACGAGGAAGTGCAAAAAGTAAGCGTTTTACCTAATGTAAGCATTAGGTATTGTTTAAAATAGGTACCTATTACATACTTTTTTATTACATTATACTAATATTACTTATAAAGAGGTAAAGTTTGTGAGGTTGTAGGGGGTAATCTCTGGATCTACTGAACCGATTTTGAAAGTTATTTTACCAATAGAAAGTCACATTATTTGTGAGTGTCATAGGCTACATTTGACGACGTCTCGTCTGTGGTCTAGTGGTTCGAGTATCGGAATGCTGTCCACAAGGTCGTAGGTTGGATTCCAACAAGACACAATTATTTTTGTGATGAACATAAGTGTTTGTGTTTATCTGGGTGTTTCTTATATGTATTATAAGTAGTTTTTTTTACAAAAAACGTATATAAGTACTATATACAATGTCTAGAAACCATAGTAAAAGCTCTGATTATATCGTGCTGTGTGAAATGTCCCAAATATTTATTTATTATTATTATTTTGTATCTCCTTTTGGATATCTCGGCATATCTCCCGTGAGGAAGACATCCGGTCCTTTGGCAGGCTTGCGCGGGGACACAGGTCTAACGCGTAGAGGCCCCTTGGAGAGCTTTTATCTAAATATGGGATGGGGCACCAACCCGGGTCACTCCACACCTGCACTATAGAAGTACAGTCATGGAATATCCCGGAGGGGTGCAGGACTATTGTAAAATATGGAACTATAAATTACTGGGATTATGGATGTGGGGATTTAGTGGATTGATAACCTCTACTGCCGGAGGACAACGACGTCTGCCTTACAACCTCGAACATAAATCCTTAGGGATGGCAGAAGGTGACTCGCCACCTCACTAGCTGGGCCTCCCGAAAAGCCAGTACAAGCGGGTCTTTAAGAGACCCGGATTGGGCTTCCTCGCTATTATGCTATTAGACACTTCCACCCCCGAGCTCTGGTGGCCCCCCTCAGGCCGGCCGGTTAAGGCAAGACAGAGTCGAGAGTCCTTAGGGCGCTCTTGGGATTCCACTCCAGCTACCCAATACAGGCAAACTAGAGACGAGGCCCTGACCGAATCTCTGAGACAATAAGGACCGCAGCGTCGCCACTCATCATCAACTCGCCACAAGCTGACCTGCGGTTTGTGCGCTTTTCTTTAGACCATAAGACACATTTTTTGTTTTATTGTCAAAGGTTTGTAGAAAGCGTTTCTAATCTACCCTCCAGTTTTACGTTAATCTCATGATGAGGTAACGCTTGTCCCAGAGGGGGTTTATTCTTATTATTATTATATTTATGTATAATATTATGATTTTATTAGGTAGTACATTGCACACGTGCGGAGCCAGGGCGGGTCGCTAGTTAGATATATACATATATTTTGACTGAACGTTTGGTGTAGCGGTTAATGTGGTCTCCTCACTACCGTTGCATCGCGTGTTTTGAGTTCGATTCCCACCCGAGGCAAATATTTGTGTGTTCCAAGGATATTTATTTCGAGTCTGCGTGTACAGTGTCATGTACATTGTGTCCGTTAATTGTTAATGTCTTGTTGCCGTGTAAGTAATAATATGTAAGTCAGAAACTTTGTTTGACTATTATCTAGATGTATTATTATTTGTGCCATTTGCAATCGTAAGCGTAATATTGTTACATTCATAATAACACAAACGAAAACATACAATTCGCAAATACAAAGATACCGAAAGTAAGTTAGTAACTATTTATTTACTAGTTTCTGCCTGCGATTTTATCCGCCTGGAAAAGTTACTTTAAATTATTATCGTTGTAGTTTGGCAAATTAACTCAAAATCGTTATAAATTATAGCCTATATGTTATTCTGATGTATAATAATAATACTGTAAAGTTTCATTAAAATCGTTCAGTAGTTACATACCATCATCACGCCTGTATTCCCCGAGGGGTTAGGCAGAGGTGTACTAATGTACACCCACATTTCACCGGTATGTTTAAGTCCCATGTAATAGGGGGCGAGCCTATTGCCATTAACCGGGCACAAATCCAGACTCCGAGCTGCTACTGAGAATTTCATAGAAAAACCCAATAACACTTTGCTCGACCTGGGGATCGAACCCAGGACTTCTAGCGTAGCAGTCGTTCAGTAGTTATAGCGTGAAAGAGTAACAAACATCCATCCATCCTCACAAACGTGCACGTGTATGTATGACAAGATGCATGAATGTGGTCGAAGCGAAAGAAGTATGCAAGAATCGTAACAAGTGGCGTTCTTTAGTTTCTGCCTACCCCTATGGGGAAAAGGCGTGAGTATATGTATGTATGTATGTATGTAATGTTTAGGAATGATTTTGTGCTTGGAGGTACCCTTATTACTTAACAACTAATCTCCTTTGTTTACTACAAAACAACGTTTGGCAAAGTTCGCATGGATTTTCCGAATCGGTGCAGAAACGCGTCAATCGAATACCGAATCCATATTTTCGGAGAATTGCAACTAAGTGCTTTCGCGAAAATGTTGAATTAAAAGTGTAACACAACGTTATCTTACTGAGATTAGTACTTAATATTTTATTTATGAAAATTAAAGCTTATAACTTTTTAGGAAAAGAAACCCGACTACAAACTTTGCGTGTAAAAAAATCGGTCGAGTTGAACTAATACATCGCTTAATGACGGATCCATGCGGATGACGTCACAGGGCATCCATTTATTGTATACCTAATTCTACAGATTACTGAAAATCGCATCAAAATAGGTTCAGCCAAACGCGAGACAATCAGGTGAAACTGAGAACCTCCCCTTTTTAAGTTGGTTAAAAATTAAATATTCCTATTGTGGATTAATTCAAATCTATTATAAAATATATGTAAAAATTATAGGTGCTAACTTTGTTTCAGAGAGCACATGGGATCTGTGATGAGCAACACCTGGCTGCTGAGTTTCAACATGTCAAGCCAGTCCTGCACGACAACAAGCTCCGAATACCGCGCCATTGTCACAGAAACTGTGTGAAACGTGCCACAGTTGAGCGCTTACCTGTCGTACTACCATAAGTTAGAGGAGTCACCGACAAAATTGGCTACATCTTGAAGCGCGCTTCAATTAAAACATACTTCAAGCCACTGAAAAAGGTCAGTCAGTTCTTACCATCTGTCAAGTGCCATATAGCTCTACAAGATGCGGGCGTATACAAGCGCCCACCACCTCAGTCTACCCGTGACCATGGACGCTGGGTCCGAAACGTCGGGATTAATAATATCAATATACGCGATAAAATCCGTAAAAAGTAGTTTTATTTCAATGTATAATATTCGCGTAAATGTCAGAAATCAATAGGTGCTAACTTATCATTTTAATAATAACTAAATCGTTCTGTCTGATGATGTCGAAGACAAAGATTTTTGTCAATATTTATAACGTGTGATCAAGTTTGCGCTTGTCGCGGTCAGTCTGTGGATGGGTGACCATCATTAACACATCGAGACCCCTCCGTGCCTCGGAGAGCACGTAATGCCGTCGGTACCGGTTGTCACACGAACACCTATGACAATCGTTAGTGGTACTCAGAAGCCCAAAAAGCCTAACAACCAGTCTATACTCAAGGTATCGGTATTACCCAAAAATTGGGTTGAGGAGTCGCTTCGTGTAAAATACTGTTATTCAGCCGCATCTGGTTAGACTGGAAGCCGACCCCAATTATATAGTAGTTAGGAAAAGGCTCGGAGAAAGAGAGATCAACTTTGGTAGCATTTACAAGATACTCGTGTTTTGTACTTAATTTGAACACCTGTCCAAGTTGGAGGCCTGGAGACCTGTAACACAGGTTAAACCTAGTACTGGATCCAGTTTCCACAACATATACGTTACAATAAATAAAATATATGTTACAACAATTGTATGTATTACTTGTACTTTTAAATGATTGTGGAGAAAAATAAACGATATATATTATACAACTGTAAAATAATCTGTGTTTTCAACCGTTTGCAAAGGTTGATGCAAAAATACAACAAAAAGCTTTTGCGATGTTAAAAAATATTCCCTGGTCAGAGCAGAAAGTAAATAGAAATCCCACGCAATTAACGAAATGCAATATCCTTTACAGGGAATGTTGGTTTTAACATGTGGATGTGTAAACAGTTGATCGATATGAGTGTAAAGTGTACTGATCGATATGAGTGTAAATTACGAGAAAAATCCTCAATAAAAATCGCTCCATTTAATTGCTGTTTTTTTTTTCAATTTAAAAGCTCAGCTCTTGTCGGTGGAGCAATCGCCACTGTTCTCTATCTTCAGCTTTCCGTTTTACCTCTTGATACGACTCCATCCCCACCTTTTCTCACTTGTTCCACAAAACTTCGACTAGGTCTTCCCCTTCATCGTTTTCCTTCAATTTGGTGCTGCAGAAAGATGGAGAAGAATCGTGGATGAGAAAAGTTCGAGAGAATAAAGAACCGTAGAGAATAGGAGAGGAAAGATGTTTGGATTTTGTTTTGTTTGGATACGACACGACGACTACTTTAGAATTATACTAGAAGGTAATTATTTTGGTGTGCTCCAGGTAAGCGGAAGGTGGTTAGTGGTGGTGGTTTTGGGTCGGTATGCTGGCCACATGGCTCGGAGAGCCCGACATAACCATTCTGCATCCCATAACGATTCTGACTGCACGTTGGTAGCGGCAGAGATGGTCACCTCGCCACATAGTGTACCAATACCGTTACGTCAAGTGTTGTGGGTTCGATTCCTACCCGCGAAAAATATTTGTGTAATCCATAGTTGACTGTCTAGTCTCAAGTTCAAATCCAAGGCACGTACCGTGACTTTGCCAAATTATATTTAAATTAATTATCACTCGCTGAAACGGTGACGAAAAATATCCTTAGGAAACCTGCATGCCTGATAAGATTTTCTTGGCGGCGTGTGGTCTGCTACATTAGGCCAGTGAACGTCGTGAACTATCCCAAACTAAGCAGAGCTTGTACTATGGGCACTTTTTTTTTGTAAATATATACTTAATAATACATAAGAACATAACATACCATCACGCCTCTATTCCCCGAAGGGTTAGGCGGAGGTGTACTAATGTATACCCACATTTCGCCGGTATGTTTAGGTATAGGGGCGAGCCTATTGCCATTCCATTAATCCAGACTCCGAGTTGCTACTGAGAATTTCATAGAAAAACCCAATAACACTTTGCTCGACCTGGGGATCTAACCCAACACCTCTAGCGTAGCAGTCGAGCTAAGGGCCATTAGACTAATGAGGCAGCAGATACATAAGAAATGTAATAATAATAACTAATAATAAGGCAGCCTGACAAAGAAAGAAATCGAATGGAATTGCGGTCGAAGTTTTTGATTAAAGAAATGTACCCAATACCCGCTACCTTTTTGTACTAAACTTCGGTATTGTCATTAGTAATCATTAAGTACACAGTATTTAATCCATACTTAACATCATAAATGCGCAAGTAACTCTGTCTGGCTTTCACGCCTAAACTGATGATCCGATTTTGATACAGAGATAGGTAGATTAGACATTCAGCTTTTTAGAAGGGATAAAAATGCGATACTGGCAACATTGCGGGCAACAGCTAGTTGCATATTAAAAAAACTGACTGTGTTTGTTTAGGCACAGAACAAATACGTTACAGGTGACAGTTATGTGCCAGGTGTGGTTAAAGTTGTAATTAGTTATGTCCAATCACTAAAAACGTGGAGCATTTTATGGATGTGTGATTAATTCAGATAAAACTTCTGACCTGAACAGAGGCGGACGGAGGTCAGTTCAATTCTATATCTATGCATTGGATTACTTTCTATCGATTCGAGTCGTGCCTGTCGCATACATTTACTATTATTGAATGCAATCCTTTGACCATTCACATGGTGCCCTCTAAGGTGGGCTGCAAATGTAATTTAGGTAAGTTCTATGTTGCTCAAAAATCTCGCAATATAAGCATTCAAATTCATCGAGGCCATTTCAAACCAGAAAAGCCTAGCCTGGCTGTCACAATATCAGACTAGTGAAGTGTTGATAGCAATGTAAAGAGAAAACTGTGTATCCCTTTTAGCATGGAGGAGTATGAGATTTGATATATTTAAAGTTAATATGGAGAAGGAGTGCACACAGCTAAAATTTGTACATAATTTGTGTTAGAAATACAATAAATTAAATAATATAATAATTTTCGTTCATGCTGTCAATGTCAATATTGGTTTTATCAAACCGACAAAAGAGCCTTTATAATTAAACTTAAAAAGATCGATCTTTTTGTATTTTTTTGGCATTAAGTTATTAAGCAAAGGAAAAATTCGACCGTGGGCAGGATTCGAACCTGCGTCGTCTGGTTAGGTACACCAGACGCTATGACCACTAAGCCACCACTAGTTACCGCCACAAAAAGATAGTTAGTAGGTAAGGTGGCATCGTTCGGCATTGAACTAACTGTAAAGTTAGTCGTCAATGTCGGTTGAGGAGCAACAATACTTGCTTTTCAATAGGTGTCACTGACGTCACCATAGAGACGTAAATTCAGAAAGTGAATGCAAAATTCGATATGGTGGGTAGGTATCGCGGTGGCTTAGTGGTCATAGCGTCTGGTGTACCCAACCAGAAGATGCAGGTTCGAATCCTGCACGTGGTCGAATTTTTCCAATTTCACCACAATTGTAATGAAATTCCTTTTTTTGGCGTTACTACGGTTCTTAAATATTGTGAATGGACTCGTTATAAGGCCCCATTTAACCTCCTCTCGGCTTTACGGGTAGTTTTGTAACACCTTGTTATAACCAATATGAAAGCCATTACAGGACACAACAACTACGGTTTCCTATCCTGAAAAAGTGTCTACGTTTGCGCAGCACCATACTGTTTCATTTCATGTATTGGGTACCATTACAATATGTGTCCATATGGATAATGGAAGCGGTTGGTATCAAAATCCCATATTTTTTGTGTAAGTAGTGGATTGAGCCGCTCCGAGTCTTGGCACGAGATATTAACTATAAAATTAGCCCTACATGCCATTTATGATTAATTTATCTTCTGTGTTTTGACGAGGCATTCTGATTAAGTTAGGTAGGTATCTATAACTTAATGAGAATGCCTCGTCAAAACACGGAAGATAAATGAATCATAAATGGCATGTAGGGCTAATGAGATCCCATGGCCATGACTGTAGGGCAGGTGAAGGCAAGTGCGGTTTTTAGTCGGTATGAGTCCGACATACCCTGCCGCCTCCCCGGGTGGCGGAGGATCCATGAGGATTTTCTGTACTATAAAAAAAAGGTAGGTATCTTTAAGTTTTAACTTAAGTATTCCACAATAGGTATGTGATATTTCATTAATTTAATAAATCATATTTGATACCATTTTATGAGAGGGCGGGTGTTGTTGCGAGATTTGGGAGAGGCCTATGTCCAGCAGTGGACTGCGATAGGCTTATTTGATTTGGACTACTTTATGATATAATTTTTAAGTGTAGTAATCCAAGTACTTCAATTATTGTATTATGTAGGTACCTAGGTAGTATGTATTTATAAACCTACGTAACTATTTTTGCTTGTTTATTTAATAGCCGTTATTACATACAAAAGCAGGAATAAACCACTAGGCTAAATTGAATATGCTATTGAAGTGAAAAGAGAAATATTAATGGGAAATTACAAATTCTGTAGGAGGAATAATTTATGGCCACAGAATAACGAATACGTGCAGGACGGCCACTCCCCCGCCTTACGTTCGATACCACACTGCCCCGGACGTCGTCGTTGCAGTGTTTTTTGTTTGTAAACAAGCTTAGCGCACATTACTCAAACATCTGCGCATGTGCGAACATCATTTCGATTAGCTAAGTAGATTTAGGAAACCTGGGAATCGGTATTTTACCTATTATTATACAGGGTGTTTGGTAGAACGTTGAACATACGAAAATGGTGGTTAGTTGGGGTCATCTGCTACCCACTTGGCCTAAATTTATTGACCTTGGCCGCACCGTTTTTTTTTTACTTTTTTTAATTTCACAGAAAATTACCAGTTTAAGTTTAGTTAAATCGATATACCTACTAATGAGGTAAAGTTTGTGAGGTTGTAAGGAGTAATCTCTGGCTCTGCTGAACCGATATTGAAAATTCTTTTACCAATAGAAAGCCACATTATTTGTGAGTGTCATAGGCTATATTTATGTATAATATATACTTACATGTTGCACCTGTGCGAATCCGGGACGGGTCGCTATCATATATTAAGTTATTAGAAATCAGTAACGCATTAGGACATCTGCACTAATTGATTAGAATTCGAACTATCCAAAGTAAAAAAAATAAATGGTTGGAAGGAATATTAAAGCAATTGATATTTTTCCAGGGCAGTGGTTTTTCGGTTGGGTTTTGCATTCTTGTTATGTAGGTACTGTAAGTAATTACTTTGCGTTAGTTTATTAATAAACTAGTTGTTACCGCGGTTTCACCTGCATCCTAAAATACTTTTTGAGAAAAAGGGCATCCTATATCCCTTTCCGACATCTAATCTCTCTCCAAATTTCATCAAATTAGCATCAGCGGTTTAGGCGTGAAAGACAGACAGACAGTTGCTATCGCATTTATAATATTCAGTGCGGAAAAGTAGAGATAAGTAAAAAAAATATGGCTCTTAGATCACGCTTTAAGTCCTAAGGTCTTTGTATTTATTCCTTCTCATTTGAAGAAGATAACTTTGAGAACTTTGTTTTACAACTTTTATCTGTTAAGTACGTGGTATGACTTATTGTTATGAAAGTTTTATATTAAAAAAAAAAACCTTTTGCTACGACGTGAAAAAATATGTAATTTTTGTAACATACATCATTTTGAAACGAGATGAAAAGAAAAAATACTTACTCGCTAACTATAATATGTTCCTTTGAAGATATTTTCTCCTCCTTTTGCTCATACGCAATGTCGCTTGCTAGTGGGTGAAGTAGGTATGTCGTAGGATGGCAAGAACACTTTCAATCGTGCAATGCTTCAACTTTACGTGCTAATTTAACTTAACTATTTAATTTTAACTAAATTTAATTTAACCATTTCGTGGTTCCGCATGGTACCTACCACCCCCATGCGGAACCACGAAATAATTTAGTCAATCCTTATCTCGTGCGTATATAAACATATCTATTAACTTCTACCGGCGACTTCGTACCTACACGTAGACTTAGTAACACAATTGTTGCCGTCGGATTGATTTCATGGGATAAGATGTACTCATATGTTAGTTCTAGTCACAAACTGTTACATACATACCATCACGCCTGTATTCCCCGAAGGGTTAGGCAGAGGTGTACTAATGTACACCCACATTTCGCCGGTATGTTTAAGTCCCATGTAATAGGGGGCGAGCCTATTGCCATTAACCGGGCACAAATCCAGACTCCGAGCTGCTACTGAGAATTTCATAGAAAAACCCAATAACACTTTGCTCGACCTGGGGATCGAACCCAGGACCTCTAGCGTAGCAGTCGCGCCTAGGACCACTAGACTAATGAGGCAGTCACAAACTGTTAGTGTACCACAATGTCATTCAAATCCCGTGAGTAGATCTCGTTATCAATTTTCCGGGATTTCTGGGATATTCCCGCTTGTCACATATCTAACTACTATTTATGTACAACATTCATATCCCTTATGTAACTAGGTCTCCAGTATCAGTTTATTCGGAATTTCCCCCATTTTTTGTGATAAAAAGTACCTACTTAGTATGCTAGCATAGGCATAGCATACATAGTAAGTATGTGATTCTCGGTTCCATACTATTTATGTACCAAATTTCATACAGATCGGTTCAGCCGTTTTTGCGTGATTGAGTAACAAACATTTATAATAGGTATTAGTATGAAAACCAAATGACGACCTCTGTGGTCTAGCGGTTTGAGTGCCGGACTGCTGATCATGGGGTCGTGGGTTCGATTCCCACAGAACACAAATATTTGTGTGGATAAAACATGAGTATTTGTGGTAGTCTGGGTGTTTCTTATGTATTATAAGTATGTATTTACAAAAAAAAAGTATTAAGTAATATACCCATTGTTTAGTACCCATAGTACAAGCTCTGCTTAGTTTGGGACTAGATGGTGTTGTGTAAAATGTCCCAAAAAAATTTTTACTAAAAAAATATATTATTATAAATTATGTATGTTAGCTCCTCCAGTCGCAAGCGGCTTTGTTATTTGTGGCGGCAATATTCTATACACTTATTATAATAATTTTATTACATTAAGTATCGAATTTCAGTCTCGTTTTTCACGTACAATTTTAAATCATCACCGTTCACAGACACGATGGGTACAAATTATTAGGATAATCTGCAATCTTAGACGGCCGTGGGGCACCTCAAAGTTAAATACCAGCGTCAGGTAGGTAGATAGGTTCACAGGGATGTGCCGTAGTAGGCGTTGCACAGGGGGGTTCTGAGGTGGTCTATTAAGAGGACATAGTGTCCCCCTCCATGTGCTGATGGTGGACACCGGGGTGGTTTTAGTGAGTAAAAATCCTACACTCCCCGGTATAACCCCCCGTAGACTGGTAGCCCATTTGAAGGTTTCCCTCCGTAAACAAAAAAAAGGTAGGTTACCTGCCCACCATATTTGATGCAGTGTGGTGAGCATAATTTTATTAAGAAATAATAACTTATGCTATGAGTTTAGAATAAATAAGATTAGGACCTCCAGCCATCTTGTGACGTCATAGCTGTCAATTCAAACCAGCTAGGTAGAGTGAGCAAAATATATATTTTTGAATTAATATTTTACATGTATTTAAAATATTCCACCGACTGTTATTTCCTTTTTTTGGTATTTATTTTTGATTCATTTGACGTGGTTAATTTATTTTTGCCAATCGTCAATTGAGAATCTAACACTGGAAACTATTGATTCAATTAACATTGTAATTGAATCAATAGGTTCCAGTGTTAGATTCTCAATTTGGCTTTCTAATTGTTATACAATTACTGTCAGCCACCCTATGCTAATCAAGTGCCAGATTATATTCAATTGGATTTAAATCACAATTCTAGGGTGGCAACTTCAAAATTTCAAAGCCATGTTTAAAATATTGTCTATAATGTAGTTTGGCCGGTTTGTGCCTCTTTGTTAACTCGCAGAGTTCTGGGTTTGATATTACTCCTTATAAATATACTTTTTATAAAGTTTTAAAATTTCAAAAGAAGAATATTAATTTTCTTTGCTAGCTGTACTTTTTTGACAGATCGCGGTCATTCGAGGTCATTGACGTTCCTATTCTTATTTGAAATGCATTGTACCTAGGCACGTTAATTATATATAATCGAGGTACTTAGATAACGCCGACGCGTAAAGACGCACATAAATCATCCATCACTAATGGCGCACGCGCGGTACAAGTAGTACTAGCACAGTGTTTACGAGTAGCCGTATTGGCTGATTCGGATGCCGATACACGGCGACACGCGACGCCAAGAGTACAAAATGTACAAAGGGCGCGAACATTTTTCTGTGAGTGCGAGCGAGACGTTCCTATACGATCGTCATGAGTGAGACGGTTCCGAGTTGGTTTTTATGTTATCAGTATCACTAGCGACCCGCCCCGGCTTCCTGTATATTCATAAATTATAACCGTCCCCGATGATGCCCCTTTCTATTGGTGAAAACCGTATGTAAATTCATGCAGTCGTTTCCGAGATCAGCCTGAAGCCCCCAACAAATACAAATCCAGTAGTAATTTAAATATATACGTATTATGTAGTGATGTTTATCGGAAAAGAAAAGCGAAGAGAAGAGAAGATGATTAACGGAGAGTAAAAAGAGAAGAGAATGAAACTTAGCCTTAGTCATGTAAGATATCTCGAAAATTCAATCGAAATCAACCAGTGATAAATCTAGAATATTCTAGTTAACTTCTTATTACTGAATGCCGAGGATAACAATGCCGATAAACTATTGGTAGATACTGGAACTTGTGCAGAAGTATTGTGTAATGGAAACAACTATATTTTGACCCTACCTCTTGAACTAGGCAGGCACGTGTAGCTTGGAGACTGTTCAATCCAAAGATTTAATCTTTGATTCAATCAGTAAAATTTAATTGATCAATTAAACTCATCGATGCAATAATTTATAGAACATTCATAGAAATAGATTCGGTATTAAATAACGTTGTTAAGTACATGATTTTACACCGTAAGTAATCGTTTGGTGGAAAATTGATCACGTAACATCGTCCATGCCACAAAGTAACTGATTGAAGAAAACTCATTCTTTAAATAGGTATTTTAAATTATAATGACTTGGTACAGCAGCAGTTCCCTCAATTTGATCTGAAATTATTCTTGGTGATTTTAATACCTAGAATATACATTGACGGATTGCTGTACCTAAATGTATTAATGCAAAAATGCACAAGCTAGTTTATTTGCCTACGAGTCTTTGCATTCCCGGTGTACCTAACTGTTGGTAGAACGACTCGATCCTGCCTACGCACAATTGCATAATTTGTTAACGCTTTGTCCTTGAGTAAGTCCAAGAAGTTTACGAAAGCAGTCGAACAGCCTTTAAAGATGTCTCTAAATTCCTTTTCCCGGATAAAATCTAATATATAAAATTCTCGTGTCACAGTTTTCGTTGCCATACTCTTCCGAAACGGCTTGACCGATTTTGATGAAATTTTTTGTGCTTATCGGGGAGGTCTGAGAATATGCCAACATCTATTTTTCATACCCCTATTTTTTTTATGGCAAAACAACGTTTGCGGGGTCAGCTAGTATATTATAAAGTTTTAAAATTTATAAATATAAAATAATTTTCTTTGCAAGCTGTACTTTTTTGACATATCGCGGTCATTCGAGGTCATTAGTGTTCCTATTCTTATTTGAAACGCAGAATTTGTATACCGTACCATAGATAGCTCACGAATTCACGATCACAATAAAATTATTCACATCAATCAATATGACGTAACAACGATATACTGGATCATTATAATTGTCTATTAGAAATATAAGTAATATGAGAGCAGGCACATATATATTTGGGGTAGGTATTTGAGGCCAGCTGAAAACTTGTTCCATACCTCTTATAATATACCTGGCTGGTGCCAGGTCTGCAGCTCCGTGTTGGGGTATCAGCAGAGTACTACCCGGGTGGCGGGGCTAAATCTACCCCCAAATTTTTTTTTAGAAAATCCCATAAAAATGATCTTTCTTTAGGAGAATCTTATTTTTTAACCGACTTGAAAAGAGGAGGTTCTCAATTCCGGTGTATGTTTTTTTTAGATATAAATAATACCCTATTCAAATTACAAGTTGCATGAAATACATTTTTTATGTTTTGCAAAATATTTTTGCACACGTCTGGCTATGTTAAATCACCCGAACTAAATCGAGGCTTACAAGACATGTCTCCAGGGCCGTAAAATAAAAAATAATAAAAATAACTAACTAAATCGTCTGGCTTATTTTATTTATTCTTTAAACTTAATCTCCAACATAAAAAAAGTGCCTCTAACATATTTTTGGAAAAAAATTGGTGTTGATTCAGCCTCGCTACTCACCAGCCATGTCTGCAGCTCTGTCTTGGGGTATAATAGGACTATATGAAAGATATGGGACAAGTTTTCAGCATGCCTCAAATACCTAATATAAAATTGGTGCCAGCTCTCGGACTATTATAACTTGAAATGACGAAGTGCTGCGTAAGAGTTTTAGGTAGGTGCTTACTGTAATTCCTTAGCTGACAGTTAGGTACCTACTAGAAATAAAATAACATTAAGTTGTACAATGTTTAATACGATTTTCAAAATCACTAATAACTTTTAAATTTAAATTTGCTTGTGGTTTTTTTTATATTGAATAATGCAAGAAACTCTTTGGACACCATTTGGTTGGTCCAAACTCTGTCAATCTAAATAATTATGTCATATAAAAACTTATCGTTATAATTAATTGAATTATAAACATCTAGCTTCTGCCCGCGACTACGTCCGCGTGGAAAAGCGTTATAAATTATAGCCTATATGTTATTCTAATGTATAAATAATAATACTGTAAAGTTTCATCAAAATCTGTTCAGTAGTTTTAGCGTGAAAGGGTAACAAACATACACACTCACAAACTTTCGCCTTTATATTATTAGTGTGAAGTGTGCTTATTCTAAGACGTAAAAATACTATATAATTTAAAATACCTACACATACAAAATTATAACAGTAATTAGAATGGTTAAATTGTTTATCCATAGATTAAATAATGCAATAAGTAACATTCTAAAATCCGAAATTCCGAAATCATGGATACATTATTATTCTCACAATCATGCTCACAAACGATAAAATTCAACAAGTGAAGGACAACATTCGTTCAAAAATAATTTCTACATAATGTTCGAATCATGCTCTTTAATAAACTGAATCAATCGTTTCAACAAATTCCTGTGGGCTGATAAAGACTTGTAAACTATTTCGCATTGTGATGCGAAATAGTTTGCAGTGTCCTCGATAGGATTAATAAACTATATTTTAAGGGTATATACTGATGTGACTGAGAGCGTACCATTTCACAGCTGGCAACATTAACTCGCACTCACGGCCTTTCGCACTTCGCAATTCGCAGTCTCTCTCGCTCTCGGCTGAGTGAGTAAACGCATGGGCGATAATAAAAAACAAATAGTTGTTGTGCCTTTTTTTAATCGTTTTATTTTATTCTATGACAAATAAAACTGTTCCCGATGACAATAATTATTGTTTTTGTGAATGTTGTGCACATGTTTGACATTTAAATTATTTAACCGGGTTACAGTGATGTGTGTAATTCTTTTCTCAGTGAGTCATTCTAGTTTTTGTTTGTGTTGAGTATAAAGTACTGTAACAATGTTATCTCTCGCTTCTGAATAATTATTCAGTGATAGTGGCCTTGCGTTAAACCAAAGTGATGGATACTCCGCCGGTGCCGAAGCCCAGGAGTGCATTCTTACCTCAAACTGAGCCCCTGACCCGACCAGTACCTCTTCCACGCACTAAGGTGCCGCAGCCTACAGACCGAGTGACAGCTTCGGACATATTCAAGTCAATAAGTACTGTTTCCAAGCAAATATCAGAGGATGTAGCATTAAAAGTGAGTAATTCTGCTAAAACTGCCAATGAAAAGTTAGAAAAGTCATTCCAGGATGGCTCAAAGTTTGCTAAAGATACTTTAGAAAAAACTTTGACGACATCCCGAGCTGTGCGACATTCTGTGACGAAGTCTGTGATAGAAGGAACCAGAACAGCAGGTCTTAGATTGAGAAGGACAAAGAAACCAGACGGTCTTGATGAAGCTGACTCCCAAAGATGTGTTTCAATGCCAGCTGTTGATGTAAGTTTGTTTGACAATATACAGTTCAACTCACCATTATTAGAACAAAAGAGGTTTCATAATGAAGTGCTAAATACCCAGAAAAATCAAGAACATCCTTACTTTCAACTGAATACCTCTAACTTTGATGATTTATCAATTTTTTCAAGTAATTCTGACAATACTGATTCTGTTAGCACATTCTCCTGTGACATGAGTAGGGAATTTGAACAAAATACATCCAGTATAACTTTAGAAAATGAGCAGATGACATATGACATACCAAAACCATCTAGGACAAACAGTATTGTCAGTTCAATGAGTTCTGCATCAGTTGGTTCTTATCCTGAGTTGCCAGAAAGGCGTAAAAACAGGGAAAGTGGGGTATCCATGGAGGTTATGAGACAAAATTCACTGTATGAAAATTGGACGCTTCCATTTCATTCTTCAGCAAGTTCAACTCCCACCAAAGATGTTGAACCACTTCACATAGAACAACCAAGACCCAGTAAGAGTACAATATATGAGTTTGATCCATTGCATTCAAGTACATCCTCACAAAAGTATGATGGGGTGAGCAATGAGTTGTTACTGCTTGAATCATTTTTGATTGGTGATACTTATGGCACAATAGTGGCTTCAGAAAATACTGATGATGGCTTTGAGTTTTATGAAAGTGAATATTTTAATCCCCCAACACCACCTGAAAGGTCCGACAGTCTGATTAATGAAACAAAGTCTGAAAAATTGAATGTGGTTGATAAAGACAGAAGTTCTTACTGGTTTGTCACAACAGACAGTGATACAAAATCTGTGGCAGAAGATGATACTAAATCAACACACTCGGTGATGCAAAAGTTCTCTCATATGTTAAAATTTGAAAAACTGAATAAGTCTACAAAGCCTGTACCACAGAAGGTTGAATGTATAGAACGACCCCCTGTGAACTCATCTGCAGTACCATACTACAGTGGTTTGCTAACAAGGATTGTGTCAGGAGTTGTTGAAGACTTATTTAAAAACTCCCAAACCCGTTATTGTGTGCTTTCGGATCAGAAGTTAATGTGCTATTCAGACCCTACAAATACAATACTTAAGGAAGCTTATACACTGGATAATATATGTTCAGTACAGATTGTTTTGCCTCTATCTTCAAGGTATGTTAAAAAAGTTAATTATTAATGCTTTCTCTATCTTAATTATTACTTAATAATAATAATTTAACTAGCAGTGATAGCCTAGTGGTCGAAGTTCTCGAGTTCGAATCCAAGACATGCACCTCTGACTTTTCGAAATCATGTGTTATTAATAATTAATTATCACTTGCTTAAATGGTGAAGGAAAACATAGTAAGAAAACCTGTGTGCCTTAGAAATTTTCTCGACTGTGTGTGTGAAGTCTACCTACCTGCACTGGGCTAGTGTGGTGGACTACGGCCTAATCCCTCTCATTCTGTGAGAAGAGACCGGTGCCCAGCAGTGGGACAGTATATGGATTGATGATGAATAATAATTTTGAAGGCTTTGCTTATTTATTTATTGTATTTATTTCAATGGCAATACATTATGGAATTTAGGCCATTTTTTGTGAACAATAGTAAAGTTATGAAATGTTTTTAATTAAGGAGAATCAATCATTTTAGTTTATTTAATAAATTAATTGATAAAGTTTCTTGTCTGTTACAATATTTATATCATCATGATGTACCAGTTTTATTTGGATTCAATTATTTTTATGTGCAGATACCTAAAATAATTATATTTTTTATGATACCTTTGATTTACATAATTTCTAAAAGTAACATAAATTTTTCTAGACTGCCTCATTAGCCTAGTGGTCGTAAGCGAGACTGCTACGTTTGAGGTCCTGGGTTCCATTCCCCGGTTGAGCAGTGTTATTGGGTTTTTCTTTCAAATTCTCATTTTACAACAATTCGAAGTTTTGGCTTGTGCCTGGTTAATAGCAATAGGTAGGTGGGTGTATATTTTTACACCTCTGTCGAGCCCTTCGGGGAATAAAGGTGCTATGTTTGCTTTTAGCACAACAAGTAACTCCTACTGCTTTGAGCTGACGTTATCCTCGGGGGGTACACGAAGCTCTCCTCGAAAAATCTTGTTTAGCTGCGCCAGCGCATCTGAACGTCGCAACTGGGCACAGAAGATCGCTGAAAATCTGACGCCGGGTTTTGCGACCAAGTATACCTCGGAGTTCACTAGATGCGGCTGGTGCTATCTCAAGGTATGTGATGAAACTCTGTGATGAAAAATTTAGCCTATACTACGATTGTGTGATACAGGTGGTCTATGTAAAAACTATGCCTCTTAAGTTGTACGCAAGTAGGTATTAGTTAGAAGAGTGCGGTCATCGGGTGTTATCTTACCCACTCTCACGTTCATACATGTGTCCCGCTCACCCGGTGCATAAGACATTTGGGGCCATAATGTTTCGCATTCGTTATCATTTTCCTAATAACTTGATATTTTTGCACAATATTACTTTTTATGCGACTACGTTTCCCTTTGGAAATGTTAATTTATGTTTACTATTGTAATTTGAATCTGGGAATGTGACTCCTGCTTGCTGTGCGCCTCGCTGACACGCGTTCGTGTGATTTGTATGTTGTATCAATCTCGTATTCTAGATCACTAAGAGGGATCCGCAGCTAACCAAAAGTTTGTGTGAGCGATTTTTGTACAGAAAAACTAGCTACTCCGATCTCCGATAACAGCTAGAGTTATTAGACCTCTGTAGGTATAACGGCTCTATTGGTTTTCCGTACAGAATATTTGACAAATACGCTAGCGACTATCGCTCACCAAACTTCTGGTTGGGCTACAGTACTGGTCAAGGAGGTCATCGTAACCTCCCCCAAGCTGACTTTATTGTACAGATGCACGAATCGTGAACGCTCGGCGAAAGAGTAGGGTCAAAGTCAAAGTCGTGTTATTTCAATCAGACTATTAATAAAGATAAGTACAGACGTCAGCAGGTCAACCTATCCAAAACTTTCAAATTTTCCCAATTGAATAATAATATGAACCTTATTGTTTTGTGGTAAAGTTGAAAATCAATCAAATAAATTTGACGAATTGTGGTAACTTGATGTGCTGACGTCTGTACTTTTGAAAAGTCAAACTAGTTGCACGGTTCCAAAAAGTGGGCCCTTGTGGAGAAGAACCGTCACGAAACTTTTTTAAGAAATGTTTACAATTTGGTCCTAGATAGTTTTTGAGAATAATGCAGTTTCATGTGTACAAGGGATTTGATTCGCGCATTAAGATCTGGGAACAAATTACGACTGGCTGTCATAACGCGTTGAGTGATGATCTAAACACATAATTGAAAAGTGTCGCATACCGCCAAACAGACCCCATAGTTCACTGCGCAGATGAAGGCGATCCGTGCCGGTCACCGTACTAAAGCCCGGTATCCACCAAAGCGGAGAGGAGAGGAGATGAGAGGAGATGTGCTGCGAAGCTGGCTGGTTATTTCCACCAAAGTGGAGAGGAGATGGGTAGCGGAGAAGAGATGTGAGCTGTTCCTAGTGGAGATGTGAGTAGGGTTGCCAACCCTGCTATATAATATAGTATTCTACTATTTGAAGGGATCAAATACTATATTTCTAAAAAATATATATGTGTAGTAGGCGAAACTACTATATTTTGCGTAAAGCGGAACGCAGCCTTAACTAAACCCCGCTCTGGGGGTCTACCGCGAAATATTACGCACGCAATCGCGACGATAGTACATATTTTAACCACATACTATATTCTTTTTCATTTTTTTGTCATCTACTATATGTTTTAAGTTAATAACTTCTAAAATACTATACTTGATAGAAAAAAAGTTGGTAACCCTAGATGTGAGCTGTGACGCTTTCGGTTGTGCGCCGCCCGCCCGACTAGATACTTCACCGCTCTGCCGCGCCGCTTGCTCGTTCGCCGCATAAAATTCTAAAGAAAAATGAGACATCTCCTCTCTTCTTCGCTTGATCCATTTCCACCAAAGCTAAGCGGAGAAGAGATGTGGAAATAAAGAAATCGGATTGGTTTATTCAAACACATCTCCTCTCGTCTCTCCTCTCCGCTTTGGTGGATACCGGGCCTTAATGTTTGAGCTGTGCGAATGCCTTTTACACGACAGCTAATGTTAACCTATACATAATATTATTAACGTTCACCTAGACGCAAACGCGTCATCCATATCCCAAAGCTGACTCCTCAATACAGCAGTTATTTATCATCAGTGTCAAAGTCCAAGAAGCTGTTGAGTCACGATACACGTATTTATAGAAACATTATATCATTAGTAATATAAAGGGCGTTACAGACAGCGAAGATACTATAATATTTTATGTTAAATGCCCGGATATAAAATATTGTAGTTTCTTAAGGTATCACATGGTTGTTACTACTTGTTACTATAATATATCCGCTCGAATCATTCAAAGACTTGGTGTACACTGGGTTGCGATATATTTTGTATGTTAAGATATATTAAAATTTCCATATCGCTCGATAGTTTAAGATAATGTAACATGAAAATATATAGTAAATATATCTTCGCCGTGTGTGATGCCTTTAGTTATGTAGATAATGTTACACTATAACAGTCATGTTTCGTAAAAATATGGTGGGTAGTTCCGTAGAAGGAGCTGTTTCCGTTATTATGATAATGTCCTTCTTTGTAACTACTTGTGAGTATCGGGTTAAAAACAAAAGAAAAACTACGCTGTTGCGAACTATGAAAGCATGGTACAAATTACAGTAATACCGTTGCGTGGTCCAGTTCAGTATATAAAAATATAGAATACAAACGAGAGTCATAAAATTACTTCGAATGCGTTTTGCACAAGTACGCACCGGTGCAATATATACGACAATAGGAGGACAACAGTAAAGCAATGACCTACTTGAACTATTGTGCTGAGCCCACTTTAAGGAATGTTCGGTTGGACGGGTTTAACAATAACACTAGCCACTTGAATACATCTATTGCTGATGTTATATGAATGACTAATAATGGATTGCTTGCTTGTTTGTACAATTTTAAATAGAAAAACGTGCGTAAATAGTTTGAAATTTTTTATCCATTATTTATCAGACAACATTTTCATCCGAATACGATGAAATATATTGTAGAGCTGTTCTCTATGAAAATCCATTAGGAACGTGTTTTAGTTTTTTTATTAAACAGATAAAATATTGAATTTTGATAAAGCAAAGGAATGCAGAATTATAATTTCGAATTCTTTAGGGTTTATATTAAATTTTAGTTTTCGTAACTAGGAAAACTTAATTAGGGAATTATTTGTGAATATTATATTTAATGACATTTCCACAAATCATGAAAAGAATAGCTTGGCAGGGCAGCGTGGTGGACCTCAGACTAATCCCTTTTAATCTGAGAGGGAGACCCGTGCCGAGCAATGGGACAATATATGGGTGGATGATGATGCCTGCTTTTCGTATTAAAATTAACTAGAAACATTTATTATCGGTTTTAATTAATATGATGCAAAACAAGCTTTCACTGAGCGTTTTATAGCATCGTAACATTCCTTTCAGCAAAATCAAATTACGTAAACCAATAGCAATTTGATTTATACTATATTTGTATACGACCCTGGGTTATAAAAACTGCGTAATTTCATCATAATTTTTTTAAGCCTAAATGAATTGTAGCAATAGTTGGTTTTCTTACTATCAGCTCCAACTTGAAACCTTCGAGAGAACCTTGAAAACTGTGCCCCGCGGTGCCACCCCATTGATCTCGTATTTTCCAATTCCGTGGAAAATTCTCAATATCCATAGCTGTCGCTTACGACCACTAGGTAAATGAGGCACGTACCCCTAAATCTGCGTGACCTAAGTTAATATCTTCTCTTACATTACCTACCTACATATGTAAGTCTTACCGCGATGTAACGTAACGTGCTCCACTATATTTCAATTCAATTGGAAGTGCTTTATAATACCCTTAGCATCCCAAAGGCAAATGAATTCTATTGTACCATTGACACAAATACTTATATAAGAATCAGCGAATTAAGTGATCAGTAGCGCTCTTTGGAGCTCCTTAAAACTGGTTAAAAAAGCAGTTATCGCCTACTAATATTACCGTTGCAAAGCCAAGTCAAAGGTATTGAGTTTGATTTCAACCTCAGACTTTTCAGTGCTCCACACAAACTTAGATTGGCCCTAAATATTGAACTATTACCAATAAAATTTTGCACTAATATACGTGCCTATGCGGTATGTAAAACTATATTTAAATCTAGTTATAAATTAAAAAAGGACTTTTTGATTTTTGATTAAAAACGATCCAACTTTATGCTAGTTTTTCAAGAAATGTATCAAATCAAAACCATTAGGAATAAGCGTAGGTAAGCCTAGAAAAATATAAAAAATAAAATTTCTGAATTACTTTTAATCGAGGCTTTTCCTAATTAGCCCGTAATCTGGTTAATGTTTTCTAAAGGTTTCAATGTTATTTCCGTTTCCATAGAAATATATACAATGTAAACACAATGGAACAAGATTCCATTGAAATTTCTCTAATTAATGTTATCTACGTGATAACTAACTACATTATACTCTTATAATCAGGAATTTACGAAACAGAGAGAAAAATCTTGCAGAATTTGTATTGTTTCACCTAGAGTGCAGCGCAGCGCAATTTAATATTATTTTGGCTGTCTCTATGACAGAAAATATAATTAAATAGGTACCTAAAGCGCTCGTATTACAATCTTACTCTGGAGAAATCCCTCAGTGAAAGCATATTTCTCGTCGCACCGTGGGCATAAATTACTAATTTGAACACTTTTTTATTTGACTGTACTGTTTTTGACTTGTGAACAATAGATTTTAGTATAGATTTATTGGTGGTCCCAGTCGCCGGAAGAAAAATGTTAAAATAATTCGATCCGGTGACTGCGACTGCGGTTCGAGTTAATTGCGGTCCCGATCGCCGGAATCCTCTAAAATCGACTTTCATAGACTTAGGGATTTTAATTTTTAAGGGTCGTTTTTTGTTAGATATTACGTTTTTCTGTCTATGCTAAAATATTTCATGTGGATCCATTTAGCATGTAAACGGATGACTTAATTTTTATTGCATGAAGATGATATGAAATATCCTTTTATTTCAGAAACCGTAAAGAGTTAAACCTTACAGGAATCCGTAATATCCACAAAGTATTCTTAAAGTATACTTACATATACTTCACATAAGACGTCACTACCTACTATACTTCATTATTGTGATAAAATAACAATCAAGCACACGGCTCACCTGATGGTAGGCGGCCATCGCAGCCTATAAACGCTAGCAACACCAGTGGTATTGCGCGTTTCATCTTGGGCTTTCAGTCGCTGTCTTGTTGTAAATATTCACATTTATATAATAATATTTGTAGACGGTATGATGATATGAATAGTGGAATTACAAACATGAAAGGCCATTGAAATCTCGAACTTTAATGAGTAAACCTTTCAAAGGAAGCGTCGACGCGTGAGGTTGCAACCGGTTACAACGATATTAACAGTTTCAGGAATCATGAAACAATATACTGTCGCTCTGTTGGGCACGAGTTTCCTTTCAGAAGGAGAGGGATTAGTATATAGTGTAGCAGCTTAGGCCACCGTGGTAGACGCTGGCTTAATGCGGGTTGCCAGACTTCGCACGCTATCTAGAATTCAGGTTTCTTTATGATATTTTCCTTCACCGTTTAAGCGAGTGATAATATTACTATTAAACACATGATTTCGAAAAGTCTAGAGGTAGATACGTGCCTTGGATTTTAAGTCCAGACCTTTCACTTGGCAGTCCAATAGTTTTATCATTAGGAAATCACTGCTTCTTTGTTTTAAGAATTTCCTAATTATTAAAAAATATTAAATCAATTTCCCTATAACTTTATTGTATACCGTATTAGGTACCGGGCCTTTGTTCTGTAGTGGACCTATTGGCTGAGATGATAGTGATGACGGTAACAAACAAATTATATTGTATGAAATAAACGTATATCTCAGGGCGTCTACAGTTTCACGGTAATGCAACAAGTTCCATAACTATACTCGCTTCGCACATTCTCATGTGCGAGGCAAGAATTGAATAGCTGCATGAATAGAGTATTTAGTAGGAACTTTGCAAACTGGATACACAAATCTCTCCGTCCAGTGCTGCTTCGGCTCACGTCGACATGATACATCGCTACTCCTGCTCCTGGTCTACGTTTTTTCTTGATTTAAATTATTGTTTAACGCGGACGCTGAATGCACAATACACATAGCACTGATTTTACCAAAGTTCTGTAGGGCGCCAGATAGAGCGGGATGCGGCGCGAGAAAGTGCCAGTCGCCGCTAGTAGGCGCGACACGGCGAATTTTTCAGTATGAAAGGGTCAACGAGATTTCAATCGTCGCCTATCTCATCCTCTCCTCGCCGGTGTAAAACAACCACTGCTCTTTTTTATAATTTAAAGTACCATGTTGCCTGGGCGTACTAAATTTGGATTAAGTACAGTGTGGATCCAATTGTACTTTGTAATTAATTAATTGTACTGTGGTATAACAATTATATCAATCCATTTTCAACAAACTAATTTGAATGCTATCACCATAGAGTAACAAATATTGCTTACTCGTATAACAGTCTGTGTAGCGCGTCCGTTCATAACGTTCTCGTTTTTCATTTCGTTCGTGAAACCCAATTATGAACTCTATTTGGAATTTAAACCATATTCACAATAATTATTTATTTTAAGTACTATACGGTTGAATTGATTGAAATTACATTTATAAATGCCTATTCAGATTTATATTGATTCGTTTTCATCGTTTTCTTGTTGTTGCTACAGGATTAACATCATTTAGTAGCATAAAAATATGTATGACTCAGCCATCAGTCTATTGAGGGCCTCGTGGCTAAGTAATAACTCCTCTGATCAACCGATCTGCAAGGTTATGCTGCGCTTGCCGCGGCCGGTCTGTGGATAGGTGACCATTCTTAACAATTCGAGAACCTTCCGTGCCTCGGAGAGCATGACTGTAAAGCCGTCAGTTCCGGTTGTCATACAAACCTCTATGACAGTCGTTAGAGGTAGGCAGAAGCCCAAAAGCCTGACAACTAGTCTACCCTCAGGATATCGTTATCGCCCAGAATTTGGGTTACCGAGGTCTGATGGCAGTCGCTTCGTGTAAAATACTGATATTCAGCCGTATCTGATTAGACTGGAAGCCGACTGCAAGCCTATTGGTCGTAAGCGCGACTGTACGCTATAGGTCTTGGAGTCGAGTACTAATAAACAGTACTCGACTGGACCTCTAGCGTATAGTACAGGTTTCTCTATGAAATTCTCATTAGCAGCTCCGCAGTACCGCAGACAGACCTCCGGCCTCCATGAGCTGTGGCCTGCGGGCCCCAGTAGGCGCCACATGTGTTTCCTACACATGTGCTAATAATATGCGAAGGAAGGCCTCGCTGATTGAGAGGGTCCGGCAACTGTTGGTCGCAGCCGGTCGTGGCGAATTTCACGGATCGCATGGCCATGACTATAGGGCAACTGGAGGCAAGTACGGTGTTTAGTCAGTATGAGTCCGACACACTGCCTCATTAGTCTAGTGGTCCTAAGTGCGATTGCTACGCTAGAGGTCCTGGGTTCGATCCCCTGGTCGAGCAAAGTGTTATTGGGTTTTCATATGAAATTCTCAGTAGCAGCTCGGAATCTGGATTTGTGCCCGGTTGTGGCAATAAGCTCGCCCCCTATTACATGGGACCTAAAACACCCGCGAAATGTGGATGTACATTACTACACCTCTGCCTAACCCTTCGGGGAATACAGGCGTGATGGTATGAGTCCGACACACTGCCGCCTCCCCAGGTCGCGGATAGTCCATGAGGATTTTCAGTACTATAAAAAAGGGTGTACAACAGTACACCTCTGCCTAACCCGAAGGGAAATGCGGGCGTGATGGTACGTATTGTATGTAAAAACATTCCTCTGAATTTTAATTTAGTTTGAGTTTGAACAGTTATGTTACAATGGTAAATTAATATGAGTATTAATATGAATTTCCTGGTTTCAATAAATTGAAATGGTAAGAGGAAAATATTTAAATGTTAAACATTTCTCGAAAACATATCAGATTATAATTATAATGTGTATTAACGTGCATATTTAAGTATCTACTTATCGGAATTTTTTTAACCAACTACGCATAGCTTCCTTGAGGTTGTGTATGATACATAATTTATTAGTATTCATAAATAAAAAGAAACGAAAACGTAAGACGGCCTCCAACGAGATGGACGACCTGGTAAGGATCGCTGGAAGTCGTTGGATTCAGGCGGCATATAACCGGTCCTTGTGAAGTCTATGGCGGAGGCCTTTGTTCAGCAATGGACCTCTTGTCGCTGATATGATGATGATGAAGTGAAACGAGCAAACGGTGGCGTGACGATCTGGTTGCGTTCACGGTAGAAAACCTTAAATAGGCAGATGTTGAACCTTCTACGGCTGCATATTGAAGGTAAAAAGTATAGGCTCTCCCATAACCTTATGGGGGAAGCCTTTTCCCAGTAGTGGGACAGTACAGGTTAACAAAAATAGAGAAAGATGTCCTTTGGTATATAGCATATATATACAGTCGTGGTCAACTAATTAGGGACAATCTCTAGTTAAGCCAAATTGTGAATTATTTTTTTATTTTTCAACGAGTCTTAACAATATTCCATATCTTTTACATGTAAGTGTAATTAGTCATTTATGTGCGCGATTACACAAACAATAACAACTTCTTAAACATTAAACCTCTTTACAGTATAGCTGATAGATTACATAGTGCTATTTGTTTAAAGAATGCTGGCTGGCCATTTAATTAGGGACACTGAGGTTTTGCGTTCTAATTTCAAAATTGGAATTTTAATACTTTTTTGTTTCTTTTCTTATTTTTTCGTGGTCGTTTTGGCGGCAATCCAGATTTTTTATTTAAAGTTTTGAGAATTATTTTGAAGAAAAATGGGCAAAAATAAAAGTTGCGATCCAACACTACGAAAAATTATCATGAAGTTTGTCGAGCGTGGTTGGTCATAACCGAAGGATAGCACAACATTTAAATTGTTCAAAAACTATGGTATGCAATGCAGTGCAACATTTCAAGCGCTATAACACAGTTTTAAATGTGTCCAGAACAAAAAAATCGAGAAAAACGACTCCGCAAGAAGATAGAATGATAACCAGGTTAGCTAAGAAAGATCCGTTTCTAGGCTCTATTTTAATTAAACACGAAGTGTTTGGGGCTAACGAAAGAGCCGGTGTATCTGCGAGAACCGTTTGACGACGTTTGGTAGAAGCAGGGTTGTTCGGAAGAGTGGCTCGCAAAGAACCGTTGTTGAAGAAAGAACATAGAAATGCTCGTTTGGCGTTTGCACGTAAATATGGACATTGGACCTACGCCCAATGGCAACATGTACTTTTCTCTGACGAGACCAAGGTTAATTTGATTTCTTCAGATGGAAGGCAACTTGTACGGTGTCCTGTAAAAACGGAAATGAATCCAAGATTCACAAAAAGCAGGTGAAACATGGCGGTGGAAACATTAAAATGTGGGGTTCATTTTCTGGACGTGGAGTGGGACCTGTGAGGAAAGTTCAGGGTAACTTAGACCAACATCAAAACAAGGCAATATTTGAAGAAATTATGCTTCCCTATGCTGAGGAGCATCTCCCTATTATATGGACGTTTCAGCAGGATAACGACCCGAAACATACCGCCGATTCAGTCAAGTCGTTTTTTACAGTCAGTCTGTATCGGTGCAAGATTGGCCAGCAAATAGCCCGGACCTCAACCCAATTGAGCACCTTTGGCACGAAATCAAGAAAAAAGTTGCCACTTATCGTAATACAAATTTGGATTAACTTCATGAAGCTTTTTGTGAGGCATGGGCAAACATTCCTGTCGAAACATGTCAGAAACTGATAATGTTTATGCCACATCGGTGTCAAGCGGTAATTACTAATAAAGTACTGATTTTACACGTAATAAAATGGAGCTGTTAAAGATATTATAACACTGCAGATTATAAGTTTTGTTTAACTGTATTTTTCATTATACTTTACTTCCTTAATTAAATGTCCATTACAGAATTGTACCTTAATATTTAATACATGTTTAATCTTTGATATTAAATACTTTTTCTATTTATTTAATCTTTTATTTACAGCCATTTATAGCATAATAATCGGATCACATTATGCAAATAATAGGTGCTGAGAAATCAATAGGGTTTTATATTTACATGTACATAACCGGTTATAGCCCTTCACTATCTTGAATGTCCCTAATTAGTTGACCACGACTGTATATGTCCAGTACATACAATGAAATTATACATTCTATTAATATACATACATAAAATATTTCGTGGGGATATTCCCAAAAAACGGGGACCACCTTAGAAATGAATTGCATTTAATTGAAACTAGCTACCCGCCCCCGCTTCGCATGTGTGCAATATACTAATAACATACATGTATCATACATATCATTACTTATTGTATAACTTCATGGGGCGGAGCACTAAAAACTAATTTACTTCCTCTGGAACGAGCTCAGAGAGCTATCCTAAAAGTAGCCAACTTTCACCCGTTTTTCTTTCCCACTCATCTGCTATACAAATCATGCAACATGCTGACTGTTCGTCAACTTTTCATAGTGCATTTTATATTAAAACAACACACCATGCTTACTTATAATGCTGACGTGACTAAAAAGAGACGGAACGATATAGTTTGCACTTCAAGTTCAACATCAAAACATACTTTTATAACCAGATTCTTTACAGGCCCATTTTTGTACAACAGGATAAATAAAGAACTAAATATTTATAACTTAAATTATTTTAGCTGTAAAAAAAGTCAATATTTACAAAGCATCTCTTACGAACAAACAGAAGAGTTACTCGTAGTATGCAAATAAATAACGTACTTAGCATTTTTCAATATATATATTAGTTCATAAACATTATATACTTTATAGATAATTATAATTAAGTGTATTTAAGTTGTTAATTTATAATTTATTTTATCTATGCACTTTCTTGCCTGAAACACAGGTTCAACCTAGTTCAGGCATACATAAATGTAATTAGCCATAATTTTTAAGTATTGTAAGACAGTTTTAAAAGTATTGCACCTTTTTTCTAAATAAACAATTTATTATTTATTATATAAACCTTCCTCTTGAATCACTTTATCTATTAATAAAAACCGCATCAAAATCCGTGGCGTAGTTTTAAAGATCTAAACATACATAGGGATAGACAGCGGGACGCGACTTGGTTTTATACTATGTAGTGATTAATAACGATTTTTCCTAATTAGTATCTGCATAATAATATTATATTGCCCGCCTTGGCCTGGCCCCAGACGGCCGGCAGCATTTGAAGGGTAACCTGCAACAAAAAAAAAGTACAAAACATAAAGGCTTTCCAGAAAGCTGTGAACAACGAATTAATTAAAAGTATTTTTACGTACAAGTGACTCAGTTCGTAGGATAAATCGTAGGATTTATCCTACGGACTGAGTCACTTGTAAAGTAATTCTATATTTTTGAAATGATGCAGGTAGCTGTATCATTTCAAAAATATAGAATTACTTTTTAAATGAAAATACGTATTTCCATAAATTGATGCATTGTCTGAGTATCTGCTTCAACAAAAGACCGAGAGCCGAGAGTTTATTAGTTTTCTTTGTTACTGAGATAATTTATTTTAAAACGACGAGCTTTTACCGGTAGGACACTGGACACTTTTTTTTAATTACGACTGTGTAATTGTGTATTGTACACAATGCGTCCCCTGAATGTAATAAAGCCAAACGTTTTTGTGTAGACAGTATTGTTCACTAAAATACTTTTTATGTGTTGCGGGTAAGAATGATGTAGTATGAAACTAGGCGTATAATGAATATGAACGTATAAAGAATGTACCCAGCAATTTCATGACTTTAGCCCACCTTCCATTTTCCTTCATCGGTCTACTGGGAGGGCTTTCACCCACAAGTGGTAAAATTTCCACCAGTACACACAAAGCAGTATACTCCGTCATTTCTTATGCGCACCGCAAAGGAGTGCAATGCTCTCCCTGCGTCTGTATTCCCGGACTCATACAACCTTGGTTAAAGACACCAAGGTTGTTCACCAAGCATTTTCTGAATATGCGTGTTCCACCTTCGACCTCGTCATCGATTACCATCACGTGACACTGAGGTTAAACGCAAACCCATTTACTATAAAAAAAACTAACATTATAATTATAGTATACATGGTTTAATTGAAATGTTTTAAACAAAACTCTCTTTGAACGTTATCAGTTAGGTGAATTGTTCCATTCATACATACTTATTATGTTATCTGTTTCTATAACACACAAACGGAACGTGTATTAACTAGGGTGATGGTGACAAAACATGTCACTCAATGCAATTTTCAAATTATGATCCATATCCTCAAACAATTTATCCATTTTCGGTGTGGTGGGGCTCGAGTGCACGGATTCCGGTGTCACTCACCTCGTGCATTGTCGCATAACGCGTTCGACAATACAACTTAGGAAAATGATTGCATACTGGGACCAATTCAAGGTGTTGGTACGTGTATTCAGCCGCTGAGCCTGAATTGCTGCATCCTTTAGGGAGCGAATTTTGACTGAGCTAGCTAAAAGTTGACAACATATTAACAACTTAATTATGCATGCATATAGCTGCATTACGCTTATCGTCTATATGACGACGTATATACCATTTTCATATACAGGCATATTTAAGTCCTGTCGACCGTCGGTAGAATTAATCTTCCACAAGAATCGTATCATCGATAAGTTTCAAACAAATTAAATGCTTTATTGATCTCTAATTCATTATTACGGGGGACGGGGTAGGTTTTGTGGGACTACGAATATATGTATGTTGTGATTCTGTTAATTGTCATACTTTCTACTTCTTCAGTGTTGTCCGATCCTTAGTTTGTAGTTACCTACTCAGAAATTCGTAGCGATAATGCACCATTACACAAGGTACCTACCTACTCCATTGAGCCCATATTCAATAAATATATTATAATACAAAAAGCTATCGGTGTAATTAATGTCTCGGAATTAACACCGGTTATTTTTAGAAGTTACAAAGAGGCGCGTTGATTCTACAATTGATTAATGACGAATGTGTATGTAAAGTCCGTTCATGTGAACGAATTGAGTGAAGAATATTATATTCGCATTTTGTAAGTATTGAGTCCGTAGTGTGTTTATCTATAGGTACACATAAACAAAATTGAAGTGTCTGTTTGTAATTCCAAATTAACAGCTTTTTAATTGTCATGAGTGCTCTAGCCCTAGGCTATTGCACCACTCCTCTTTGTGTTTCATATCGGCATAATCCTGTAAGGCCTTATTGATGCTGGATGTTGGTAGTTTCATACGTAGAGAGCGTACTCCCTTTTAAAGGCCGGCAACGCGCTTGTGACTCCTCTGCTGTTGCGGGTGTCCATGGGCGGCGGAAATCGCTTACCATCAGGCGATCCGTCTGCTCGATTGCCCACTATCCCATAAAAAAAAAAATGGATCTGGTCCAATCACGGCATTTGCCGATCCGGTTCTGGGTAACTCATCGGCCTTCTCAATTCCCTTGATTCTTTCATGCCCTGGTAAAAATGTATAAGAATTAAGATGTCGATGTTTTTCCGGATTTAAAAAAAAATATAAGCCATATGTTACGGTAAATAGTTCTTGTGGAATAGGAAGTTTATTGGTCAAGTTTGTTTAGTGCGCGCTTTTTTAGTTGTTGTTACTAATGTTTTCACTTCTTTTGTGTTTCATAATCCAGGAACTGATAAAAAAGTGTTGAGCCTGCGAAGGTTTTTGTAAACTTGTGTAAAAGTGCAGTAAATTGTTTGAGAAATATTCTTTCCTTATGCTTAGGTTTTATTCAGTCTTGGTTTACATGGTGCTTGACCTGGCTGTTGCTGGTGCTAGTGTGAATCAATTTATTTAAGGTATCGAGTTCGAACCCACACAGGCTACGCACCTCTGATTTATTGAAACTTGATTCATGTGCGTATGAATAATTATTTATCACTCGCTTAAACGGTGAAGGAAAACATCGTGAGGAAACCTGCATTGCTGAGAGAGGAACCCCGTGCCCAGCTGTTGGACAGTATATGGGTTGATGATGATTTATTTTATTCTATTTTTCATTTATCCTGTTAAGATGAGACCCGATATTTTTTTTTTGGCAATTGAGCCGTTTGCGACTATTCTGCCAGTTTACGGAGAAACGATCATATTAAACACCTTCCAGGGCCCAAATTTGCTATTTTATTGTGTCAAACTAGTCATTCAATAATTTAGAATACTTGATTTTTGACAATTATGTCTACGATATCTATCAGTCCTTGCGTCATTTAGTGATATCGAACGGCCATTATGATACAATTGAAATAGCCAACTTATGCCCTGGTGGTTAGCGGTCAGCGTAGCCTATATTCCATAGGCTAACCGCTAACCGCCACTAATAACCGGAACACATAATGTTAAGTAATATAAAATATATCTATAATAACATCATGTAATTCAGTATACCTACCCATATCAACGCAGACGAGATGCGTTGATTCAATATTGGGTAGGTATACTGGATATATGAACTATTTTCTAACAGTAGGTACCTTTTTTTGTTTATGTACGAGTATAATCTCTATATATAGATATTAGATCTATTATAAATTCGAAAGTCTGTTACGCTTTCACGCCTAAACTGGTGAACCGATTTTGATGAAATTTGGTACAGATATAGATTACAGCTTGGAGAAGGACATACGCTACCTGTTGTCTAAGGAATATGGAATGCGGCTGAAACCAAGGGCAACAGTTAGTGACACATTAAACAAAAACGTTATCCGCCATTCGCACGATCCACAAACACAGATGTGTTTGTGCGCTTAGTTTTTATAAACTTATATAGGGTATATACGCAAAGGATCTTGAGACAGCCCTCTCTATTATTAAGAGTCGCGGGCAACCCCAGACAAGAACTAGTATCCAATAAAACAATCTGGAATACAAAATCAGTTGATATTAGTCGCGTTGTTAGACATGTTTGTTCGTTATTTTATTTGATAAACATTTGCTACATAAAATCAATAACTAAAACGAAATAAGTACTTCAATAACGTGAAGAGCAATTACAGAATATAATATCAGGGATTATTTTATATAATAAATTATAGCTTCCATTGAAAAGATTGATTTTCAGAAGCGCTATATAACAGATAATTTTAATTGGAAACTTGAATACAGAAAAGGTTTCGTTTCGAAAGAAATTATAAATACGCTTTGCCGACTGCAAATCATTATTATGAATTCATTAGCTTTTTATATCTTCAAGACGGCCTCATTAGTCTAGTGGTCCTAAACGTGACTCCTACGAGGTCCGAGGTTCGAACCCCAAGTCGAGCAAAGTTTTATTGGGATTTTTATGACATTCTCAATAGCATCGGAGCTTGGATTATAGATTATATAGACATGACATTAAGCTCATCTATTTGAGGCGCATGAAAACTATTCAACATAGCGCACTGCGAGGTGCGCTTACGTAATTGCTATAAGATACCTGATGCGAAGTTATGGTTACTTGCTCGTATTGGGACCCACTAATATTTATTATGCACGTTGCAATAATTATTTTTAAATATAATGAAAAATATACTTTTCAAGACGTTTTAAATGGTTAATATTATAATAACTATTGATATTGTTTTGAAATATAGCCTAAACGTGGCCTCAAGATACGAGCTATAATTTTTTCTGCAGTTCCTCTTAATCAATAATTAGAAGTTATGATTTGATGCGTAATTAATACACGGACAAACAGAAGACTTGCAGAATGCTTTTCTGCCTAGAAGCTTTTAAAAATCTAATCGACTTTGCAGTTAAAAACTATTGTTAGTCTTTTTATGGCTTCTAATAATTACATTGAAACACAGCCCATGACTGTTGGAGGGTGGGGACGTTATCCATACAAAGTGCTCTGTCGTCCTTTATTGTATTACTTATACCCCGTCCTCCAAATTGGTTTTTTTAGGGTTCCGTACCCAAATCGTAATAACAGGACCCTATTACTAAGACTCCGCTGACCGTTCGTCCATCCGTCTGTCACCAGGCTGTTGTATCTCATAAACCGTGATAGCTAGATAATTTGAAATTGAAATTTTCACAAATGATGTATTTCTGTTGCCCCTATAACAACACATACTAAAAACAATAAAATCAATACTTAATCGGGGATTCCCTACAACAAACTTGTTTTTTTTTTGGTAGTTTTTTGCTCGATGTTAGTAGCGGCAACAGGTAGACGCTTGAGATATTCACAGAATATTTCGTTGTATATTCACTTTAAAAATAAATTCATCTAATTTAAAATATAATAAATATTTAAGTGGGGCTCTGGTACGGAACCCTACGTGCGCGGACTCGTACTTGGCCGGTTTTTTATCATCACAATAAAATTGTCGTTCTTCCGAGCACAATAATTAACAGACATAATAATGAGACAAAGGCAGTTTTAGCCAAGTTTTTTATTTCAAACATTGTCCTTTATACCAAAGATTCTTTTGACTTTGACAAAGTCTGTGATACGGTAAATGTATATATGAACAGTGTTGCGGTTTCTCGTCTTTAACGTTAAAGAGTTCTCCTTGAACTCATCTTCTTTTATTTTCCTTCCTTTCTTTACTTTCATATTTCCTGGAACATAAACTGCGCAATTCTTTACGATTTTCTGTAGTTGGTTCCGTGTAAACACATAATCATACATTACTAGTGTTAGCCATGTTAAAATCTTGTAGAGAAACACGCGAATATTTTGAAGAAGTACAGTTGTACCTGCGAATCGCTAGTAACATTCTTGGACAATTTCAATATTCTACCTCCGTTCTTTTGTCTTTCGGAAACATAGTTGTCCTTTTTTTTTAAACAAGACTGCTCAACATAATACTTTGGTTCTATTTAATGGCAGTTTCTCGGCGTTATTTAAATTAAAACAATTTCCGCACACGTAGTAACAGCTTTTGATATCTCGCGAGCACAAAAACCTATTAAAATCATGCCAAACTCAATTTTGTGTAGGTATCCACCGGAATAAATGTATGTTTACCGATCGGTCCGGACATGCGTTTTATAAAGTGCAGCCGACGCGTAGGGGTGACCTCCACCCCATCCGAACGAGAGGGTGAATTACCCCATCGCTCCGAGGAGGTGAATTCACCCCAGCCTCCCCAGCTTTATAAATTGAGTTGTTAAGAGTTTATTCCATCCATGTTGGTCAATTTTAAGGGAGGTAGGGCATAGTGGGATTAATTCCACTCAAATTGGAGCTGCCTGACTATGAAATAACACTGCTTTGAGCTGTGTTGTGTTGCTTACGGTGAGCAAGGTTACCAGTGCTCCTCGAGGAAACGTGTTGGCAGTGAGGGGATTTTGACTCTTATACTGTCAAACCAACTATTTATCTTTCGTTTAACAGGGTTGGCAAAGCGCAAGTGATGCCCAGGTTGGCCGAACGCTTATTTGCCACCATAGTAGTATAAAAAAAATTGAGATGCACGTTCGCGAAGGTAGATCTTGTAAGACATTTATTTTGTGTGGCAGACAATAAAAGAGAGAGATAGAGAGATATTTCTCATTCATTTCATTTCCTCAGTTAATACTTAAAGAACTTTTTCTTTGACCTTCAAGTGAAAACTTATATTATGCTTACTTTGGTACCAAAGTCAAAGTCAAATGTTTTATTTCAATTAGAACATTAAGATAGCAGTATTGAAAAGTCAAAACTAGTTGCACGGTTCCAAAAAGTGGGTCTTATGGAGAAAAACCGCCAAGAAACTCCATAGACACTATTTAAGTATAAAAAAACATGATTACCCTTAATTTTATTAACAACTATCTGTACCTCATGTACGGTTTTACTCGCATTGATTTCAGATTTCTGTACTATCACAGACTAGATCAGATACCACAAAGAAGAGAAGTAGTAGTTTTAATAACCACTTATCTAAATTGATTAAAAAAAAGTCCTCAGATGAAACGTTTCTTTAGCAAACCCTTGTAACACGAAACCTGTTCGATAAATGGAATCGAGTCGACATTGACCTAGAGCCCTCTTTTGATACTGTCCTATTGCCCTCCTAATAAATGCCACACAACAAGAACCACATAGAAGGTCCACTACTAAAAACTCTCACTTTAACAGCGATTAAAGTAAGTCAGAACGCACTTTGTCCAAGTATATAATTATAAGGAGTTTGTGAATAGTTGAATTTATTTAACAGCACCAATTGTTTATAGCTGTTTAAAGATTTAATTACAGTTCGTTAGGACCAGGCAACCGCATTTCAACAATTCCACACACTACAGAGACATGCAAGAATAAAGAGAAAACATATT
Organism: Acronicta alni; assembly: GCA_964056405.1. Taxonomy (NCBI): domain Eukaryota; kingdom Metazoa; phylum Arthropoda; class Insecta; order Lepidoptera; family Noctuidae; genus Acronicta; species Acronicta alni. The sequence continues at coordinate 18,416,120 of OZ043913.1, forward strand.
AGGTAATCTGCGTCAGTGGAACCTTGTACTACAGTCTTTCATAGCGAGCATATCACAACGACAAGATCTCTTTAACTGGCTGAAACGATGTCAGAAAGTTAATTTGTTAAAAAGATGTCTTTCTGAAGCGTTTAAAGCTTAGAGGCACCTTAGAAGTCACCGATAATGCCTATAAACTTTCAGAAACCTGTGATATATTTAGCGCTGACCTTGGTAGAGTTAGAGAAACGGTCGATCTAGGCGCGGATGTGGTCATAGGTGGCAAAGGGCATCGGAAAGCCCAATGCGGGATACATTTTGCAGCTCAAAGTCGGTTTTACCCATTTTGAGAAACGCGGGGGTAGTGTTGCGAAAAACGGAAGTAAAGTCGACCAAAGGATTGAAGACACTAGACTTACTACCAGGGTAGAGAAAGTTCAGTGTCTTCAATCCTTGATCAAGATCAAGGGCTAAAGCCGGCGCTGAATGAATTTAAATTATATTAGCGGTAGAAAAATGATACCACGGGACGCATTTTAGCTCTCCTGTTGAAGCGAGTGGACCTACTGTGGAAGTTCATTCTGTGTTTGTATCGCAGCTGCTTGTATTGTATGGTCACCCCTCGAGATCGCATCGCTCGATGACATGTCGAGCACCCCTCGTGTTTTGTTGAATACTCATTAAGTTTTTGGATTTGTGAATAAAGTTCGTTTTGTAGAATTTATGTAAATCATGCAATAAGTATAAGTACCTACTCTAAAATTATTATTGATAAAATCATTTTTATTTGTTGTCTAGTGGACAACAGAGCAATTACTGCGAGAAAATACCTTTTTAATATTTTCCAGTTTTCCGTTTAGCATCGTCTTGACGCTTGACGACTTTGGAAAAAGTATTACTATTGTACATGTACACCAATAGATCGCTAGTGATTATGGTTTTAGAAGCCATGTATGAACATTTTATTAAATAATTAATAATAAATAAATATTCTTGGATAATTTTACACAGCACCATCTAATTTCCAAACTAAGCAGAGCTTGTACTAAGGGTACTAGACAATGGATATAAATACTTTTTTTAGCGTTAGACTATGTATAATATTACACCAACACTGGTTCTAATAAGCGTAAAGTTTTATTTAAATTGTTTAAAAATGACCCATCTTTGCCTGAACCGATAAGCCTTTTCAGCCTCATCACATGGATCGTCCGCCACCCGGGGAGGTGGCAGTGTATGTCGGACTCGTACCGACTAAAAACAGCACTTCCCTTCACTTGCCCTATAGTCATGGTCATGTGATCCGTGAAATCCGCCATGACCATGACAGGCTATGGTCCAACGATCGCTGGACGCTTTAATTAGCGTGGTCTTTCTACGCATACTAATTGAAGGCACGCGTGTTTGCCACACGTGTGCCGCCTACTGGGGCCATTATCTGGTCGGGCGGCGGAATCCCCCAATTCAACCGCCCGCATGCCACAGCATGGCTCATGGAGGCCGAAGGTCTGTCTGCGCAATTCGGCGCCCGGAGTGTCTACTGCGGATTGGGAGAGGTAAACAATTTTCTCTTCGTTTCCGCCGCCTGCTTTGCAAGCATGACTTGCTCGCAGTAAGTGGCGGTGGCTTCACACGCTCTCTCGCTCTAGACCATGGACCGAACTACGACCGGTAGAAGGGAGAGGTCACCCACTTTATATTCCTAGGTTTACCTAGGAATATAAATTATTGACTGTTTTTAAACAACAGTCACTTCTTTGTTATCCGTGTTCCCGGTAAGGGCGGTGTTGACTAACCCCCTGTTACCCATCGCTTCTCCCATTGTTATAAGCTTCCTATTGCAACGGTAATAACGACAAAGCTTTTTATTACAGTTGCGCTGCATATGCGTTTTATATTCGGTATTTACAACAAATAATAATAATCCGCGGATTGTGTAAAAAATTCATTAGTACTTTAAAGTGCCCTCACTACGTAAATTATTAATGTAACTAAAAGTTATTAATATTTTATAAGTGCGAATTGTACGGGAAGCATAGTTAATCAAATATTAGAGTAATATAGGCTATGAATAGGTCAATGTGGCGCGTCGCTCAGTACGCGAGACATTCCAGGAGGGGTATCCGCAATCAGAAGTAGAGGCGAATCTGTACGAAGAGTACAAGGCAGCGAGACACGCCTTTAAGGAGGCAATCGCAATGGCCCAAGTTTTGGCCAACGAATTGTCCCAGAATCTCGAGCCTCAACTGCTAGAGTGCGTAGTGAGCCGAGCGCGGACTATTTCCAAGCCGGTGGAAAACCGGGAAACATTAGCCGGCGCGTGTTTCATCCACGCGTAAAGAGTCTATGAATATTGAATAGCGCTCGTGCATCGTGTACCGACAAAATCAATAGGTATTGTATTCTAGCTAAGCATAGAGGCTTCGAATATTTTGCAACCTTAAGAGTATAAAGTGTTTCTCGCTCATGTTATCAGCATCTATGATATTCATATACTCGTATCTCCGGTATTTCCATTTGGGATTTTTCTGATTAATATGAGAAACAATATATCTTAGTAATTTATTTTCTGTGACATTATTTTACCGCATCGCTAATACTAATAATATTTACGATTTAAGAAGAACCAGGCCGTAGGAGGCGTTATATTTTTTGGAAATAAAATGAGATATATATAAGACTCGTTTTTCCCTGATACAAAAGGGCCTTGAACGTAGCATAGCAACCGACCTCGATATATTTTTTTTTATGTGTGGCTAAAAAGTCGTACTCTAGTTTTTATTTTTTCCATAAGCCATAATCAATACATTTTTAATTGAGTGTCTTATTACCAGGAATCTCCTAGAAGGTTTTATAAAGACCTGTCAAATCAATTAAAATATGTATAAAGATGTTGAGTTTTTCTAAAACTACAAACGATAACTTGCGAATTGAAATACTTTTTGCTTGGTGCTTCCTTATAAATTTCAATTGTGTCCGTCTCATGCGGCTACTAATAGTGCGTAAATGGATTTTATAATTAATCTATTAGGCATTATTTCGGTTAATGTTCAATAATGTTCTGTTTTGTAATGTATATATGAATATATAATAAGCATTACAACAAAAAATAAATACTTAAAGCACATAGATCAACGTTCAGCAACCCTAACCTCGGAGGTCACATAGGTGCAGTGTACACTAGAGTGGTGCGAAACAAGCAAATACTTACATATTTTTTCTTTTTTCATCTCCTGTATCGAACGATGACCCGATAGGAAAGCTTCATACAAAAACCAAAAATCTACGGCTTCATTTTCAGGTGGCGCACCGTGAGGATAACTAATTTACAATAAACTTGCATTTTTAGTTCTTTGTAGCACGCGCAAAATGAAGTATTTCGTTACCTTTTGTCATAAACATACTACTATAATTTATTCTTGCCTTACAACTTACTACTTACTTAAATATAGGGATATTTAGAAAAGGAAAAATTGGACCGCGGGCAGGATTCGAACCTGCGTCTTCTGGTTAGGTACACCAGACGCTATGACCAATAAGCCACCGCGACTCCTACCCGTCATGTCGAATTTTTCCTTCCCATACTGAATTTACGTCTTTATGGTGACGTCAGTAACACCTATTGAAATGCAAGTTTTTGCTTTTCAACCGACACAACTTACTTTACAGTTAGTTAAATGTCGAACGATGCCACCTTACCTTGTAACTATCTTTTTGTATATTTTTGGCATTTCCCATGCTAAGATTTTAAAGTTATTTAGAAAAGGAAAAAAAGGAATCCTGCCCGCGGTCCAATTTTTCCTTTTCTAAATAACTTTAAAATCTTAGCATGGGAAATGCCAAAAATATACAAAAAGATAAATATAGGGAATTTGATAGTGAAATATTATTGAAACATAATTTATTGGTGCTGCAAATATTTGCTTATTACGAAGAAAATTTCTTAAAACGATTGAAATAAAACTACTTTTTACGGATTTTGTCGCGATAAATTGATATAAAATCCGTAAAAAGTAGTTATTTATTTCAAATTTCAATGTCTCATATTCGCCTAAGTGTCAGAAATTCTTAAAACGATGTTAAAATAATGCCTAAAACACGGGAAGACTTGCGATGCCTGTTAATTGCGGTAATCCATTGAAATTAAGTAAATATGTTACCAACATATTGAAATAATAAATACCTATAATTGAAACTTAATGCGCCACCTTAACATTATTGACTTAAATAGCTGAAATTTTGCATGAACACTTCTAATGAGCAGTATTAGAAGTGTTCATGCAAAATTTCATCGATTAATAATACAGGAATCTTAAAATTTTATAGGTAAACAAATTTTGCATTCCACTCTAGACGTGTACACAGTACATCATCGTACTAGAACAAGGACTTATTCTCACCCTCAAACACAAACCTCAAGACTAACAATATCCGGAGCAAGTGCATGAGACGTTTAAATTCTTATATTATTTCTAGCTACTGATTCCATTTTCTGTTTTTCACGGCTTCTACTAAACAATGTCAAGCTTGTTATCATTTATTTTGTGTTACATCTGATAATTTTGTACTTACTGAGCTGATAAGTAATAATCGTTATTGGTGAAGGTGTCGGCCGCTTAGAAGTGAAAAGATAAACGGTTGGTGCATTTCTGATCCCTTTCGTCAGTGCTCCTGTAAGATCGAGCAACTTAAAAAATAAAATCGTTTTAATTTTAATAATATTTCGAACCGTGTTTTAGTAATAATAACTCTCTCAGATCTCGGATTTTTCGTACCATTAAGTGTTCAGCAGTTACTGTGTGTTAAGTGGCTTTGTGGTTAAATCATTCATCATTTTCCTTTTAAAAAAAAGTTTTCCCACAGTATGATTTTCTCCTGTCTTGAGCGCATTTACAAACAAATTGTCATACATAATTGTATGTATCATCATCATCAACCCATATACTGTCCCACTGCTAGGCACGGGTTTCCTCTCATATTGAGAGGGATTAGACTAGTCCATTACGCTGGCCTAGTGCGGGTTGGCAGACTTCACACACCGTCGAGAAAAATCTCTAAAGCATGCAGGTTTCCTCACGATGTTTTCCTTCACCGTTTAAGCGAGTGATAATTAATTATTAATACGCACATAAGTTCGAAAAGTCAGAGGTGCGTGCCATAGATTCGAACTCGAGACCTTTGACTTGTCAGTCCAATGATCATATCACTAGGCTACCACTGCTTTATATGTATACTAACACCCAAACCCGAAACAACCTGTTTGCCATATGGAAAGTATTTCTTCTGTTCGTTCCTGTCGCTAAAAATAGAGGCTGCCTCCACACACAAATAAATCTATTACTATTATTATTATATCTTTTTTAAAAGTAAAAAAATATATTAATAATAGTAATACATTTATTTTCTTATTACAAATAACTTAGTGCTAGGTGCGTATCCTGCGTGCGTATATGCGTATATCCTTTAAACCAAGTGTAATATCTGACATTAGATGTTTTAACACAAACATAACTTTGCGTCACGCTTGATTCTCTGATGACTTAGGCATAGATGTACTGCTGTACAGCCATAGTACACCGGTATATTGAAGTCGCATGTCGCATAGGGGACATGCGACTTCAATATCAACCAAACGGTCACAACAACAAACTTCGAGCTGACACCGAATAACACTGATATGATTAGTAATCATTTCATAGATAAACCCTATAAATCTTTGCTCAATTTGGCAATCCAACCCATGATTTTTAACTCAACACGCACACATACTACAACTAGACTAATAATCCTGTTACTTAGTTTGGATGTCAAGAGTCCTTACAGTGTAAATAGGTATTTCTTGTCAATAAATATTTTTGTATTTGTATTTGTAATAAGGCACTTTATTAAAATGATATACTATAGTGCATACAAAGCATGATATAAAACTATAACAAAAACACAGGCATAGTCAATACGTAGATACTTACGTGTTTATCAATGGAATAACTTATCTAATAACTAATATCTTATGTGCAGATAATGGTCGCGCGACTAGACGGCTAATGTAGGTCGGCTCGCCTTAAATGCACCTAATGTTTTGTATGATCAGGATTCAATGCAATGGACGTGTAAATCCATTATGGTGTTACATTATTTTTTATATATTGTATGTCTAATTTATCTACGGAAGTTGTTATGTTCCGTAGTGCGTAGTCTTGATAATAGTCAAGTTATAGGACCTAAATTATCATTCTTGGTGGCGTGCAGTCTATAGAAGTTAATTAGCACAGCCTAAGTTTTAAGATGAAACCTTCTAAAAACAGGATGTAACAATAATAGGTTGTCAAAGTCGCAAATTGTGATGTACACATTTGAATTGAGTTGTGGCTCAAAGTATTAGGGATAATCAGAGTAGGGTGACTTGGCTGTGTGCATCAGGATGCCGGGTGTATGACTACGAATGGCCATGCGATATGCGTGTGAGGAATGTACGAGCAATGTACCGAAAGTACGTAAAATTTGAAGTTGTCTATTCATGAACATACACTTTTACGCATAACAATGAACTATACTTTTTAATGAACTTTTTAAAGGAACTTGTATTTTATGTCGTTTCGATACTGTATATGCTTTAAAAGTGCTATTCATGATGTCTGAATGACGTTCATTCATCTCTGTGATATTGTAGCATTCCGATGAGTGCAATATGCCATTGAACGTACGAGAATTTATTAATACAATCGTGTTATTAAAAACGTGATCAGCAATGCATGCTAAATATCAAATACAGCTCTATAGGTACATCACAAGGGTATACGAATAAACATTTTATAAATGTTGTATACACACTGTATTGCTTTTCTTTTAAAGAAAATCATTACTTAGTATTTGAACAAAACAAAACATAACATTATGCACGTTTATACATACACTAGTTAGCGATTCTATACACAGCTTATTGAACGTTGACTAGCAAGCGGCTTAAACTAGAGCCTTCTACGGAAGGAATCTGTGAAATACATGAAATGCGCTCAGTTTACAATATGCTCTCAAATTGTATGAACATAGGTTACGTGTATACAGAGTTTCTGGTATTTCGAGGCATAGGTGACATCGCGATACAACTGTAACACAAAAGGATTCGATAATTTGATTCAATTCCCTCTGGCGCAGAGTCGAAGCGAAGCGTCGCGACATTATACTTATCTACACCATAACAGTAGTATATTGAATTATATTTCCATTAACTCTTACAAATTTGTATAAAAATTGTAAGAAATTGTTAAAAAATATAAAAACGGGCGTCGCCGCGCGTATTCTTGCCTCGGATTTATTGTTCCGCTATTACGATTATCTAACATCTGGTTAACAGTTCCGTCTTTGCTATAACCTCTGTCGTGTTTATATGTATATCATAAATTTAACCTAAACCGTTAAAATAGTACTTTTGAAAAGTCGAAACTAGTTGCACGGTTCCAAAAAAGTGTTTCTTGCCGATTCTTATCCTTAAGAGCTTATGGAGAAGAATCGGCAAGAAACACCATAGACACTCCTTTAAAATAAAAACATTATTACAGTTTTATTCTCGGTTTACAATTTTGTTCGGAGTAGTTTATGACAACAATGCATTTCGATTTGTAGAGTACTAATTAATCCAGTTGAATAATTAAACAGAAAAAAGTACGAGCCGGCCAGCCCCGACAGACGGCACCCATTCACAATGCATGACGCATGTATCGGTGCTGTTCGACCCAACCATGTCAATCTATATAATATGACTAGCTTCTGCCCGCGTGGAAAAGTTATTTTCAATCATCGTTGTAATTTGGCTAATTAACTCAAAATCGTTACAAATTATAGCATTATGTTATTCTGATGTATAAATAATAATACTTACTGTAAAGTTTCATCTAAATTCGTTCAGTAGTTTCAGCGTGAAAGGGTAACAAACATCCATCCTCCCATCCTTTCACATTTATAATATTACTAGCTGACCCCGCAAACGTTGTTTTGCCATAAAAAAAAAAATAGGGGTATGAAAAATAGATGTTGGCCTATTCTCAGACCTCCCCGATAAGCACAAAAAATTTCATCAATATCGGTCAAGCCGTTTCGGAGGAGTATGGCAACGAAAACTGTGACACGAGAATTTTATATATTATAATATATTTTGAAAGAAAATTCCATTGAGATTCCACTACGAGTGATCCCGCCCGATGAATACTCTAGAAGTTTTAAAGGCATCGAATAGTTTGCAACGCTGCATACACAAGGCGTGTTGCTTGAAGGGCTAAACTTTAAATAATCAATATAGATATAGATGTTTCTTGTCCTGTATACATGTACTAATACAATACTAGTAATTGCGATGATAGAGGGGAAGATATGTGTGCGTCTGAGAAAGTATAGGTAACAAACAGTGATAACAAATGCCTCGTGAAACTGAAATAATGTAGTAAGGTCCATTGAAAATAAGTTACGTCTTTCTCCGAGCCTTTTCCCAACTATATTGGGGTCGGCTTCCAGTCTAACCAGACGCGGCTGAATATCAGTATTTTACACGAAGCGACTGCCATCAGACCTTCGCAACCCAATTTTTGGTTAATACCGCTACCCTGCAGATAGACTGGTTTTCAGGCGTTTTGGGCTTCTGACTACCAACCACTAACGATTGTCCTAAGTGTTCGTATGACAACCGGGATCGACGGATTTACGTGCTTTCCGAGGCAGGGTCTCGACGTGTTGAGAATGGTCACCCATCCACAGACTGACCGCGACTAGCACAGCTTAACCTTGCAGATCGTTTGATCAGCTTCGTTATTACTTAGCCACGAACCCAAAGTTAGATATGGTTAAAAAGGTACAAAATAAAGTGTGCAAAACTACAGTTACAGACCGTTATCTACCTCAATATTATTAGCTATTTCTAATTTAAAACATCTCGTGTTCCTTTTAATGTCTTGCATTTACTGCAATATTATTTTATTTAATATTTTCTTTAAACAAATTTGTTCGTTAGTTAATGGATATACAATTTAATATACTTTATTTGAGCCTTTATGGTATTACTTTTGCAGCTTATCGTTTATTTTTTAATGTTTTTGGTGGCGCTCGCTATAATTAATGAAGCTGAATGGAAGCTTTAATACTTTGGTATTGGCAAATTTTCCTGGTTAAAACTACTGCCTGTTAATTTATTATACCATAGGATTACATTCGCCACGACTAGTGATGGGTAATTCTCGGGAACATTCGCACATCGAGAACTTTGCTGTTAAGTTCTTGAGAACATTCTCTGGGTCGACAATTTATGAGAAATTTAAATATCTGATGACTGTTTTGACTTATGTCTATGTAAGATAAAAAGATTGAGTATTATTTGAATGTTTTATGAAGTTCACGTTCAGTATTACCAGTTGTAAAACCATGTTTCTCGGTAAATTCTCTTCAGCGAGAACATTCTCGAGTAAGTTCTCGGATAAATTCTCGGGAATATTCTCGTTACTTGCATATTGTTATTAATATTTCGCATAGGTTTTTTTAAATTGAAGAAATTATGTTTTAATAATCAGTTTAACTAAGTAGTTAGTAAAACTGATTATTGTTAACTGTATGTACGTACTTACCTATGTACTTACTTATGTACTAACCTATCTACGTACCTATGTTCTTATCTATGTACTTACCTATGAGTTACCTATGTACTTACCTATGTACGACTTATGTACTCCTTATGTACTACTTATATTTTAACCTATGTACTTACCTATATACTACTTATGTACTAACCTATCTACTTACCTTACCTTTTGCGGACCCGACAATAATTAGTGAGTTCATTAACGAATAAAGGATAGACTATAATTCTATAAGACTAATGACTGCCTCATTAGTCTAGTGGACCTAAGCGCGACTGCTACGCTAGAGGTCCTGGGTTCGATCCCCAGGTCGAGCAAAGTGTTTTACTATGAAATTCTCAGTAGCAGTTCGGAGTCTGGATTTGTGCCCGGTTAATGGCAATAGGCTCGCCCCCTATTACATGGGGCCTAAACATACCGGCGAAATGTGGGTGTACATTAGTACACCTCTGCCTAACCCTTCGGGGTATACAGGCGTGATGGTATGTACTTCTATAAGATTTTTATCTGGACGCCTCTTCGTGTGGACGTGGTTTCTTCTCTACCATATAACAGTACTATGTTCCCGACGACTCTTGACTTGCTTAGCAGTTTTTATTTAATTCAATAACCGATATAATAAATAGTAAACATCCCTTCATACATTCTCTTTGTTACCTGAAATAATTACATATTAATTTTACTTTTCAATTGAACTATTGCCTTGCGCTGTACACACACAAGCGCTTTTGATTAAAATCGACATCAATTTGAGCCAATTAACTAGTTCTCGGAAAACACTTGCGTGGGTTACACTAACGTTTAATTCTTATTTTCAATACACTTACTAATATGTATATCAATACATATATTGATATGGAGTTATTATTAATTATTATGGGACAAAAATATTAAATATTTTTTAGAGATTTCTTACGTTACTGACTAAATATTCCACACACACCAAAAGATTTCCACATACAATCCCTGTTTCCCTTCGTCACGCCATAACTTGAGAACGACTTTATCGATTTAGTTTAGGTTTTTGTTTATATTCTTACAAATGAGTTAATTAATTATGTTTCGAAATCGTTTCTGATATCATAGCGAAAACGAACCTACAGGGCTCTTGTTACATATAATCTTACACATGACTTTGCTTGTTAATGTGCCGTTCACTGTAATTTGCTCGTATTTATTACATGTAATAATACATACAACGTGTTACAAAATATCCCGTAAAAATATAATTAATTATCAAAGCCAAAAATTTTGTCAGCTGTCATGTTAGGGAACCAGATTATTTAACAGAAAGGCCTATTTTGCTTAATAATTGTCTACTTTAATAGTGTTTCTATTTTTCATTCATAAATGTTGTTGTTTTCCTTTTTTTGGGGTATGTTATTCAGAGTTACTACGGTTCTTAAATATTGTGAATGGACTCGTTATAAGGCCCCATTTAACCTCCTTTTGGCTTTGCGGGTCAAAATGTGGCACCATTTAAGATTAAACTTGCCATTTGGAAATACTCCTTGACTAGATGCTCATTATCCTGACTTAGTAAATTCAGACTGGCGGACAGTGTGTCGTTACAAACAAGATAGCTTGACAACAGTCATTATCGTGTATGTACTCGATCCCGTAGAATTGTAGTATTGTTCGCATTCCAAGAATTGTATTGAGCTGATCTTACCCACGAAGGTATAAAATAACCGAGTTAGTATAAAGTTTATTCGCCGTCTGATCTACCGTCCTCGCTGGCGAGGCCCATCGTGATACCGGTTACCGGTTACAGGGTGTAACCGGTAACCCACCCCAAACTTTGCTCGAGCCGCCCCGCGCCGAGTCAGTATAGCAATAAATCACCAGCTGTCCCTAGTTGTCCCCCTAGCAACGCCCTAAGCTGAGGTCCGAGGCCCGTTAGGGGTCGCCCTTAGCTACTGTTTCTGATCAGTATATAAGTGGTCTTGGCTGGAGGCATACGGTGCCTCGCCACTTACCTCAGTTAAGTTACGAGTATAAAAGTTCCCTCGTAGGTACTGTGTCCGACCTAAAAATACAAACATTATACTTACTTATAATTATGTCAGTGAGTTTGAACATTTAAGAAAAAATTGGAAAGGATGTTGAAGTTAAAGGTACTTTTTTATATTAAAATGTATCAGAATGTAATGTTTTAGCTGAAATATACTTTTTTTATCCATTTTAATTTTCATAAGACCCGAAAGTACGTGGCGCTACGAATTACCGGTCTGCAATTTGCATTTATGATAGCTACAACTCTTAATTTCTAAAAAGTAATTAGAAATAGATAATTTAAAACTGGACACTTGTACTTATTGTGTTTTTTTTACGGTTCCGTACCTCAAAAGGAAAAAACGGAACCCTTATAGGATCACTTTGTTGTCCGTCCGTTTGTCCGTCCGTCCGTCTGTCAAGACCCTTTTTTTCACGAACGCGTGGAGGTATAAAGCTAAAATTTATATCAAATACTCAGGTCTACTGTCCCTTGGAGCTGTGAAACTTCTAAGCCAATGCAATCAAAAGATACAGCCGCTTATGCCGCAAATTTCCGCAAATTTTCGTAACTCGCAAGGTAATCAAAACCTACAGGGTACCTACTTCCCGTGAACTCATAATCTTGAAATTTGGTACGAAGCTCTTTCCTCATAACCGCGTAGAGGTTTTAAATTGAAATTCATATCAAATACTCAGGTCTATAATACCTTTAAGTGATCAATCTTCAATCAAAAGTATACCTACAGGTTTGTACGGAACCCTCGGTGCGCGAGTCCGACCCGCACTTGGCCGGTTTTTTTTAGGATTACGTCTATTCCACTGTAAGAGAAACCCGGAAACTAAATAATATATTTTTTAGTCTAATTAAAATTCTCAGGCGTACCGAGGATTCTTCGAAAGAAATAAAGAAAATTATCCGTACCAGGGTACTTCTGGTACTTAAAAAAATGTTCGTAAAACTCACAATATTCAGATATCTAGTCTCAGTTCCGTAAATGTCAAATGGATTCTACTAAACGTCAACTGTGAACAAATTACATTGAATTTAGATAGAAACTAGACAGAAACTGCAACGAACCTATTTTACCAGAATTAACCAAGATAAAACCAGGTTTAGTTTTATAGCCAGTAATAAATAATTTTGTCCAGCTAGCTTGTTCCAAACGAAACACTGTGCTTGTGCCTAGGAAAAAGGCGCGTTATTTCATAGAACATACTTACTAATAAATATGTTCAAGTTTCAAGTCCTTTTTCATAATGTGGATACGTTACGTCATCTTAAAGGGAATTATTAATTCAACGCAATAATTAAAAAAAAATAGTAAAGTTACATACCACTTTATCCTTCAAATGAGTATACAATACCTATCTCCAGTTTATTATCGCAGACCCTAAGAGCCTTTCGACATCTGGTACATTGATTGAATAGGAGTTTGGTTTAATAGGAGTTTGCATTTGCACCCGGCTAATGGAAATAGGCTCGACCCCTTGGAATCTAAACCGGCGAACTGAGGGTATTATACATTACTGCACCTCTGGCTAATCCTTTAGGAATATAGGCGCATTGTTATCGGGTTATCGGCGTATGTTTGTGCTCTGGGAATAAAGGCATGCCATTTCGCGTAGCAGTTTGAAGCGCACCAAGTGTACAATAAGACGCGCTTGGCCGAATGGTGGTTTCACAATTAATGTGAGATTATTATTTTTTATTCAACTTAGCGCACCAGCGGTTCAAATAAGAGGTTATAATAATAAACAATATCGATATAAATAGAAATAAAACTAATTTTTACGGATTTTATCGCGTTATATTGTTATTATTAATCCCGACGTTTCGGAGCCTTTACAGCGTCCAGCGACCATGGACGCTATAAAGGGCGTAAAAAGTAGTCGCATAAATGTCAGAAATAAATATCAATATAAATCTAATAGAATGCTGACATTATATCGTCGGCGTCATAATAACGTATTTTATACCTATAAACTTTCCGGGAGAAATTATATAACCTAGTGGTCCCATGATGGCCGAAATTCGACTTTATTAGTTTTAATTTTACCGAGGGTCTTTTTTCGTGTTTAAAAAAAACCAATTGACGTATACACATTATGTTGATGTTTGACATTGACAGCTCGAACGTAAACATTGAACAATTTATTTTATTGAATTTACGGAATATTTATAACACTTATACAAACATTTTAGCTTACCATGTAATTTTTAACTATGCGAAATCGCACACTCCTTGCTCGCAATATTCTTTAAAAGGGGTATGAAGTTTTCGCTTCACGTGTTATACATATAGATGAATGCGTATTTTAAAATATTTATATTATTATAATGTATATACTTATATATTTATATTTAATAGGTCGTTACCTTCTTTCACTAACACTGTGTAGCATGCGTTTATGTTGTTTGTTATTCAGTAAATAAAGTGTATGTTTAGATATTTGTAAGGTACAGTCAGCAACGAAAGTCGCTGAACATAACAAAATTTTGAAAACATCACAGCTCCAAAACTTGTCCAGAGGTTTTTTCTATTAAGGTAACCTGAATATTGAATGGTCATCTATGCAATTATTTCGCATTACCTTCACAGGTCAGTAACTTCACACTTATTAAAAATCATATTGAAAATTGCAACATGTTCAGCGACTTTCGTTGCTGACTGTACATGTTCGCTTTGTATTTTCCCCCTAAATCTCGTGCAGCTCATTAGAGCATGCCGCGCCGTCTCTCAAATACAGCGGGCGGGAGCTTAAATGATTGAATAATTAATACTTTGGATGCAGATTAGCATCAATAATCTGAAGTGAAGATATAATTCCCGACAAGATTTGGATTTAAGGCAATACGCTAATGAGACGTATTATGTATGTTGACATGCACGTTCGTATACCTTGTATCTACGTTATGCTTTGAGTTATGTTGCAATTCTGGGTTTATCTGATTAACATAACATATCAGTAATATTCAGTGCATCAATTTAAACGCATAAAAACCCACTTGATATCTGCTGATTGATTTAATTTAGGCACTTTATATCCATCAGCAAATATTAAAGTCCTTTATGAGTTTAAATGAAAATGTTTACAGATAGAATAATTAACGTAGTGCGATATCCTCGTACCAATGACTAAATTAATAAACCTTTCCGTTCATTCGAATAATGTGATTAATTTTGATATTAATACTGCAAATATTTTGTGAAAATTCTGTTTGGATCGAAACTATAGGATAATTTAATTTATCGAAAACTTAAAAAACTTGATAGGTGCTGAGATGTCATTATGGTAAATAAAAATGTAAAGAATTGAGACACTCATGTGTCTCAACAATACATTGCTCAAGATGTATAATGGCCATCATACCTACATGTTAAGAAGTGTAGACAGCATACACTTAGTACAGCATACACAGTAGCAGTAGAAGTGTAAACAACAGTATATTTTTAAACAATTAATTAAGGGTTATTGTTTTAATAAGTAGTTTAATAATATGAGTACCTATTTAAAAGATAATTAGTACTTTTGGTTTCCTGCTGGTTGCATACCAGCCGGAAATGAAAAGTACTAGTAGGGCCAGTTTAAAATTCCACGCCCTTCCATTAAATCTAATTATTTTAATGTGTAAAAGAAAATATTTATTGCAACCCTTTTTTGCGTGCAGCGATAGTACTGTAAACTCAGACTGAGAGAGGTCGAGCGATCGGTTTACTAACGGACATGAAGCATGGTGGAGAGCGAGGACTTTATAGGGAACCAATATGTCCGCTCCGTCTCGCATCCATTTAATATACGTACCTAGCTATGTAGATGCACTATTTGATCTACCACAAATCCAGCCGATAACAGCACATAACACGTACGGTACGTGTTCCTTGTAATATCAAATTGATGTTGTAGATTTATAAAAAGTATTAAATGACATGAATATGTAAGTATTCATTGACGAAGTATAATTCATACTTATATAATCTGACACCATAAATTGGCAACCTGAGCGCTGTCCTTTTTACTGCAATCACCAAAGTCCTACTTAAAAGTCTTATCGCAAAATTTCACAAGTGTAAGTATATGCTTTGACAGTTTGAATGTCAAAGTTCATATTTAGTTCTTTCTGAATTTACAATGCCATGCATTTTTGTATTGCTAATTTTTTAATGCTATTAACCCTAATGACGCCATGGACATATTTATATAAAAAACTAGCATTGTAATTTCTAAGATTTATATTGTATGTACCTACTAGCTTCTGCCTGCGACTTCGTCTGCGTAGACTTTACCTGAAAGTACGTTACGTTAATGGATGAAAATAAAAAAACACAATACATATACATATTGTATATATTTTTTGTAGTAGTATCGTTAGATAAAGACAATAAAGAACAGCAATTTGCTCCTTCAAATGTAATTACTAATTAATACGAAACTTAATGAGTGGACAAACGTCAAAACGGCCGTCATAGCGTGCCGGTAGTGTAGTTGTTAAGTTATATAAGTTTTCTAATTTCCTGCACAAGGTTTTTAATTTTTTCTTTCACAAGAACCTTCTCCTTACAATTATTTCTCCTGACAATAATTAACTCTTGCCATCACGAATCTTATCTCATAGGAAGTCCAGCTTGGTGCATTATACAGGCTGCAAAGTTGAAATTATTTATTTGGCAAAGGAGCGCGCCGTTTCCCCAAATCTGTACAAATCATATCAATAAAGGTTTGCGAGATTGTGAATAGTTAATAAGCATATGCTTTGTTTTGCTATTTTTTTAGTTTTTTGTATAGTTGGAACCCTCCTAAATCTGACCGGTTTTTATTATTATAAAAGATAAAACGAAACCTGTACTCATTGAAATAATATGAGATAATTTAGGTTTTTGTAACTCAGATATCATCTTCTATACTTTGTTAATAGATCAACAATATCGATAGTCGTCGTCGAGTATCGCATAAAGTAGGGGATAACTAAACTAATGAAGTAGGTGTTTGTCAGTTTCTGCGTCATGCTGTGAGTGACTCCTTTAACTCAGTTAAGAGTCACGAATACTCAATAGATTTCTTAGCAAAATATACTGTGTATTTTGGCTTTGACTTTATTTTACAAAATAATAATACGTAGGTACCTACGTAGTTATTGATAATTATACATGATACAAAAAATACGAAAGTATTATGCATATACCAACGGACTTGTCATACTTATTGGTTAATTATTATTAATATTTAAAAATAATTGAATTTATAAAAAAATCTCAATGACTAATATCCAAAGGTTTACGACCCGAGGTGAGTCAAGCAGTGATGCCTGCTTCAATCACCTCAATACGTAATGGGATAATTTTGTAAATTATTATCAGTGTGTATAAAAGAGCTGCATAAATTTATTTATTTATTCATATTTATAGACATAACAGGTAAACTCAAAGCGTCTATAAATTTGTTAGTTACATGAAATACATACCTTATATAACACTTACTACTAAGTTACAATTTTCAGTACATAATACAGGTTTTGATTATGGAATGCTATTAGGATGAGCATGAATGAAGGGATTGGTAGGTAGGATAGAAGGAGAGGAAGACCCGTGCCGCGGAAATTATTTGTGTGAGGTTCTGTGAGAAGAGGTCCACATCTTGTACGGACATCAGCCGGTTGAGGAGCGTGAGTGCACGGCGCGTAGGCGCGTTCCGTGCAGCACGGGTGCGTGTTGCAAACTCCGCTAACAGTGGTCGTCTACGACGCACAGTGGGCTGAAACGGGCCGGTAAAGGACTTAGCATTTAAAAAAAAAAAGTTTCTTTTTCTGAAATTTTAAATATTGTGTTGGATTTTTCTATCGATTATAAGTAATTATTTCTATGAGGGTCGTTCAGATAACTTAGTATTTCCAGAGTTATAAATATCCAAAGTAATTTTTGTATGAAGCAAAAGAAAAAAATGTGAAAATCTCGAAATTCTCAAATTTTCTCAAAGAATTGACTCTACGTATGCATAGTACGTATATTTGTCCTATTTTAGCGCCTATTCTCGGGTTGCGATTTTCTGCGATTTGGTCGCAATTTCAAATTTTGTTCTCTATTCCACACCACCATAGAGGTTAAGAACTAGGCGCGTTTTTTTTATGTAGTGGTCTCCCCTTTAGGCCTAATCCACTAAGGACTAATAAAATAAATAAATAAGTAAAAATCACAATCACTACGGGCCACTGCACTGTTTTAATCTAATCACTGTCAAGGGTATCCACATTAACGAATGCAAAATTTTCGTATTCGTCATCATCAAATGTTTCCGCTTGTTCAATTATTAATAAACTTTGTGCTTCTACTGACAAAGTTTTATGTTTTCTGCGAAGTTTGTGACGTTTCGCTGAGATGAGTGGATCAGAGCTGGTCAATAAATTATTTAAAATGTCTTCATTTGTAGTTTTTCTACTGCATTTCCTGGAATGGTGTTGGCGGTATCTACGAAAGTCTTTATTTCTAGCTTCAGCAGCTTCTTCAGATAGCTTTCCAATTGGTATTAGACCAAAACTTTCAATAATAGCTGCACCATGCATAAGAACTTTATGAACACTTGAAGGCATATAATACCAGCTATATAATTCCAAATACAGTTGCATGGTCACTTGAGCATATTCGTGAAATTTCGCTGTGTCAATGTGGTAACCTGATGAAATTGCCTCTAAAATGATTGCAAATCGCCTTATTAATTCTTCACTAACACCAGTTATCTCAGCAGTCATGTTTGGATATGCAAAAAATCTTCTAGCAGTATTTCCGTCATTCGTGGAGCCGTGCCCTTGTTTAACAACATCAATCAGAAGTCCCATTCTATTTTTAAAAGCGTCTTGTATGTCTTTCTTTCTTCTTTCCATGATGCACTTGTTGTCTCCCTTTACTGTCCATGTCTGTATCGTTAATCTGTAGGCTATATGCAGAATGCATTCCATCATTCGTATCCAGGTATGCAATGATGACAATCCGTATTTACAGAGATCTGGATCAGTCGGTTTTGATGCAATTAAGGGCAAATTATTCATCTCTGTTGGAGTGGCTTTACAAATGTCGCATCTCTGAGATGAAGTATCACATAAAATTGATGTTGCTTTTCCGTCTATCATAGTCATTAATAAAGAGTGTGAAATTTTTATTTCTCCAACTTCTGTTTTCACTAAATTTACAATCTCTTCCTCAATAGCACTTTTTTCCCGCAATATCGTTATTTTATTTTCTTTCACAAATTCGAAAAAGATTGGACGACACCAGTAAGATGAATTTGGTGAATCGTTTTGCCAGATAACTTGTTCGCCGCACACTAATTTTATTGGCACTAAACTACCCATAAATATGCTTGAATCGTCAAGTTGACTTTCTTGTTCATCGTCTGTTTGCATTTTTTGTTTGTAATTGGCTTGATTAGAAGCACCGTCAAATCCCCACTTACTGATTAGTGTAAATTCTTTACAACCACTATCTATGACGAGTGACGTCATTATTCTTGTTGTCGTTATATCCAATAGAGCTTGTAACTTTATTTTAGCTGAGGTTTCTGTCACTGTAATAGCATCTTTTGGTGGATAGCATTTCTGTTTCGCATGTTGCACTTGATAATAAGATGGAAATATATTACTGTCTTTTTCGTTAACACTTTTTCTTAAAGTATTGTATTGCCACTTGGTCAGCTTAAGTGATAAAAATAACCCTAAAGCCTCATCCGGAGAAAACACAGGTTTTGTTTCTTTAACAGATATGCACTTTTTAACTTTTTTTACATCTAGGGGATTCTTTAGTAAATGTTCTAGTATTTTAGCAACCTCCTCATTCCCATCCGCTTTCAACTGCTCAAAATATGCATATTTTATTTCGTCCGAAGATAAATGAAAGTTTTCTGCACGTCTTTTTTTCTGTTTAGGCGCTAATTCACAAAAAGGTTTTCTTGGGGTTTGTTCGGTGGAGACACCGACAGAAACTTTTGATGGTGATACATACTGAGTTGATGTACTCGGTACTGGTTGATCTTGATTACTGCCTATTAAACACTTAATAATGTCTGGCCATATTATGTTTTCTTGTAACCATTCACTATTTTTAGTTCTGAATATATTTTCTTTACGATAAGCGTTTTCCCATCTTCTATTTAAATTATAACAAAATTTTGCACAAAACAACTTTAAGGTCTTTTCGTGATCATCACTTAATTCGACTAAAAATTTAGATCTTATCTCACTACACAAACTGTCATTATTTTTAATACTGCCACTGTTTTTTAAAATAACGAAAAGATCAAGGTTTGTCACTAAATTTTCAAACATTTTCACAAATACAAAATAACAAATAAGTAAGTAATGAATGTGTGGGGGTAGTGCGTCTATTATGGTGGGTAATAGAACACTGAAGTACTTTTGAATGCAACCGAACATTCCGTAGGTACCCTATCATTGTACCAATCACGTTACGACACGTCATAACTTGTTGTTGCGCTCGCGCACTCTTATCCCTTGATTCCCGGAAATAAGTCTCAAAACAAATTACGTCATACCTGCCTATGGTGGTGGAAAATGTTGAACATTGTTTTTTTTTTAAGAACTAAGTAGGTATTGAGGTTTTCAGGCCGTTTAGTATACATTATTTTAAATTTCAATTTAATTGGAATAAATTGCTTAACTAAAATAACATGACTCTTCATACAAATTTGATATGGCTATATCTCCGAAAGTACTCGTTAAATTAAAAAAAGTCAAAGAATAAAAACGTTTTAAATTTATGCCTAGATACCAAAAAAATACATCTGATCTCTTAAGACCCAACCTTGTAATCCCAGCCCACTGTGCGACGCAAGCCGCACAAACCCCCCGCACCGCGCGTCGCCCCCCTAGGTACATATAGGCTTATATCCGCTAGTGCAGATGGATTATCAATTTTATTAGTTAGCATTAGGTCGAAGTGATTGTCTGTATTTGCCTTCTTAGCTCTAAGGTATCAAGACCAATCATACCCGTAACAAAGATTGAAGGATATAGAAACTTTTTTTTTTGTAGATGAATCGGCCGAATTTTTTATGTATTTTTTCTATAGTCACTTTGTACTTGGACTCGTATGGGTCCCATATCAGAGCATTGGACTCCAGTCGACTACGAACGTACGCATTATAAAGCATTATTGCCGGTCTACAATCATTAAACTTATAAGTTTGTCGCATGATAAAACCGAGTGTTTTATTAGCCGCTTTCGTTATGGCAGTTATATGTTCTCTGAAATCCAGACGAGGATCGAATGTGACACCCAAATCACGTACCTCGGTAACTCGTGCCAGCGTAGTGCCAAGTAAACGATAATCATAGTAAGTAGGGGTCCTTGATCGGGTAAAAGACATTACTTTACACTTTTTTACGTTGGGGTAAAGACGATTCCTAATGCTCCACTCCATTACACCAGCAATATCGCTTTGCAGAGCTTCACTGTCACTGACCGGCCTCACGCTCATGTATAATTTAAGGTTATCAGCAAACATTAGACACCTGGCATTCTTAATGACTTGCGGTAGGTCATTAATCATAACCAGGAAGAGAATAGGCCCTAATGTACTACCCTGACTTACTCCGGATCGGGTGTAATATGGTTGAGATTTATATCCGGCAATATCAATACCCTGAGGATGGACTGGTTGTCAGGTGGAAGCCAAAAATTCTGGCTTCTGACTAACCACTAACGAATGTCATAGGTGTTCGTATGACAATCGCGACCGACGGCTTTACGTGCTCCCCGAGGGACGGAAGGGTATCGATGTATCAAGAATGGTCAATCATCCACACTGACCGTGGCCAGCTCAGCTTAACCTTGCAGATCAGTTGATCAGCGTAGTTATAATAGCCTCGAGCTATAAGGTTCATGTTCATCATCATCATCATCAACCCATATACTGTCCCACTGCTGGACACGGGTCTCCTCTCATATTGAGAGGGATTAGGCTATAGTCCACCACGCTGGCCTAGTGCGGGTTGGCAGAGAAGTCTGCCAACCCGCACTACTACTACCCGGGTTTGTGAAGACAAACCGTCGCGAAAAATCTCTAAGGTATGCAGGTTTCCTCACGATGTTTTCCTTCACCGTTTAAGCGAGTGATAATTAATTATTAATACGCACATGAATTCGAAAAGTCAGAGGTGCGTGCCTTGGGTTCGAACTCGATACTTTCGAATTGGCAGTCCAATGGCCATACCGCTAGGCTATCACTGCTTTGCTTGGTTCATGTTCAATTGGGAAAATTTCTCAGTTCTGGATAGCTTTGATCTACTGGCGTCTGTACAGACACAGACCCTTTACGATTTTATAATAGTAGGTATGATTCAATTTTATTTACTTTAAGGGCGCATTCCCATTAAGTCGTGATTTGTATGATTTCTCCGAGTTTTCTTAGTAAGTATCTACTTTAGAACCGGTGGTTCTTTCTTGCTGTGCAATAGGTTATAGGTACATTTGTTTAATGATTTCTCATACTTACGCGTATATTAAACTGAAATAAAATTACTATTTACATACTTATATTAAATTTATATTTTATCTCGTTATATTAAAATTAATATTATTAATTTAAGAAGTTTCGGACTAAATTACATTTAATATAGCGTCCATATTGGAGAGGTTATCTCAATGTGTTCTTAAATGACCATTTCATTCATTGTTGTGTGAGTATCGATCACTTGCAGGAGAACAGTATTTCACTAATTCAATCTATATGGTTACTATGACGTCACAATTCGGTGTAACCAAGTACGTTGCGGTTTACTATGTATTTTTATTTTCTCTCGCATTTATATAGCCAATATTTTAAATTAAAACCACATTAAGTGACTAACTGTATAGTTATAACACAATCAATATTTGAATTACATGCATATTGTATCTTGACTCACAAGAACTTACAAATTCAACCTTCATAAATTCAAGTAAGTCACAAGTGATTTTGTTATTGACATCTAAATATTTGACATTAATTTTTTAGATTCGTGCAGCCATTGATGTTGCACGATGAAACAGAAAATCTTCTTAAGTTATCTGTCTATGATAATTTAACACACATACATCCTAAACAAATTTTTCTATCATACTCAATACACAAACTCACCCTCACGCACCTACACTTTTATCAAAATCACTCACACATCATTTCTTATAATCAACTTGTGATGCATCCAATGTAACTTCTGGGACTATGTAATGTGAGAATGTTGGTACCCATAACACAAGTTAAATCTTTCTTTGGGTACCAGAGTTCATACAAATACTACGTCTGTTACTAGATATGAAGGAGGATTTAATGTAATGGCCCTCCAATAGATGTTTGTAGTACTTTTTTTGGGTGCGGGAAATCCTCATGGAGCTCTGCAACCTGCGGAAGCGGCGTTTGAAATAGGTCGGACTCCTAAAAACACTATGAAATTCGTGACATTCGCTACAACCAAGGGCTTTGCTCATTCGCTGCCTAGTATGTTAGTAGTACGTACCTATCTATTATGTTAGTTTTTTTTTACCCAACTACGCGACGCAAAGATGGGTAATGTGTTTATCACCTTATGTACGTATGCCGTCGGTTCCACTCACGACTATAAATAAATATCAATTGCCTTTATGTAAGAGCATGACTTGATAACGGCTCGACTGATTTTCCTGTGTTTTTTTTGTTGTGTTCGTTATATTAAGATTTGTATGAAAGAAAATTTGCGAAAATCCCACGGGATCGGGAACAATGCGGGTAGAACTGTGGTGCACAGCTAGTTTAATATTTATAAAAGTATGAATTTTTGAACCTAGTATCTAGTAAAACAGAGACATAAGGGCCGGCTTGCATTCATCATACGTACGTACGACTGCATTATTCTGTCCGGAACGTTGGTATGGTACATTATCTGCGTGAAATGGGTCGCATTATTTGCGTATAACATTTTGATATTATTATTATTATCCCTACCGCGTGGGGTGTTCTGACCGTTGTATCATTACGTTACAAGCAAATAATAGGCTACCCGTTTCCTGTCGTGGGTGGCGACTCTCACGCTCTATTCGCGTAATTATTACTAAGGGAAATAAGCACATGTAATTGGTTGCAATATGTTAAAGGTATCATGTATTTATTTAGCTTTAAAATAGAATTTACTGTACTAGGTATCATATGTAGTTATAAAAAAAGTACATAGTTATGTAGATATACTTGCCCTACGTTTATAAATGTTACTTTTTCGTTATTGTTAAGATCATCGACTAACCAAATTGTTGTTTTTGTATGTTTAACTTTAAGTTTCTCATGTAAGCGAACACTGTAAGTTCTTGTCTCTTTAACCTAAGTTTTAATTCTTTCAAAGAATAGAGTAATTCAGGCTCACGTTTTACAAGATTCTTACGTGCATGAGACGATAGACTGACAGTCTCATAATCTAGGGTTATTTAAACTATTTAGGGCCTTAAGCCTTAGAAACCAGTTGTACAATTAATCAAATCAAAAATAAATAGTCTGTACACGGCTGCGTTGCTGTGTCTCAAAAAGTAAATTTTTGCACGTTTTGCCAAAATGTAGAAGAAATCAGTGAAGAGTTCCGAGATGTAGATTTAAGATTTGAACAAACTAATTTGAATATTTTTATTTCTATAGATTAGCGATAAGATTTAAATACCTAAAAATAAGCATATCGCGAACGTTGATTTGAAATTGAAGATGTTAAAACTAAATAATCATATTACGTTATTTGCTGTGCATTTTGGACCTTTCGCAAAGCGTTGTAATATTTTTCTCATTATAATACATTAATCATTAATCCTTTTGAAGAGTATTTAATAATTAAATTCTTGCAATGGTCGTATCGCAGTTGCAAGTGTTCAATCAGATGGCTGGCGTTCAACCGTTGTTTTAGACTACTGCACCTGGAAGCAGTCTATATGATTATATAAAAGCGAAACATTAATATATGTATTTTATGGGGACTACCTCGACTGGGGAAGTACCTCCGCCTTGCAGAAAATTTAAGTAAAATAACACAGCTTTGAGCAGTGTTGTCTTCTTAACGGTGAGCAAGGTTGCCAGTGCTCCACGAGGATACGTTGTATTGGTAGTGGGGGGACTTTAACCCTTATACCACCAATCCCACTATTCCTTTTTCGTTTTGTTTTGGTCGGCAACATGGAAGTGACCCCTGGTAACCGCTTACCATCAGATGGACCGTATGCTGGTTTGCCTTGTAAAAAAATTTGAGTTGTAAAAAAATACCTACTACTCACTCACCGAGTGTACTATTCACTTGCCGAGTAGGTTTATATATAGTAGGTATCAAGATGAACGCGGGTAGCATTACCAGGAATAACTAGTATTTCTTATGATGTGTTTTCCAGGAGGGCGTGACTGGTGAGTGGCGCGGCGCCTGGGTGATGCTGATCCGACGGGTGATGGTCTACCACAGCACTAAGGATCCCACGGTTTGCACGGTGGATCTCAGGAAAACGAGATGTGTTGGTGAGTCTGTCCTTTTTACAAGCTTTTATTAAACTTGCAAACCATTTCAAAATTTGCAAACCATTTTTTTATTTATTTTTTGTTTTACGGGGTGGGAAGTGTTTACCGCTTTTTTGTTTACCGCTCCGGGGAGCGGTGGGGTGAAAAGAGCGAGCTATCAATTAAAACCAACCTCGTCGTTTCGCTTCACCACTTTAGTGTCGGGGCTACGGGAGCGCTGTAGCATTCGTCCGCAGTACCCGGCAGTAAAATTTAACTTTATTTATTTTTTTGTATTGTAGCCTGTTTAAATTTTAAACAGGCTACAATACTTCATTACCTCAAGCTAGGCGGGTCGTGGCGCTTCTGGGACCGGGACCGCGGTCCCAGATTCCATAATTATATAAATACAATAATTATTTTTGAGATTTTGGGACCACAACCAACTTACAACTTACTTTTGCTATCAGCTTTAATTATTTTTTAATCCCAAATCCAGATTAATTTGTCGGCACGTTAAATAAATCCTTTTTTGAAATAAAATAATTATTTTATCGTTTTATAAAAATGGTTTTATTTGTATACCTACTTAACTTCTAATTTTTGGTTGATCGTAAGTACGTTACAAAGTTAGGGAAAGTTCCCTAACTTTGTTTGTTTTCTTTGTGGTCTCAAAATACTATACACAAATAATTATTGTACCTTTAGGTGGAATCCGGGCCCTCGGTCCCGGTGCCGAAAGCCTCACGACCCCCTAAGCCTAAGGGGGTCGTGAACCTAACAATAAAATAGGTTCTAACAGTAGTAAGCGATCAGAAGCTTTACGGCAAAGTGGCACGGCTAGCCTCTGAATATCAGAATTAACCAGGGACTGCCATCAGACCTCTGCAACCCAATTTCTGGGCAATACAGATATTCTGAAGATAGATTGTATGTCAGACTTTGGGCTTTTGACGATTGTCATAGGTGTCCGTATTACATCAGGGACCGACGGCTTTTCATGCTCTTCAAAACACGGAGGGTCTCCATGTGTCTAGAATGGTTACCCATCCCCAGACTGGCCGTAGCTAGCGCAGCTTAACCTTGCAGATTGGTTGATCAGCGCAGCTATTACTTTTATTTTTATGGGATAGGGGCCAATCGTGCAGACGGATCACGCCTGATGGTAAGCTATTTCCGCCGCCCATGGACACCCGCAACACACACACACACGGATACTTACCCACGAGCCCCTCCTTAAATATGTACCTACGCATCTTGTCTGCGGCCCGACCGTTTTTTGCCCCCGCTCGTCATCACCTACTCCAATTCTCTCTTGTAGTATGTTTAAATTTTTTTTTAATTTATTTATTTACTTTTTGGCTTAGTATTTTCCAGGTGTCTAATAACTTAAAAGGTGACTAAGTGTTTGCAACTTGTAAAATGCTTTAAGGTAGCGAGCATAATTCAATAATATACAGGGCCAATTGAAATCATATAGGCTAGGTACAGAGGCCAGCAGATCATGCTACTTTGATACAAAACAATAAGGTTCATTTTCGATTGGGAAAGTTTGGCAGTTTCGGATGGCTTGACCTGCTGGCGTCTGTACCTCAAGGCATGGCAACTAATATTATTAATTCGACACTTTTGAGTTTGTGTTGGAGGTTTGTAATAACCTAACCTAAACTAATTTTATTAGGTTAGATTAGATTGTTAGGTTTTTTTTATTATTAAAAAATAAATACTGTCGAGTATTTTTATGTTTTTATAAAAAAAGCTTTGTTTTAATTTAATTTAAAGTAGCAGCTTAATAATCAGTTGTTAGTTTTGTTTTAAAACCGGCTTTAATTATTTTTTAATCTCACAGTCAGAATAATTTGTCGCCCCGTTAAATACATGACTTACTTTTTTCTTTCTTTTCTTCCCGACGAACCTGTCGCCTGTTGAACAGGGCCAGTTCGTTTGTACATTGGTTCTCAAGTGACATACAAGATTCGTATATAAAAATGGATGAATGAGCTAGGTGTCGATCGAGTCGTAATTATAAAAGCCTACATCTGCAAGACCAACAGATACGATGAGCTGGTTCTGTGTAAATCGGATTGCCAATAATCAACAAAAATGTAGGATAGCTGTCAGTAATTATAACATAACACGACCACTACCTGTATACCCATCACCATGGATACTGTGAAGGGTCCGAAACGACGGGTTTAATAATACTAATATAACGTGATTGTAGTTTTATTTAAATACAATTTACTGGGTAAAAGTAAACATACGCCCTCGGCGCTGGAGTATATGCCGTGAGTCTCACTTGGATGTTGGTGTCGACGTAGCCCAAGATTGAATGAGTAGCACTTAAGATTTATAGTCCGGAAGGGGAATCAGTTCGAGGGGTGAATGGCATTAGGGTGGTTAATCGCAGGGTGGATTTCGGATAAAGATAACAATACAAGGTGACGTAATAATTCCGCTGGATCTTCCAAGGAGGTTCCAAGTAGGTTAAACCCCTCTTGACTCCACCCACTCAGTTACGCCCACGCTTCTAAACAAAAATACAGTTTTTGGGAAGCTATTGTTAAACTGATTCTAATTAACAATTAAGTTGAGGTGGGATTTAAAAACCTCGCTTAGCCGGGTTGCTTATGAATCATTGCGATAGTATCTACTGTTATTATATATTTTGTATTTTAAAATATAATTAAGTACTTAAGTGAAGCTTAAACGAGCATTGCAGCAAGCCACCTTAGACAGTGGTTACAGAGTTGTGCGTCGGGCGCACGCTTATAATATAGGACTTTGGATAAGTTAGTAGGTACTTTAGTTAAATGCAACTACTGCTGATTATAGCATTAATTAATTATAGTGCACATAGTTCTAATTACTATTGCGTTATAAAATCGTATCACATCAACAAGTCCTGACTTTTTTATAGTAAAAATGACAGGACTTGTTGATGACATATCTATGATTGACGACATTAATAGGTAAACTTCAAAATAATTTAAAACTATTAAATTATCTCCTATTAATAACGCGACAAAAAACAGGTTTCAATTTTAGGTTTTAAGATTTCCAACTGTCTACTGCAAACTGCAGATACAAGGGTCACGCTGAAAATTATTAGAAAATAAACAACGGAATATTGTAGGAATCTTTTAATATGTCTGGGGGCATGGAAGTGCCAAGTCGAGCCAAAATTACTTTATTATTATTTTGAAGCCATTCAAGACATTTTTGACCAAACCTGTAACTTCGTTCGGGATAAAATTTAAGCTTAATAATATAGGGAAAGAATACAAAGCCTCCTTGTTCTATTTACTAATACCTAGTAGAAGTTCGCCAAGGGGAGAAAGTGTCAGATTACTAACGAGTGTCCATTTCAGAGAAGTGTAGATATTCGATATGTTTATACTTCTATAAAAAAATAAGTAAGTATCAACATATCGGAAAATAATAATTAGAGATGCCTCTCCAAGAATTTCAGTTCATGAACCAGTCATACTTACTTTTATTATTAAACTAGTGACCCGGTCCAATGCTAGGGGTAATATACTATTCACAATCATGTATAATTAATAATAATTAATATAAACCTTCCAATTTCTTCCGGAAATAAGAAATTATCTAAATGATAGTGCAAATCTGTTCAATATCCGTTGTGTGGTATAGAAGAAGAAAGCGGAAAGTTCATTACTTAATTACATAATAATATTAATAGGTAATAAATAAAATCACGAAAAATAAAACTCAATATAATCTACAAGGTCATTGATCCTAAATAAGTAATAATATTAATTACTAAATATGAAGTTTTTCATAAATTTGAAAATTAAATAAAAAAAGAAATTAAAACAAATCAAGTTGTTAAACAAATTATTACTTTAATGGTTAAAATTGACCATTTTCAATATTTTTTATAGAATTTGAATACCTACATTTATGGATATTTTGGAATTTATTCTTAATGAACTCAAGTAGGTAGTATATATGTATATTTTTTGAGGATGGTAACCCTACGGAGATTACGCGATTCTACCTTTGTTACCTTCTTAATTTTATCCCTCAATCGAAGCGACATTGCGGAATATCTACGCGCGGTGTTACCAGACATGCCGTGCGACGTTGCTCGACTTAAGCCGACATCACTAGCTACGATATAAGTAGGTACAGGCTGTCCCAGACAGGTGATCTAAAGGAAAATGTGTGTTAGTAGGTTATGATCTAAAGTAAAATGTGGGTAAGGGGGTCCTTACCCACATTTTACTTTAGATCATACATCTTTTATTTAATAAGTAATAAGGTTACATATAGAAAAATTATTAAACATTATGATAAACGTTAAATAATAGATATTGGACCGAAGTTCCTTATTATGATCGGGTCATGGTCATTAGTAGGTTACAAATTATTACTATTTTTAGAAAAATATGACTTTTTAGTTGAATTTTATGACAATGAACTGATTTAACATCCGACTCCCCAAATTTGGCTTAAAATTGCTAGATAGTGTAGGAGCATTATTAAAATCAATGCATTGAGACTACTTATCTATGACTTATATTATTTTCGAAAAAAAAATTTGGCTCGTGACGTCACTCTAAAGAATATAAAAATTGCTTTCGAAAAATCAGAATTCCAAAAGGCAAGAAACAACCCTAAAGCTACCTGGAGAGTTATTAAAAATATTACCAATCTGAATAGAACGTCAAATTCACCCATAGAATTGCTTAACATGACTCCTGATAACATATCTTCGATCAACAAGGTAAACGACTTTTTTGCAACTATAGGTAAATATCTAGCTGAAAAAAATACTCCTAACCCACCTACCTACTCACATGTATGGGATACACCAGCCAACTCCTTCGTTCTCCTACCAACTGATGAAACAGAGGTTGAAAGAATTTTTCTTGGGCTGCGCGCAGATGCCGCAACAAGCTGGGATGAAATAACATCACGTCTCTTGAAATATTGCTCGCATGCACTTGTCCCAATTATTACTCACATTTGTAATTGCTCCATTATCTCCGGCTGCTTTCCCAAAGCCTTTAAAAAAGCACTTGTGACCCCGATCTTCAAGAAGGGAGACAGATACAGTGTTAACAACTATAGACCTATATCCGTATTGCCTGCTATATCTAAAATTCTAGAAAAAATACTTAACAATAGATTAACTAACTTCTTGGAAACATACCATCTCTTAGCTAATAACCAATATGGCTTCAGAAGATGCAAATCGACTGAAGACGCCGTTGGTTCTTTTGTAGATTCTACAATAGCTAAGCTGGAATGCAGGCAAAAATGCATGGGTATATTTTTAGACCTCTCAAAGGCTTTTGACACTGTATCTGTTCCTCTCCTCTTTTCAAAATTAGAGTCTATAGGTATTCGTGGTGACACACTTAAAATCTTTCAAGACTACCTCGCTGATAGAACGAGCAGCGAGGTAGTCTTGAAAGACAACATCCCATGCCGAAAAAGCACTAGCTGTGGTAACGGACTGGCTCTATAGTAACCTCCTGACAATAAATCTGACCAAAACAGTTTTCCTACCATTTGCCCTGCAAGCTGCCAACTTACCTGTTGCAAATTCTATAATTCTAAAGGCTCATTCTTGCTCTCACAACTCACCTGACCCACAATGTTCCTGCCCGCAGTTAGCAAGATCTTCTAACGTTAGATATCTTGGGGTCGAAATTGATAGCATACTAAACTGGAAACCTCATATTGACAATCTTACTTCACGGGTTAGAAAACTTATATATATATTAAAAAAACTAACACATTCAACTGACTGCGCTACCCTTCTAACAGTTTATTACGCTTTGTGTCAGTCCATACTAACGTACTGCGTCTCTGTTTGGGGAGGTGCACCCAAGACACACCGGTTGCACCTGGAGCGAGCACAAAGGGCTGTCTTGAAGATTATGTACTTCAAACCATTTAGATATCCTACAGCCAATCTATGTAAAGAATGTCAAGTACTTTCTGTCAGGCAGCTCTTTGTGCTACAAACGGTTATGCGTAAACACTCTTCCCTAAATTATGATACCAGCCTTACTAACAAGCGCCAACGTTACAAGATATGCCCAACCCAATCCTGCAGAACGGCACTCGCCCAACGACATTACTATGGCATTGGAAGTCACCTATATAACCAAACAAACAAACATTGCTCTATATACTTCTTAAGTACGCAAGTATGTAAAAGAAAGGTTTCTAGATGGTTAATGACACAGAGCTACGACGAAACAGAGAACCTCTTGAAGCTGTCTCGTCTCTAATACCCCCACTACCACTACCACATACTACAAACACATCAACACCCACACACACCTGCACTCTCACCACACTCTCACAGACTCATTTTATTCTATTTCCGCATAGACTCGTCACTCCATAAACAAACCTCCGATGCATACAATGTGAGTTTTAAAGTGATCATAATTATTATGAATGTGAGTATGCTGGTACCCATAACACAAGTTAAATCTTTCCTTGGGTACCAAAGTTCACACAAATACTATTAAGTATCTGATCCCATTGTTTTGCTGTTCATTTATGATGTTTGTAGTATTTGTTTGTACAACTTCTTTGTGTGGAATAAATTTATTATTATCTTCTTATTATTATTCTCTTTATTCATTTATATATACATATTATTGATATTTTTAAATATTTAACAAATAGTATAAAAAGATTGTAAAACATTTAAAAATATAAAAAATAGTAGCCCACCGGTATCGGGAACAGTGTCCAAGCTACCGGTGGTCAGGGCCCCAGCGAGAGGAACCTCCTGACGATGCGCGCCATGTCCAGGAGTACCGCCTTCTGCATCAGACCCTTGACCCAGCCGCCTAACGAAAGCCTCCTCAGATGTAAGTCGAGGCTCTTGGCTATTAGACCATTGGCTGAAACGACTATCGGCACAATGACTGCTGAATCCACATCCCACATGTCGACAACCTCGCGCGCCAAATCAAGATATTTACTTTGTTTATCTTTCTCAGCTTTCACGAGATTCTCGTCATGCGGGATGGTGATATCAATAATCATTGCGCGACGTTCTGATCGATCTATCACCACTACATCAGGCTTATTGGCCATAATAGTCCTGTCAGTGATAATAGATCGATCCCAGTATAAGGTGACATGGCCATTTTCGAGAACTGGGTCGGGCACATACCTGTAGTACGCTACCTCTGAGTCCACAAGGCTGTATTTCAGGGCAAGTTGTTGATGGATAATCCTGGCCACTAGATTGTGTCGGTGCAAGTACTCTGTGTTAGCTAGACGAGAACAACCAGAGATAATGTGACGGATAGATTCACCAGGACAGTGGCATGCCCGACAAATGTCAACTGTGCCGTCCTTCACGATATACTTCCGATAGTTATTCGTCATCATAACTTCATCCATAATTGCACAAACAAATCCTTCGGTCTCCCCGAAGAGGTCACCGAAGCGTAACCAGGCCACGGACGCTAACAGATCAACATCAGGCCCATGTAAGGCCCGAAAAAAGCGCCCGTGGAGTTCCTTACTCTGCCATACCACCATGCGATCATTAGTGCTTAGTACTTGAGGTTTGCGCCAGTTCTCTTTAGCTAAGGTAAGCGGGGTAAGTCCTTTATCCACTGCGACGACATTTCGATGCATCCCCACGTCAGCATGGAGAAAATAATCTCTGAGGCTGCATATCTCACGGTTGTGGAGGGTCTTAGCATTCAAAAAGCCGCGACCCCCACATTTCCGCGGGATGTACAACCTCATCACTGACGAGCGTGGGTGATGCATACGATATGACGTCAGCAGTGTGCGGACTCCTATCCAGGGCGTCAAGCTCAGTCTGCGTCCACTTGACTATGCTCTATTATTATTATTATTATTATGTTACTCTAATAGTAAACAATAACACAGAACACGACAAAAATTTAGAGAAATCGCATTTTAATAGATCGATTTTTCGTCCACATATATTTAATTTCTCATTTAATAGTATAGGATAATATCTTAATCTTCTTATACTATATTATGTAATTCTTAATTTTGGGTCGAAGTCCTCATTAACAGCCTGTGAAATAAAAGAAAATTATGTTAACTTATTATGTTACCTGTAGATTTTACACAGCACCATATAGTTCCACAATAAGCAGATTTTATACCACGGAGACTAGACAATGTATATTATAGATACTTATATCCTTTTTAATTGTAAATACTTAAGGAATACCCAAGGGAACACAAACACTTATAATCATAATATAAATATTTGTGTCCTGTGATTGAGCAATTGAGCTGCAATTGAACTATTTATATAGCATAAGTGACATAACATATAAAGTTTTTCTTTTTGTTCCTGTAACTTATATAATACCTAAAATATCCCAAATATCCCGTCCTATCCTACTAATATTATTAATGTGAAAGTTTGTGAGGATGGATGGATGGATGTTTGTTTGTTACTCTTTCACGCTAAAACTACTGAACTGATTTTGATGAAACATTACATTATTATTATTTATACTTATATCAGAATAACACATAGACTATAATTTATAACAATTTTGAGTTAATTAGCCAAATTACAACGATAATTAAGTAACTTTTCCACGCGGACGAAGTCGCGGGCGAGAAGCTATTTATATAAAAAAGGTCAATTTACGGATAAATAAACGTAACACTAACTATTGATAAATACGACGTCAAAGTGAAGAAGCAACACGATAACATTAGGTAACATTCTTTAATTTTTGCGACTGCTTGTTTTGTTACTCTTTGTTGAATGATCGCATCCATACCGCCAATAACATAAAGTAACAAATCGTAACCAGCGAGTTGCACATCATAATTATGTTTACGAATAACAAATTTTATCGATACTTACCACATGTTGACGCAACTTTTCCTAACACAGCAATATATTATCATCATCATCATCATCATCCACAGCCTGAATCTACCCACTGCTGAGTATAGGCCTCCCTTTGCTTATGCCACCGATCGATTCTGTGCTAAACTTATCCATTTGTGACCAATAAAATCTCTTAATGTCTTCGACCCATCTTGCTACCGGACGCCCTACACCTTCTGCCTATCATTGGTCTCCAATCTGTTATTGTGCGAGTCCACTTACCATCACCACGTCTAGCCATGAGTCCCAACATAATTATACTAACAACAAATAACTATCGAATGTTGCCCACTAACACTTGGAAACGATGCTACACAAAAAGTAACTGCGGTGTGGATACACCTGTAGATTTCACACTCCGTCGAGGAAATTTTTGAGGCATGCGGGTTTTCTGGCGATATTGTTCTTGTTTAAGCGCGTGATAACTAATTACTCGCATGATTTCGAAAAGACATTTTGCTTGTGTAAAATAATTATGTCATAAAACTCAGTATCTAAGTATATTACATACACAAACCACATGTTTATTTCTTTAAGAAAGGAACAAAGGTAGAATTTATGTAAAATGTATGAAGATTTTTTAATTTAATAACATTGGAAATGGGACGATTATAATATTAGGTTAAATTAAAGTAAATTCGTAATTAGGCATAAAGTACATTTTGTTTAGCTTATCATAGCCTTTGCGGTAAACCGCAGATATGATAAAATATAAAAATACCAATTGAAGCGTAGTGTCAACATACATACAAAACGAATCTTATTTAGATATTACCATGTATTGAAATAAAACTACCATTTTACAGAAACCCCTTACAGCGTCCATGGTCACGGGTAGCTCGTATCCAAAACAAGCTGTAAAGGTTCCGAAACGTCGGGACTGATAATATTAATATAACGCGAAAATATCTGTACAAAGTAGTTTATTTCAATGTCTAATATTCGCGTATGTGTCAGAAATCAATGTTACCATGTAGTTTATTTTTTTTTATCACTTGGGCGTTACTATGTACAACCATCATGTTTGGTCTCATTCGAAGGTTCTTCCGACGAAAGTGATAGAAATGATTCGGGGTTCGGCCTTAGCCTAAGTTGTGTTCGAATGGTGCTTGCACCTTATAACAGCTGGCGGTGGCTGTACTTTCTATACATTTCCCGTTTTCTAAATCACTCTTGGGGTTACTCTTGTAGTAACGGAAGGTAACTAACTATGGAGCTGCGGTTGGCTGTGAAAGAAAGAAAAAGAAGAAAGAAAGAAAGAAACTTGTAACAATAATTTTATAGAACATCATAAGTATTCGGGATTGTTTGATAGGAATCTGTCACATTAGTAAAGTTGTACTTAACCTATTCTATTTAGGATTAGTTCTACAACCACCTAGAGCTAAGGGATGCAATTGTGAAAAGTAACGCAACGAGAAATGTCAAAATTGTGTTTGAAATATACATAAATATTTTTTTAACCAAACCACCATCAGTCTAAAACAAAAAACTTATTCAATGAGTAATACTTTATATTCTTATTTAAATACATACGCATTCATAAGAACCACCCAGACCAACACAAACACTTACGCTTAACATATAAATATTAATTGGAATATATACTATAATTATATGGAATACATATGGAAATCGAGCCCACGACTTGGTGATCAGTAGTTCAATACTTAAACCACTCGACCACAAACATCGTCAAAAAATATTGTTCACACGTATAAAAAAAACTACGTTTTCCCCGTTCAATGACACCCCTTGTCATTGAACGGGGAAAATCAATCCTTACAATGTCCAACCCTCAGCAACAAATTGGTGCGGCCTGTTTGTAATGCGCACCCCATTCTTGGTCTCGTGGCAAGGGCTACAAAGTGTTTCAAAAGCTTCCTTTTGAAAATCCTAATTAGAAAAACTCTGATAATATCGTTCAATAATAAGGCCAGTATCGCACAACTGCATTAATCAAAATGGTTTTATTTTCATATAAACCATGCAAAAGCGCACGCGCGTAATTTCAAGTTTAGATGCACGGTTCTAAATTTGTCGTTTCCTAAGAAAAAGAACCGATAAAAACTCGATTACTCTTTAAATTATCGTTCTTTACAAATATAATTGGATACTTACATGAAAGAACAATTTAGGAATTTTATTTTATTATTTCCAAGAAAGCATACAAAAATAGCTCATACAATAGAATTAATGATTTCATACATATATCGAGTGTAGCCTTAATTATTACAGGCCACATCGGGCATGTATTAAAGAACGAGGAAATGCAAGTATGAGTAATTAACTAATGAGTACCTATTAAGCGACAACGCGATATCGTTTCATGACGGAAATTCCCGAAACCAGCACTAAGCGTTTTATGTGCCTCGACATTCCTTATCCGTACAGCGAGGGAATAGAATCAGCTGCCTGAGTCTTGTAATATTCGGGATCGTCGGGAATCAGGATGGCACAGTAAAACCACTAAACGCCGTTACACGTATATTGCGACTGGCACCGTTGTTACAATGTTGTCACTTGTTCACGGTCTACCCACATATAATATAACAAGATCGGAACGACTTATTTCTAATTACCTACATACATTACACCTCACCACTTAAACTCTAACACCTTAAAATTAATAGTAGTTAAGTAACTTATAATTATTGTACTTGGAATCTAGTGACTGGTTTACGAGTACGTCTGTTACGACTCTCCGGCGGTGACGATGGATGCTCCGACCTTGACACACACGGGTGCTTACACTCCTGCTGTTCTTCACCCTCGCGATCAGGTGCTGACTTGTTCACATCCATCGTTTTAGCTGGTGTCGGAATCACATCCCCACCCGCTGGGACCGATGCAATAGAAGGTCCAGCTGCATCTATGTCAGAACTATCAGAACATGCATAGCCAGATAACCGCGATCTACGTTTTATGTGATCTATATGTTTTCTAGTTAGTCGACCGTCACCGTTATCCACCATATACTCGCGTGTACCTGCCCTAGCCTCAATAACCCCCTTTAACCACTTATCCCCCTTGGCATAGTTCCTTGTCCACACTGTCTCTTGTAAGTCTAGCTCCCGATTCACCCCTCCCGCATTTTGCACCTGCCGCTGCTGAACTGCCCGTACCCGGTCTTCGAGCGCGCGGTCATTACGCAACAGATCTAAGCGAGTTCGTAATGCGCGCCGTTGTAACAACATCGCTGGGGTTTCTCCCGTTGTGCACTGTACCGTGTTCCGATGATTAAGTAAAAATGTCTGTAAAGCAGCATCAATATCTTTGTTATCCCTATATGCTTTCTTAATAACGGATTTACATAGTCTTACGGTGTTTTCTGCGGCACCATTTGACGACGGGTGGTACGCCGGTGAGAACAGTTGGCGAATGCCATTATTTTTCAAAAAAGTACTGAATTCCGAACTCGTAAAAGGGGGGCCTTGATCTGAAACTAATTCTACTGGTAACCCGAATCTAGCAAAAGTATTACGTAAAACTTTAATAACTTGAGCAGCATTAGTTCGTGGCATTTCAAAAACTTCCAGCCATTTCGAACTTGAATCTATTAAAATCATATAAATATTTCCCCGATAGGGCCCTAAAAAGTCTACATGTAGCCTGCTCCACGGCTGTGTACAGTAAGGCCAGGCTTTGGGCTGTGCTCGCGGTGGAGCCGAGCCCTCTACCGCACAAGTCTCACAACTTTGACATATCTCTTCAATATCCCTGTCTATATTCGGCCACCATACATAGCTTCGCGCTAATGATTTTGTTTTAACCATTCCCATGTGACTTGCATGTAGCTGTTTAAGAACCTCTCTCCGTAGTGCTGATGGTATAATCATTCGGTAACCCCACATTAAACAGTCACAATCAACATACAACTCGTTGCGTCTTACAAAATATGGTTTAACTGGTTCATCTGGGCACGATGCGGGCCAGCCTGAGTGCACGTATAGCAATATTCTACTAATCAATGGATCTTTCCTAGTCAATTTTCTAACTTGATCGTTTGTTACGGGTAAGAAATCTTCCACAAAGTTTAAATAAGTAATGTCTGTGGTCGAGACGGTGTTCCTCTGTTTACCCTGTGGTAACCTCGATAGCCCGTCCGCACAGTTTTTCTTTGATGACACATACTCGATATCATAATTATAACCCGACATCAATATAGCCCACCGCTGTAACCGAGAAGCGGCCATAATTGGTATACCCACTTTATCTCCGAAAATATGTGTTAGCGGCTTGTGGTCCGTCCTAAGCAAAAACTTCCGACCGTACAAATATTGGTGGTATTTCCTAATACCGAAAACTATAGCAAGTGCTTCCCGGTCAATTTGTGAATATGCCCGTTCTGCTATACTCAATGAACGCGACGCGTACGCTATGGGCCGCTCACCCGCCGCGGTGATGTGCGAGATCACCGCGCCGACCCCCACACTGCTCGCGTCCGCTGTCAGCACTAGAGGTAATTTTGGGGAATAATGCATCAAAACTTCACTCGAAGCTAGCAGGTGCTTTATCCTACCGAATGCTTCTTCACACTCCCTACACCAGTTAAATACTACATCAGCTCGAAGTAGTTTGTATAACGGTGAGAGAATAGTGCTAACATTCTTTATAAATTTTGCATAATACATAGTCATTCCTATAAACGCTCTTAACTCTGACACATTTGTGGGTGGTGGTGTATCTATTATGGCCTTAATTTTGTCTTCACATGTATGCACGCCGTGTTTACTTATAACGTGACCTAAATAACTTATTGACTCAGCAAAGAATGCACACTTTTCTTTTTTTACTTTAAGACCATATGATTGCAACCGATCAAAAACCTTATGCAAATTGTTGATATGTTCCTTAGTGTTAGAACCTGTAATAATAATATCGTCTAAAAATACCCCAACATTGGGTAAATCTGCGAATAATTGTTCGAGATGCTTTTGGAATATTCCCGGGCTAGACGACAAACCGTATACTAATCTATTAAACATAAACATGCCTTTGTGAGTATTAATAACGGTATACATTTTGGACTCATCTAATTCAAATTGTGCATATGCTTGGGATAAGTCAATTTTACTGAATCGTTCCCCACCTGGCTAATAAATCTTCGACTCGAGGCAAAGGATAACGGTCGACTTCCAAGACTTTATTTAACGTTAACTTGTAATCTGCGCAAATTCTGACAGTACCGTCCTTTTTTAACACTGGAACAATAGGTGTGGCCCAGTCGGAGCGATCCACAGGTGTGAGGATGCCATCCCGCACCAGCTGCTCGAGTGCGCGCTCCACCGGCTCGCGCAGCGCGTAGGCCAGGGGCCGCGCACGCATGTACACGGGCCGGGCTCCCGGCCGCACATGGATGCTTACTGTACCACCGGTGAATCGTCCCAGACCGTCCTCAAACACCTTACAATATCTGGAACTGAAATCCATTACATTAAATTCCTCGTTCCTTATAGTATTCACCCCTAAATATTTACATTCTACATTTGGTAATTTAATTTTTAATTCCGCCATCCACTGTCGACCTAGTAATACTGTCTTGCCATGCCTAATAACATACAAATCTAACGCTTTACACTCCTGCCTATATTTTACTGTGGGTCTTATTATGCCCATTGGTTTCACCATTTCCCCAGTATAGTATCTTAAAGCTATTTTACATTCTCGTATTTTAAAATCACCAAACAAGTTCTTATACATTTCATAATTAATGCAAGATATGGCGCTTCCTGTATCACACTCCATAGTAATATCCCTCCCATTAACATTTAATGACAAAAAAATAGGCGGGTACTGACCTATCGACAAATTATTCATATTAATAATAGTTACCTCCTCACTGTCCTCACTATCCGAGAATACTGCTATATTTTCCCCGTAATGGTGTTCCACTTCAAGCGGGCACATGCGCTGGAGATGTCCCTGCTTGTTACAGATACGACATACGTATCGTGTAAACTTACACCTAGCCGTATCGTGTGACCTGCCGCATGCGTTACACTGCTGGTGTCGCTGAGCACGCTCCCCCGCCACAGGTGCTGGCGATGTACCGTTATCTAGACGCGGTCCGCGCCAGCTAGCGCGTTGACGCCGGCTCTCTCCGGCACTCGCAGTCAACCCTTGGTTCTCGGCCCGCCCAACTATCGCTCCGCGACCCGTACTGCGCTTAGTTGACGTCATTGCTAGGCACTCAGCGACTGCCTTATTCTTATCCACGTCTGAGTTACCGACGACCGCAGCTGCATCCTTCTCTGCCGCTTCCATGCTCATTGCCATACTATAGGCTTTTGCGTAGTCCAACTTATCTTCGGCAAATAAACGTTGGCGTATCACTTCACTGTTAATTCCACAGACGAATTGATCCCTAATACTTTCTTCCAGCCACACACCTAACTCGCAGGTTTTCGAAAGTTTTTTTAATATTGCCAAATATTCTGCAATGCTTTCTCCTTCTTTTTGTTTACGTTGTCGAAACTTATAACGTTCAGCCAGAATACTTGGTTTGGGTTTTAAATGTTTTTCCATAATGACCGTTAATTGTTCAAATGTTTTTGTGTTTGGTTTATGCGGTGTGCATAAATTTACTAGCAACTCATAGCTTTCGGCTCCCATTACCGTTATCAGCGTTGCTACACGTAAATCACTTTTGATATTGTTCACAAGAAAGTAATTTTCAAGACGTTCCACATACAAGTTCCAATCGTCCGCTTGCACTTTGAACTCTCCGATTTTACCAATCGACATTTTACTATCTTTTTATATTTCTGTTGCTGACTACGTTCACACGTGATATTCTTGTATTCTCGTCGCCACTGTAATATTCGGGATCGTCGGGAATCAGGATGGCACAGTAAAACCACTAAACGCCGTTACACGTATATTGCGACTGGCACCGTTGTTACAATGTTGTCACTTGTTCACGGTCTACCCACATATAATATAACAAGATCGGAACGACTTATTTCTAATTACCTACATACATTACAAGTCTGTATTTCCTGACGTGTACAATTTGGGGGTCTTCAAGTCACAAGTGAATAGGTTATCTTTTAGGTAAGCGTGCTACATTAAGATGCAGCACGCACTACATCGTTACTTGCCATCAGGTGAGATTGTGGTCAAATGCTAACCTATCTCTTATAAAAAATAAAAATTGTCCGTAAAGGGACTCGTGGATAAACTACGCCGATCAACTGATCTGCAAGGTTAGTCGTAGTCAGAAGCCCAAAAAGTCTAGTAGTAAGTAGTATATCCTCAGGATTACCCAGAAAATTGGGTCGCGAGGGTGTGAAGATAGTCACTTCGTGTAAAATACTAATTCATATTCAGCCGCATCTGCAAGACTGCAGGCCAACACCAACATAGTTGGGACTTTTCCTAACTCTTTTGCCGAGCCTTTGCTCGCAGAATGTTGAACAACATCTTCCAACGTTATTAAATATTAAAAAAAAAAACTCTTAATACAAGATGGATTTGAATTTGTTTAAAGAGTAAGATAACAACACCAGTAGTACCTACTCGACGAATGCTTGCGAAGATTACATTATATAAATTACAACTAGGCATAAAAGAAAGGTCCTAACTGGGAAATCAGTTTAGATTTCCCATTTCGGTACAAGTCATTAGGGCATGTCGAGAGAATTGATGAAAGGCGAATAACAAAAGGAATTTATATGGCGAATGCACGTGGAACAGCCCGGAGGGGACGCCCTAGAAAGACTTGCTACCTTATTATCTTATTAATGGGGTCCTCCAAAAAAGTCAGGTGCGGTAGCACCCGCAACCGGTGTGTATGACAAGATGTGTGAATGTGGACGAAGCGTAAGAATTAGACGTAGCAAGTGGTGTTCTTTAGTTTCTGGCGAACCTAATGGGAAAAGGCGTGAGTGTATGTATGTATGTAAAGCAATTGACAAAATTTGACACAAAGATTTTGCAAATATTTTTGTGCTTATTTTATATAGAAAGTTGAACGAAATAGCTTCTCTAAATTAGCTATATTAGCTGTTAAGAATCTCGTAAAATAATCTGTAGGTACCTAAGTATTATAGATGCCCGTAATTATTCTTCTTTTTTAATGTTGTATATTGGATCTAAGTTCCGGTTTAAGAGCACGGTTAAATATTTTATCTTGGCAAACATTTATATCCGCAGTGACCCAAGAAGCAGACGAGGAGACCAAAGCCGTCTGTCCTACAGACGGAAGCGACAATTTGTTACTGGACTGCCCGCACGCTACCTTGTATCTGCGCTTCCCTCATGAGCGAGAACTCAAGGTAAGATGAGACGATATTAATCTATATACAGGGTGGAAGGGACATCGACGCGCAACGGCTTACCATGACTTCAGTACATGATTCTGGACCCCCCTGCGTTGGCTGTTTCTTAAATTTTACAACTAGCAAGTGAACTCTAAGGAAACAGCTGACCAGAAGATCTGTCGAGTTTAATTTACAATGCTGTTTTTAGTGAAAAAACTGAATTAATGACTTTTTAATCAAAATTCTTATTGGGTTAGATAGAAATAATGATTTTATACAGTTTAAAGTTGAAAAAACTGCAAAAAAAACGTAGAATTTAAGAAAAATCCGACGAAAAATTCCAACGCAGGGGGGTCCAGAATCATATACTGAAGTCATGGTAAGCCGTTGCCCGTCGATGTCCCTTCCACCCTGTATAAATAAAAATCAATCGCCGCATATATTAATATCATGTCTTGAGAACGAGTCGACTGATTTGGAAGATATTTTTTGGTTTCCTAATTATTATCAGGACACGAAATGAATGAAAGAAAATTTTTAAATTTCTCACCGGATTGGGAACTACGGGGTCAATACGGATAGCACCACGGGGATAGTTATATTGCAACAAATGCCAGACATTTAAGGGAAAACACAATTCTTTTAATATTGAGATTGATAACGGTCTCTCTCATTTTACTTATTTTCGAGATTTTCAAAGAATGTGCAAAGTACAGTCCTTTTTAATCACATCTAATTTATTTTCATTTATCCTTACTTAAATTAGTTCGTTTAACAAGACGTTTGTTGTCACTGCTTTTTTTATACTTTCTCGGACGCACACATAACTACCCACCATCATCTCATTACTTACAAGCTATCTATAAAGGACAATAAACATTAATTTTTATATAGATTATTAATATTTAAACCCTCGTACATAAAGTACACGCTTTGTGTACTTTATGTACGGGTTGTGCAGCGTTGCAAACTATTTGATGCCTTTGAAACTTCCAGAGGATTTGCGGGATCACTGCTTGTAGTGGAATTTAAATATATTTTGTTTTCAAAATATTTTTAATGTCTGATTTTAAAAATGTTGTATCATTGTTTCAAGCAATCAATGGTCATTTTTAAGGGTAAGTGAACTATATAATTATACTGGATTCACTATTATTTTACACATCAAACTGCATTGTTCTCGTAAACCGTTCAGAACAAAATTGTAAACAAAGAATAATAGTGGAATCATGCTTTTTTAATAGCATAGCATAGCTCGGAACTGTTAATCAAACTGTTAAATTTGTTAATCGCTAATCCGTTACTAAAAAGTTAACTTCGTTAAACGTTAAAGAGTTATATTTCGGAAGTCTTAACGTTAATCCGTTAACACGTGATAAAATTGCATTTTTTATATCGTTTCGTTAGTGATCTAATCATAAAAACTGATTCTGGAAGTAAATAGGTTAGGAGCAAAAAGAAGACGGAGACGGACGGATTGGAGTGTGTTATTCTAGGCGGATTTATATTTGTCTGACGTGATGTTGTGTCGCATCAGAAGCGATCTTGATCTGCGTCAGAGTGCTGGGGGTGGGAAAGGCGAGGGAGGCGAAACAGCGGCCGCGTCAGTATGAAGGCGCCTGTGTTGTGACGCGTCAGAATACCTGTATTTTTCTAAAAAAATATAAAATTTAAACTTAATAGTATGAACGATCAAAATAGTAATTTGAAACATTGCCATCGTGTAAAGTCTCAGAGATCTAACATACGAAAGTACTGTTTAAAAATATCGAGAAGGCATCAGAACGCGACATATATGTAGATGTAAATGCTACCCATCTCGTCAGAACCCATCAAAACACATCTTGTCAGACAAATATAAATCCGTCTTTAGTCGTCTGGCATAATGTGGACAAGCTATCACACACAAATTCAAAAAGACGAAAGGAAGTACGCAGTATTTGTATACTTACCAAAAAACAAACAAAACGCTTGTCTCTAAGCGAGTCATTATGAATCAAATTTGTTCGCTGTTTTCTCACTCCCACGCGCCGGCAAGAAATACCTAAGTACCTAGTTTCGTTTCACTGGCAGCACGTGCCGCGCCGTCCGCCCTTGTCCACGGGCCCGAAAGTAGGTACTCGTCAAAACGTGGTTTTCACGCCGCACGGTGCGCACAGCATGTTTTTAGTAAATAGTAGGTACTTACTAGATTAACGGTCTTGGGGTAAATTAACGGAAGTTAACGAGTCCGTTAAAATTTTTTAAAGTTAATCCGTTAGTCGAAGCGCTATGGAATGTAAGTGTCTTTGGAGTTTCTTGCCGGTTCTTCTCCATAAGACCCACTTTTTGGAACCGTACAACTAGTTTTGAGTTTACAAAAGTACTATTTTAGTGGTATAATTGAAATTAAATATTTGAGTATGAATTTATGTGACTACAGCGTTCAAACATGCTCTCAAAAGGAAAAGGAAAAAAAAACATACTTAAATATATATCGATAATAAATACGGGTCAATACACATACATACACATACTGACACGCCTGTATTCCCCAAAGGGTTAGGCAGAGGTTATTCTCAAGACGGAACCGTTTGCAATATTTCATCGCTACTTAAAAATTACCTACGGATGACAATTTGACAACCGGGATAGTAAATGAGGATTTTCCGTACTAGTGTAGTGATTCATCCTTACAATAAGAAGGCTATGTTTTTGTATTCCAAAATAA
The DNA here is from genome assembly GCA_964056405.1 of Acronicta alni. Classification (NCBI taxonomy): domain Eukaryota; kingdom Metazoa; phylum Arthropoda; class Insecta; order Lepidoptera; family Noctuidae; genus Acronicta; species Acronicta alni. Next base: position 18,461,072 of record OZ043913.1, read on the forward strand.
TACAATGTATCCAATAAACATACCTAAAGAGAACGGAAAAATAGTAAAATTTTCCCGAATTCAAGAAGTCTTTTTATTTGACGTACTATTTAAGTTTGTTCCACGACTGATTGAAATAGACTACGGAACTTGCATCGTGATAGGTAGTTACCTACATGAATTACTCAAGAACGAGCCAACATAAATGTCAAATAAAAATAGAGTTTTTTGCTATGTAGATAAGACTATAAGAATTATCACTAATAAACTTTGATTTTATTTATTTATTTATTTAAGGATCTCCAACAAAGAGAGTACAAAATTTGCTACATATGATTATACACAATTATTTTGAGTTAGTGTACTCTTCACTTACAGGAGACCACATCATGCTTAAGAAACCAAATACAGAAATTATAATTTTAAGAACAATAGATAATCTAAATGAAAATGAAAATAATTAGTTATCTAATAGCTAAGAAGAATGTTAATTTTGTTTGATCAGATATAAAAAATCGAGTTATTTTTTTTAAACTACTGCCTGCCTGCATATAACCCTCACGCTCGGTTTTGTTCAATCACCCTCAGTTTTCGGTAAACATCGACAAATTGATTACCTACGCGTTAGTATCGGAACAATCATATAAATTGTGACATTATCTTTAATTGACTTAAACTGTAGTTTAAAACTTTTATATCAACATTTTTAAATAAGTTTTAAACTAAATTTTATTTTATTCTTTTTAGCGCATTTAAATAAAAGCTTGTTTCTAAAAAAGCTTTTTTACGTTTAATATTTATTTTAATTATTTTGGCTTCCAAGTGCGAAATTTTGACAAAACCTGGACTCTTAATGTATGATGTGCACAGTGTTAGTTTATTAACATCATGGGCTAAACGATCTCGTCATATGCGTATTACGCGTCTTCAACACGTCAAACAGCTAAAAAACATGTTGGTACTTAATTTGATATTTTTTTAAATACCGATTCGTTACAGGCTAGTTGTAGATACAAAATCACCCATTCCATTTCACTTAAAATGAGTTCAGGTCATTTTTGACTATCTACCAGTGTAAATAGTTACATACCTATTATACAATACTGACAATTATTATTTAACATCGGTGTACCCCGGGTGAGGATTATAATATATTATTTAGTGGATATATAAGAATGTTTATCCAGTTAAACTCACTAATTGTCTATGTTCTTTACTTTCGTCCTTGATTTTTTTGTAACTCATCATCAACCCATATACTGTCCCGCTGCTGGGCACGGGTCTCCTCTCATATTGAGAGGGATTAGGCTATAGTCCACCACGCTGGCCTAGTGCGGGTTGGCAGACTTCACAAACCGTCGAGAAAAATCTCTAAGGTATGCAGGTTTCCTCACGATGTTTTCCTTCACCGTTTAAGCGAGTAATAATTAATTATTAATACGCACATGAATTCGAAAAGTCAGAGGTGCGTGCCTTGGGTTCGAACTCGAGACCTTCGACTTGGCAGTCCAATGGTCATACCACTAGGCTATCACTGCTTACTTGCTTTTTGTAACTGCTCTACCAAAATTATTTTATGATGGCTGCCATCCGTGAGGACATTTAATTGGCCTATTATTGATTAATGAGTTTCTAATTTATATTTAAATTCATTGTGTTGTTTGTCTTCCTAAGAAACATAAGAAAATATATTATTAGTCCCTAAAAATGGCTTCGTCGCATTATAGAAAAAAAAAAGCAAATATGACGCACCGCGACCCACCCTTCACCTGGTAGTTAGGTATGTAGCAGGGAATATTAAATCGTCACGAAATGGTAGGTTAATAATTAATTAGGTTCAAGCCAGTTTAAATTTAGCTTAATTACAGATAGGCAATAAATGCATTGTTCTATTCTATCAAAGCCCCTGTGCCGCAAAAAGGGACTAGAGAATCAATAACAACCCTTAACGAAGCCGGGTTATTAACATCTACAACAATCAAACATCCAATTGCCTACTTATTAATTCACTAAACGATGCTGAACACATTTAAATGCTAAAGTGATTTTGCTAACAATATTCTTCCTTTTAAGACATTTGTAATTATGTAGTTTCAATAATATCGGTTATTCTTAGTATTTCGATTGATAAGTGATTATACTTCTTCAAAGGAACTAGTGAGAACATAATTACGACTGGGCACTGGCCCCTAAGTCACCCTCAGTGTAAAGCCAACGAAAAAGAAACGGCTACATAAAATGTTCGTATTGACAACATTGTCATTATATCTATCTCTTTCATTCCGCAGTCTAGAGTATGGAATAACAAGAGATAAACAACTTTTGTGAGTAAGAACTACCCGAAGGGTAACCCGACCATTTTAAGCCGTCGCTTTGAATATCAGCGCTTTAAACGTCATAAGTTCCTTCGTTAAATGGTTGGGTTGCGTCGTTCAGACGGATCAATAAAGCGTGGGGTAGAAAGGGATATACAGTGTTGGCTTACGGTGTCTGGCTTTGTGCGTCAGACAGAAATCAGATTCGCGTCTACAGTGACAACATTGTGTTTAGTGCTTGTAATATAATAATTTTGCTTAAGAAAATATCTATCTGTTTTACCAGTGATATTAAATAAAGTAAAAAACAATCCAAATATGGAGGAAAACGGTCAAAACAAGAATGCTGGTAGCAGTCAAGAGAATTTGGACAAAAATGAACCACCCAAGGAAGAACAACTGCTTTTGGAAGCGCAGCAGCCTGCAGTTCCTCCCGAGGAGGAACAGCATCCGCAAGATCCGCAGTCGCCGAAGGAGGAACAGTTTGGGAATCAGGAAATACCATTGAATAAGCCACAGCCAGGCAATAGTAGTTCCTCAGTAATAGTATTTGCACACTGCTCCACGAGTACATATTCAACCGCTCCATCAACATCAGGACAAAAACGGCACAGTGATGAACCGACTCCTATATCCAAACGCAAGTGTGGAAAAGTGCCAGATTTGTTGCCTATAGACAGTGATAATGTGATAGTAATATCCGATGAAGAAGAAGACGTGAATTCCTACTCTTTTGAAGAAGCCATCAAGAATGCACTTCGTCGCCATCGTCCAGTACACCTAGGGCCATATTTCTCTTACAGACACCACATGAAGAGAGGGGTGTGTTATGATCATACCCTGCCTGTTATAGAAGAACACGCTGATGCTGAAGAATATGAATATGATTATGAGCAATTACTTAACGAACAGCAAAATTATGCTCAATGGCCAAATGAAGAGCAGCCGTTAAGTGAAAAGCAGCCGTTAGTTGAGCAGCAGCCTTTAGCTGAACAGCAGCCGTTAGCTGAACAGCAGCCGTTTTGTGAACAGCAGCCGTTAGCTGAACAGCAGCCGTTAGGTGAACAGCAGCCGTTAGCTGAACAGCAGCCGTTAGGTGAACAGCAGCCGTTAGCTGAACAGCAGCCGTTAGGTGAACAGCACCCGTTAGGTGAACAGCAGCCGTTAGGTGAACAGCCGCCGTTAAGTGAAGAGCAGCCGTCAGACGGAGAGCAGCCGTCAGGCGGAGAACGGCAGGGTGTGACGCAAGAACCACTCAACGTAGAAGGATATGCACCAGGTCAAAAAATAAGGGTGAAAAAAGATTTAATGTACCGCGAGCCAGCCGATGGTGAATAAATTCTTCCTAAATAGGCCTATTTAGGAAGAACTTATTCACATCTACTCTCCTCTTCGCTCCACTTTCTAAAATACCGAGGTAATGACCAAAAAGTATTACTGTGCAAAAATGTGAATTTAGTGATTTGTGTAACAGTGAAATATCTAAAAAATAAGTCTAAACGCAGAAGATATCTTACCTTAGAAACCCATTTGTCCACTGTAGCTGGGGCTACTAGTTTTAAATTGTATTTATGAAAAAATCCTTCGTGAAAAAGTGAAATTACCTTTTTTAGGAGTATTCAGGGTACTGTTTTATAAAAAAGGACTCAAGCTTTATTATATTTATAAATATGTTTTAACTTTATTGTGATGAACTGAATGACATAAGAATTTAGTACTATGTATTTCTAATGTTTGGGGTACCTATATTTAGAAATTACCCTCGCGGAATTTTGTAAATGTTTATAGGGGATAGGTTTTTCTTGTATAACTTAATACTATAGGAGCAGTGATATGACCATTGGTAGTCCACCAAGTCAAAGGTCTCGCGTTCGAATCCAAAGCACGCACACTGACTTTACTATTTATTAATCATTAATAATTATTATCACTTAAACGGTGAAGGAAAACATCGTGAGGAAACCTGCATGCCGGAGAGATTTTCTCGACGGCGTTTGACGACTATTCCTCTTTCCCAGAGAAGCGACCCGTGCCCAGTTGTGGGACAGTATATGGGTTGATGAACTTATTACTATTGTACTATAATTATTGGTAACTTTAAGTGACTGTAAAACAATAAAAGTCGAAGTTACACTTTAAATTATATAGTTTGAACCAACTTTATACTTGATAGCCAAAAGTATTTAAAAGACTGATCACAAATCTCAATAAAAAAAAACAATAAAAAAACATTAAAATTTCAATAAAAAAACTAATGTTTTATATACTTACAATAAATTTATTATACAAGGATTTAATATTTGGTAGTCTTCATAACTTATCCTGTGATCAAAGTCAAGGTACTTTCGTACATTTTCCGCGAACTAATAATTTGATAGTTCGGTTAATTCGGTTAAAAATACTAAAAAAAGGTAATATAGTGATGAAACAATAACTAATTGTGAAAATTTGCATGACTACATGTACATTTTCCGATAAAATTTTTTTAGCGACGGGTTTGTGATAATTATAACGATTGCGTTTGACGTTTGCGAGGTTTGCGATGGTTCGGAATATATAAAATGTAGGTTCAGGATGGCTGCAAAAACTTATCATACTTTAAGTATAACCTACTTACTAGTAACCTATAAAATATTGTATCATTCTGTTTTTGTTTTCTTGTTTTTTTTTTATGAAAAATTTAAAAATCTAATCTAATATATCCTGTATTTTTGTTCTAATCTATGTTTAATAGAAAAATACAGTAAAATTTTACATAATGGTACTAATTTACATGTACTCGGATGCAGGTACATTAGCAAGTAAGTTTTGATTTAAACTTTATTACAGTAGTTATGATGCTCAACATTAGTAAGTTTCACAAATATAATTAGCTAATTTAATATTTTTAGTGTCCGCCATTAAACACTTTAGTAGAAAGATCTATCTAAGACATGTATGAATTTGTTTGCATAAAATGTAAGTAAAATGTAAATAATACTCAACTGAGTATAACATTGTTAGTAGGTAGTTGGTTAATTAACCAACTTGTGCAACCAAAGGTTGATTCTTGCAAAGCTTTTTCTGTGCTATGAATAGTACCGCTTCATACTTTTGTTGTTTAAAGATGCTAAGTATGTGATAAGAAAGTGGACGGTTTTTTCGCAACATTGATATTAATGTCATAATGCATAATAATAATAATAATATATATTGTATCTGACAGCCATTGGTGATTGAAATTCGACCTTTTTAAATTTGAATTTTCGAGAGCGAATCTCCCATACTTATGTCATTCTTATATTTACAAAGGTCGAACACCGTGGTCCCACTAGATTTTTTGTAATAATATGTAAAAGTACATTTTGTGTAGTTCGCCTGTAATATCTGCTTCCACCACCGTGCACTCAGATGTCACTTGATTACCATACGGAGTATGTTAAGTGGGTCCACAGATGCAGGGTTTACTACTCACATGTGGTTTAAGATTTAGGTATTGAGTGGAAATGAATAAATGAAATTGTTCTATTCCTATAACATTTCTGTCCTGTGTATATTCATGAAATAAATGTCAATTTTATTCACAAAAAAAAAAATGTTTCATTACAATCTAAAATTGAGTATATTTACATGCATACATCAATATTTTTTTATAGGACGTAATATCCTCATGGATCATCCACTGTATGTCGGACCGACTAAAACCGTATTTGCTTTCACTTACACTATAGTCATGGCCAAGGGATCCGCTAAATTAGCTGCGAGCGTAACAGTGTGGTCCAGCAGTTGTTGAACCCCTTGCAAGGGATACTGGGTATACTGGGGCCATTATCTGATTGGTTATTCAGCCGCCCTTAGGCCACAGCTCATGCAGGTTGAAGGTCTGTCTGCGCCCTCTGGCGCCCGGTGAGTTATTGCGGGTTTAGCGAGAGGTGGACAATCCTCTCTTCCTTTCAGTGGGCTCTTTTGCAAGCATAACTTGCTCGTAATAGAAGGCGGAGGCTTCTCATGCGGTCTCGTTCCTGACCATGGACCGAATGAAGGCGGAAAGCGAGAGTTCACCACCCATCACCGCGACATGATCACGGCGCTGCTCTGTCCTGGCTGCGCCGTGTCCTCGGGGCAGTCCACGCATGGTGACAACCGGGCGTTGGCTCCCGACTCGCCACAGGTACTTCTCGAAACATCTATGTCCCGAGAGTACCTCCGTCAGCCGGATTCTGAGGGAGTCGTGGTGCCTCCAGCGACTATTCCATGATGGGCTTTATTGCCAGTATTATAGCGTGCCCTGCGCTAGGTTGCAGATAGAGTATTGTATTTAATTTTTGGTATGCTATAATGCTGAGACTGAGACTATAAAGCTGTCTTGTTCTGTGACTAATAAATTTCTGGCTCAGTAACTCCAAAGCATTTTACATGAAGCGACTGCCATCAGACCTTCGCAACCCAATTTCTTGGAAATACCGATATCCTGAGCATGGGCTGGTTGTCAGGCTTTTTGGGCTTCTGACTACCACTAACGATTGTTATAGATGGTCGCATAACAACCGGGACCGACGGCTTTACGTGCTCTCCGAGGCACGGAGCGGTCTCGGTGTGTTAAGAATGGTCACCCATCCATAGATCCAAATCGGTTAATTAGCGTAATTATAACTTACATTCCCAGTTTTAAGTTCAGTTCAACTATGTCGTTTGAAAGAAATTTGCAGTTAGCGACAAGGCCACCCATTATATGTTTTTTTTTTCGCATAAAGTACCTACTTAATATATGTATTATTATGGTGTACAGTAAAGTATAAATATATAAATACATACATCAATCAATGGTCAATACATGTAAAGCCAAATATAGGTAAGTCCTTTTGATAAAACGGTTCAGAAATTCGATTCAGTTTCTTTATCCCATAAACGTTCTCGTATATTTTATTTTCCTGCTTCCGACTTCCGAGTAGCAACTTGTAACGTAGCAACCTATAGAAATGGGTATAAGTATCTATAATAGGTCAAACGGGGTGAATAGGGACGCAGGGGTGAAACGAAACAAAACTTTGAGAGGGATTTTTAGCTTTAATTATTATAGTTTGTTGGAAAAAGGAACTCTAATATTGTTCCTAAATAATAAAAAACCATTAGAAGACCTTGTTGGCATCGAACTATAATAATTAAAGCTAAAAATCCCTTTCAAAGTTTTGTCTCAATTCACCCCTGCATTCCTATTCACCCCGTTTGACGGTACTTATTATTTATCGGGTATCGATTAGAAACAAAAGCTGAAAGGTAGCATTACGTCGTTCCGCGCGGAATTTATTATTTAATTCGCACCATTGTTGTGCTTTCGTTCCCTAGGTTACTTTACAAAAGGGCTGGCACATATTACGTCAAGCTTAGAAGCTGGCGGGTGTAATAAGATTATATTGTTATATTATTTTCCATTTCTATTTTGAATCGGCGCCAGACGAGCAATCAACGAAGGTCATGTAAGTAGGTAGTTTGTTGTTTCGATATTTGGTTTCAAAAAAAAAATATATCGAAATCGGACTCCTCGGTAAAAAGTTATGCGCGGCCATACATGTATAAAAAATAAATTGTATTGATAACCATAGATTTATTCGCCGGTAAAATAAGATTTTTATTTTGCAATATGGCAATCTTCCGATTTTTCAGCAATTTCTGCCAGTGTCCTGTAATGGATACCTACACATTGGTATTAATTTAAAAACAGTATACTAATAAACTAATAAACAGTATACTATTCCTTCAAAATTATTGAGGTGTAGGTTAATGGACAGACAACATAAATTATTATAATAAAAATATACCAAATATACCTTTATCTTGATAGTAAATATAAATTTAATGAAAGCATTTATCATGACGGGGTTTGGAAAAAAGGAAAGAAGGTGACGCACATTTACGGTAAATTGAATATATTAAAATCATTATAGTATTGAAATAAAACTACTTTTTATGGATTTTATCGCGTATATTGATATTATTAATCCCCAGGAATTAATAATATCAAAATACGCGATAAAATCCGTAAAAAGTAGTTTTATTACAATGTATAATATTCGCGTAAATGTCAGAAATTATTATAGTATATTTACATAGTGTCAGCTTGACTTTTCATATTGAAACTGACAGATATCATATTAACGTGTCTGTCTTACGATGTTCCGTTCTTTCTGTTTCTGTTGCAAGTACAGAGGCCAGCACATCAAGCTACCACAATCTGTCAAATTTCTTTGATAGATTTTCAACTTTATTACAAAACTTTAAGGTTCATATTCAATTGGGAAAAGTTGACAGTTTGGTATAGCTTGAACCTGCTGGCGTTTGTACCTACTTGTGCATAATGCATTTATGGTATTCTTAACAATCGATTCATTACTTGTCAGTTTAAAAATAAAAAACTATTTTATTTAAAATTTTTAGGGGACTACTGCGTTTGTATTTCAGAGGAGCTCTGGAGATGCTCGTGTAGAGTGAGGCGTCCGAAATGTCAAATATCTCAGTTTGTAGGCTTTTTAGCGCGTATTATTTACTATTTTTTATATAATTTTACAGTTAATATTAGTAACGTCAAGTGTAGCTAATAAAAAGAGGTGCAACATTAAGTGTGCGATCCGCGATTGCACTGCTGTTCTTTCTTCTGTGATCTTTAGTTGAGTTATTATATCTATTTTTTGAAATCTTTCTTCAAAATGTTTTATAAAGACAATTATTCTACCAAAAACATAAATATGAAAATGGGAGCCAAGCTCAATATTATGATAAATAAGGTGGATTCGACAAAAACCGAGATTTAAATGCCAAATTCTGTAGACAATCCTAATTGTTTTTAAACACATTTCTTATGTTTTATTTTCCTAATTTATTTAAAAATATGACTTTTTAAATTTGAATAGACAAAGCAAATAACTTTAAATGATCTCGTGTAGCCTGCTGTTAATACGGTTTAATTCGAATATTATAAAAAAGGTACATTGTGTGTACCCAGCCTTAGGTTAATGACGGCATGTTTCGAGTCTATTTTCATATCGATGACATTGCGCAGTTTACATTTTTCGCCATGGCTCACCACCACAGTGTATCTGTATTTAAAACAACATACCATCACGCCTGTATTCCCCGAAGGGTTAGTCAGAAGTGTACTAATTCTACGACCACAGTTCACCGATTTGTTTAGGTCTTGAGACTTCATAGAAAATCCAAATAACACTGCTCGAAATGTTTGCACTTTGCTATGCATACATGTCCTGGGAATCGAACCCAGGACCTCTAGTGTAGCAGTCGCTCTCGGTACCGCTAGACCAGCGTTTACCATTAGCCGGGTCGCGACCCGGTACTGGGCCATCAAAATAGAATACCGGGTCGCAACATTTCCTACTATTACTATTAATAAATGTGTATTATTTTACCTAATGGAACCAGCTTGGATTTAAAAATATTAAGTGGGTCCCGAAGGGGCAGTGTGAAAATTACCGGGCTATGGCAGAACAATGTTTGGGAAACACTGCACTTGGTTAATGAGGCTGTTATGTATCTAAAACATTCCAGCGAATAATAGGTACAGAGCCCAGCACATTGAGCTACCCCAATCTGTCAGTTCTTTGATAGATTCTCAACTTTAATACCAAACGAAAAGGCTCATATTCAATTGGGAAAATTTGACAGTTTTAGATAGCTTGACCTGTTGGCTTCTGTACACCTCTCAGTTTTATGTATAAGTGATTATTAATTGTACATTTAAAATTCCAGGGCTGGCGATACATGATAAAGTTGGCTGCACACAACAATGGTGCTCATATACATCACCAGCAGCTTACGAGGGAAGACGTACCAGCTGTCGTGGACAAATGCCTTAGCTTCATCTATGCACATGGTATGTAACACACAAATGGTTCCTGTAAAGTGTAGCCACTGGTCTTATTTTGGTCTGTGGCGTCGGCCAGTGATAAATTATATTTATTTCTGTAAATAGATCTTTTAAAAACACTTTTACAAGTCAATATTTTGCACATTTTTTTAAGCTAGATAGCTCAGTGTCTGGAGATACGGAGAAACCAGCGCCAAAGTGTCAAGTCAATCCTAAGCTGGAAATTAAAGTGGTCTGACGTCACCATAAAGACGTAAACTCATAATGTGAAGGCTAAAATCGACATGACGGGTAGGAATCGCGGTGGCTCATAGCGTTTGGTGTACCTAACCAGAAGACGCAGGTTCGAATCCTGCCCGCGGTCGAATTCCTTTGCTAAATAACATTAAAGTGGTTACTTGTGTAACGCATGCATATTAAAATATGTCATTATATGGGCAAGCTGTATCTATCTCACCGAATAAAATATTTTTAAAACTTATCTTTGAAAAGGATGTTTCTTAATAGTGACTTCAAAAGAGAAGCGGTAAGAATGAATTGTAAGGAATTTTGGCCATAGAAAAACAACATGTACTTATTGTACTTTAAGAGTAGGTCAGAGTCCTATATAACCTACTAGCTGTTGTCCGCATTTTACCCGCATTTCAAAGAGCCTATTGAACAAAAGGTAGTCTATGTCCTTTTCCAAGGTATAATCTATACCTTTACTAAATTTCATCAAAATCGGTCCAGCGGTTTAGGCGAGAAAGCTTAGCAGGCAGACAGACGGGCAGAGTTACTTTCGCTTTTATAATATTAGCAAGGATATTCTCTAGGCGACGGGTAATGGCACACCAACAACCTATTCACAATTTCCATGGAATAAATAGCCGTATCTCTAGTGTTTTTCGTCGGAGCCAACAAAATGCTTTAACTAGACTTAATTTGACTGATACACACGTTGGCCAAATAACTTTGACACTAACCTTGGGGTCAACATGTGGAGTCGGTGTTATTTTTGTTGAGTAATCAGTGCTCCACGAAGAAACGTGTTGGCGGTGGGGGACTTTGACCCTTATACTGCTAACCCAACTATACCTCTTTCATTAAAGTAAGTAAGTCGCGTTGCCGACCGCAACGCGCAAGTGATACTCCTGGTGTTGCAAGCGTCTATAGGCTACGGTAACCGCTTACCATTAGGTGGGCCGTATGCTTGTTTGCCACCTTAGTAGAATAAAAAAAAAATAATAACATTATATCGGTCGCGTGTTTCAGGCAGTCTATCAGAGGGAATTTACCGGCGTGCCGGCAGCAGCTCAGTGCTCTCGGAGCTTCTGGCTAGGTTCCGTCGAGACGCGTGGTCGGTACAGCTTAGCCCCAGTCAGCACTCGGAGCACGATGTCGCTGGCGTACTCAAAAGGTAAACACTATACATGACCCACTATAATACCATCATTTATCATCTTAGCCTCTTCCCATCAGTCAAAGTCAAATATTTTATCAACCGACGAAAAACAAAAAACGGAGGAGGTTCTCAATTCGACGTGTATATATATTTTTTTATGTATGACCACGCATAACTTACTGTGTTGTCCGATTTTGATAATTATTTTATTGGAAAGGGTATACCCCGAAGTTGGTCCCATATAAATTTAGAAAAAAAAATCCAATCCTAAGGGTAGGAAAACAGGAGATGATTGATTGTTCACTCACTGATTGTAAGGTATTACCACGCATAACTTTATACAGAGTAGTCCGATTTTGATAATTCTTTTTGTATTGGATAGGGTATACCTCGAAATAGGTCCCATATAAATTTGGAAAAAAATCACCAATCAATCACATCAATCGGCGTCGTTTGACTGAAACTATATGCATCTATATTAAGGCTTGGCTTCTAGTCTAACCGAAACTACCTGGATATCAATATTTTGCGACAAAGTATTGTACGTACAAATTACTGGGCAATCCCTACTGGTATTCTCAGACTAATTTGATTGTCTGACCTGTGAGCGTCTGACTAACACGGTTTTCGTATGAAAACTGGGCCTGAATTTAAATTTAAAACAAGAAGTACAAAGGGACCATATAATTTTGTCAAACGTCCATAGTTATTTTAAATTTAAAACAAGATAAGTACAAAGGAACCATGTTATTTTGTCATAGCTATTAATGGCAGTGATGTTTTAAAAATAATCACCATCCATGTACTCCTACAAGTAGTAAAGAGCACAAACCATTTTAGACGCTTTAATATTAATCATGAAAAGGTGGGGATCGACTCGTATCAAGAGGTGAAACGGAAAGTAAAAGATAGATAGATAATAGAGGCGATTGCTCCACCGAAACGAGCTGAGCTTTTAAATAAAAGAAGAAGAAAATACTTCATGCAATTTTAAAATTACGTAATTAAATTACAACACAACTAAATATTAATATATAATATTGAGTGTTAGTATAATCTTATATACTATGTTAGTCAACCCCTATCGAAATACGCATCCATTCATGTTGTATGGGGCAATCCACAGAAGTATATATTATCATCTAAAGGACACTGTTTCCTGTGTCTGACACCTTTCGCACGGTGAAGTAAAGAGACTACTTTCTTGCCAATAATTGCACGAAAGCTGTCTATCCATGATGAAGTTGTTATAATTGAAAATAACTCTTACTTCTACGGAAATTGACGTTACTACTATTACTTAGGGAATTAATATTAAAAATTATGTAAATGTATTTCAGGTTCTTCCGCGACCTTCCAGAGCCTTTGGTGCCGCAGGAAAAACACCAAGATCTAATCACAGCATTAGGTTTGTATGTCATGGTACCCTTACTTAAAATAGGAAATGTGGAATGAGCTTCCTGAGTGGGTATTCCTCAATAATTTTAATCTGTGTGTCTTTAAATATTGAGTGAATCGGTTTCTTCTAGGCAAGCGCGCTCCACCGTAGATCGCAGTGTCGCTTAACATCAGGCGAACTAGTGGTCAAGTGTAGGCCTATCGTGAATAAAAATAAGCAATCCTTATGACCGTAAATTACACCAATGTTATGCTCACAACACCTAAGGAAAGAAATAAACGTCCAAATATAGGTCAATTAAGCTATACATTAATAAAACAAAATAAAAGTAGAGAAATTCTGACTATGTTTCTTGTTGTGTTTTTATTTAAAAACAAATCTAAATAAGGTCGTTGTTATTACAGAGCTGGAAGATGAAACCAGGCGGCACTGCGAGTACCGCCGTGTGTTGTCGTCATTGCCTCTCGTGGCGAGGAACACGGCGCGCAAGTTGTTTGCGCACCTTCACTTCTTGCATACGATGGCACACGCCAACAAGATGGGTGCTGAGAACCTCGCGTCTGTGTGGGCACCGACTATCATGCCTGCAGCTATGGTACGTTTTTGACTTACTTATTGTTACATTTGAGATTTTGTCCCTCTTATTGCCAAGAGACAAAGGCCCAGACGCAAGGTGGTTTGGTATTGATAATGAAGAAAACAACAAACTTTCCCAAATAACATATATTTTATTATATAACAATAAAGCTCATTTAGTGTGACTGTAATGATCTACCTAAATAAAACAGTTAAACGACGAATCCTACAAACCTTTTAATTTAAAAGTTAAATATAACCTAGTTAGGAATCTTATTCCTAACAATGCCAGCCAGCTAAAATTTCAGTGGAAAGAGCTATGGTCGTGGGGGGTTGGAGATAAAGCCAGTACCGTTGAAAATAAAACTTGAAATTAATTATTACTAGTGAAAATATCTAAGTAAATCCTTCCAATTATGAATTATTTAATTATACAATAAATGGGCGCCAGGAACTTTACAGTTCCGGATCCTAGAGCCGACGAGGTAGTCTAAGACACTCCTGGATGAACGTAGATGTCGAACCCGAAAATCCTTAATTTCTTATAGGTTTAATACCAGTACAATATTGAAAACCGATAAATAGCTAAAAGCCGGAATTAATCAAGACCGGGATCCCCTTGGAATTGCTACTGTTTAAACAAAGTAGGTAGGGTAATATTAGTATGCAATCCAAAAGAATAGAAAAGCACTAAGAATCGGTATTTCCAAAGATAACCGTAACAACACCATGGTAGTAAGGTAATAAGATAAGAAAGGTTATCTGAATAACAATTTATCCATATTAAAATATGTGTCTAAATTATAAAAAAAAACCGTCAGCGCCTGCGATACCGCTAGGCGGACTCGGCCAGCCGAGCAGTCAACTCCCAGGAGGCTTGAAGCGGACTCGAGGACGGGTCTCGCGTCCAGGCTTCGGACGCTCCTCTGAATCCTGGCGGCGAGACGAATCTCTCGAGATGCCTCTCCTTGAATCGACAATACGGAGACCTAATAAAACTAATTTACTTTCTTAGAGGTGACCGAGCCTGGTAATCAAAACTACAAAGTCAGCCGGACACAAAGTCCATTAACAAAGATTCATGAATTCAGGTGACCTGATCCTGCGTGACAGGATTAGAGGGATGAGGATGACCATTGCGACCTACGGGGCGTCTATCAACGCCACAGGTGCCCTTGCTAAACTAAAGTAAACTTGTGGTCAATCCTGAGGGATTACTAACGGCATCCCTATCGTAAACAGACAAGAAGCGAATAAGGAAGAAGGAACCCTTGTGACTGCTGGCGGCGTGGTCTGCCTTTGACGCAGTGAATCCCGCAATAAATATCCACTTAACACGACAAATCCTTTCAAGCACCAGAGAAGGGCTTACAGGTCACTTCTTCACACTATTTCAACTAGATCCCTACCTTTAAATCACGTGGAAATAAACTTGAGAAGATGCAACGCGCATGCCGCGCGAGTTCTCAGCCGTCAGAGAGAAGAAAGAAAATTGAAAACTCCCGATGAACTATGGGTTTACTTGACATCGAACCTTCGAGAATGCAAGTCTATAATAAAAAAATGAATTCATTTCCACTTTTGATGATTATAATTTATTTTTTTCAAAAAGCTGGAGATTATTAAGGATTAATATTTATGATGTTATTTAGAAGGTTATCAATCAATATTCCAAAAATTAAATATTATCGATTAAAACTACGATCTGTGAAAAGATGCCACCAGACGTCGCTCGCCAACTGAAATTGACGTTTATCATTGACAACCTACAAGTGACATCTGAGTGACATTAATAATGTAAACAATCGTAACTTACTTTCCTTGTTTGATCTAATTAATTTCACAAACCTAACAGAGAAAAAATAATTTTAAATTTGAAAAAAAAAAAAACGCACGCCATTTTAACACACTATTATCAGCTTCATAGTGATTTCATAGTAAAAACTGACAACTTGACAGCTGTCAGTACCTCACCTCAGGTACAAATTTGGGCAAAATTAGTTGTACGGACTTTTGATGACTTCCTTTAGTTTGCCCAGTAAAACAAAATATCATGACCCTAATACACTCAGGGGCACATTTAACCGCCCACTCATCTCGAATTCAATATCGCTTGTTTACGTTAACTTACACTTTCACTACTAAGCGTAGCTTCTTAAGTGGGTATATTTCAAATAAACAAAACAATCATATACTCGCTTTTTATTTACTTTTGTGGTTTGTATTCAACAATAATCAGTTTAGTCGAAATTTGACAGTCACGCCTCTTGTTCTGTGTGAAGGATACATTTGTTTTAAAACGTTTCGTAACCTTTTTTTCGAATAAAACCGAGGTGTTGGAGGGCTGTTATCCCATTTACTGCAAAAAAATGCCACTGGACGCAGCTGGAGCAGCCAGAGCTGTGGAACTTGCAGACGCTGGGTTCAGTCAGCGTTGGATTGGACGAATGTGCTTGAATGATCGGCTTCTGAGGCTCGTAACCGCTTGTTTGAGGTACAAAATGTAAGTGAGACCCTAAGAACAATAAGAATAAGGGTTGTGGAGAGGGATCTGCGATTATTTCGACCAGCTTGAGTCCCAGAACTGACCGTAGCTCACAGAAGAGCGAGACTTGCATTTGCTCGAGAACATTTAAATTGGACTTTGGAAAAATGGAAGGCAGTTCTCTTCTCTGATGAATCAAGAATCGGTTTACAAGGGCCTGATGGACGTCAGCGTGTGTATAGACGCCGCGGTGAAAGGTTTGCTGAATGTGCTGTGGTTGAAACAGCGGGCTACGAGGGAGACTCGATAATGGTGTGGGGTGGCATTTGTTACGACGCCCGTACAGAGTTGGTCGTCTTCGACAGACGTAGCGTTAATGCTCACAGGTACGTGACAGAAGTCCTAGAATCACATGTGATGCGTTAGCGCCATTCATTGGCGATAATTTTGTTTTAATATACGACAATGCTCGTGCACACACCGCGAGAATTGTCACGGATTACTTGGACGCCGTCAATATTCAGCGTTTACCATGGCTAGCTCGGAGTCCTGACCTGAACCCTATAGAGCATGTATGGGACAACCTAAAAAGACGGATTCGGATTCGTACACCAGCTCCTACGACCATCGGTGAGCTAAAAACTGCAGCTGTTGAGGAGTGAGAAAACATTCCACAAAGGGACATCCAAGACATACTGGCCGGGCTTTCAAATCGCTTAGAAGAGGTCATTAGGGCCAGAGGAGGAAATACTCATTATTAGTGTGATAATTTAGAGCAAACTTTTATATTAAACTAGCTTTTACCCGCGACTTCGTACGCCTAAACACAATTGTTGTCGGATTTTATTAATGGGAAAAGAAGTACTCAATGTTAGGGAAATTCCCGCTTTGTTCCGAAACAAGAAGTATTCAATATGCCAGCGCCAATCACAAACTATTAACATTTCATTTAAATCCCGTAAGTAGGTCTCCTACATAAGTTTTCTGGGAATTCTCACATCATTTTGGGGTAAAATATATTCTATTTGTTATTCCCGGTACTTACTTGTACTGTATGAAATGTCATTCAAATCACGTAAGTTTTTCGGGACTTCCGGGATATTCCCACATTTTTCTGGGGTAAAATATATCCTATTTGTTATTCCCGGTCACATACTATGTGTGTATGAAATTTCATGCAAATCCCGTAAGCTATTCGTTTTTCGGGATTTCCGGGATATTCCCACATTTTTCTGGGGTAAAATATATCCTGTTTGTTATTCCCGGTCACTTACTATGTGTGTATGAAATTTCATTCGAATCCCGTAAGATATTAGTTTTTCGGGATTTCCGGGATATTTCCACATTTTTCCGGGATAAAATATATCCTGTGTTATTCCCGGTCACATACTATGTGTGTATGAAATTTCATGCAAATCCCGTAAGTAGTTCTCCTATTTCCTTTTTTCGGGATTTCCGATATTCCGACATTTTTCCGGGATAAAAAGTAGCCTATGTCCGTCTACTGGCTCTAAGCTACCTCCTCACCAATTTTCAGCCATATCGGTAAAGCCGTTCTTGAGTTATAAATAGTGTAACTAACACGACTTTCTTTTATATACAGCGTGAAATTATAGTCGTTTTGGAACCGCAACGTGGTAACTTAGGATAATTAGTAGTACAAATAAAAAATATTAAGTTGACTGTACAGATAATAATAAAAAAGTTGGAATTTCAAAAAAAAAATTCACTTGGTCGAGTTTGTTCGTCGTAGTGCACGAATATTTCATTCTTAAACCGCCTCAGTCTCAAGCTTGTCATTTATCAATGATGCGCGGCGGGCGGCGCGGGCGCGGGCGCGCGGCGCGGCGCGGCGCGTTACGAGTCAGCTCATCAGCTGGTCACCTACCTACAGCAACGGGAGCGACGGACGGTCGGATGATCCATCCGAGTACCTACTACGCGTGATTTAATAGCTAGTAGCTAGACAAGTACATTTTATTATTAAAATAAATTGCATTACGATGCAGATAGCGACGTAAATTGATGTTAGGTAGGTACCTAGGATCACAGTTCAAATAGGACAAGTATGGCGCCCAGCGAATCAGCTGATACGGGACACGAACGTAATACCTACATTCTTACTAAAAAAATTAGAATAAGACTGTGAAAAAAACGTTGCCCAACACTAGGATTTTCTCCTGTGTCATGGGTGCATTTACAAACATAAATTTTCACATACACAAACACGCAAGCCCAGAACATTCACCCACAGATCATACAAATTTGTTCCGAGCGAGGATCGAACCCGCGACAGGCGCAGCAGTCGCTCGCACAGCCGCTGCGCATCAACATTTTCACGCCAACTACGTAAATTGTACCTACTCCAATTTCTCGTTCATACTTTACACGGGCTTAGGACCGGCAGAAATACTTTATTTGAATTGAACTTATCTTTATTTTACTGTAGGTATCAATAATTAGAAACAGAGAGACAATGAACTGAGTAGGTACTTCAGGCGTTTGGATTTTTGGAATTCGAGCTATTTACAAAATAATTAACTTATGTACATAGCTAAGTACTTATCTATTAAAAGTTTATTTATAAATTGTTTACACTTCCCTGTACCGAAGCAACTACACGAAATGGAGTCTGCCGCGTTCAATACACAAACGTGCCCGTTTTATGCTATGGTTTTTTAGCCTATCACTTTTCACTTTATCAAAGGCGTCCACTATCGCACTGCGTAACTCGTTAAGACTTTCATGTTCACGGGTATTTTTTTTTTTATTTTTTTATTATTATATAGCGGCTTAAGTATCACTGCGACCGCAGTCGGTCTATTGTGATCGCCACTTGTTGCATTAGAGCTCACCGCTAAACCCCGCGGCTACTATAAACTGCAGGATTTGCTTAGGGTTGAGCTCTTTTATTTCATCTGGGCTTACGATATGTTTCCCTAGATGAACACTGCGCTTGTGTATTAGAGACCCGCATTCTCCCAGGAGATGAAGTGGCGTTTCGTCCGCCTCCTCACAATGCCGGCAGGTTCGCGTGTCACTCAGCCTTAGGTTGAACATGTGCTTGTTTAAGCAGCAGTGTCCTGTTAAGGCTCTCGTTACAATGCGCAAGTGGTTCCTATTTAATGCTAGGACAAGGTTTGTGTGCCGTTTATTGTAGGCTTTAATTAGAGCTTTGGAGTGCACCATGCCTGGCGATTCCTTCCAGAGCTTCGTAGCAGTTTCATAGCTTGAGTTCGTTATGGCTCTTAGAGCAAGGGCTTTCGGTATTCCACAGAAGGGCTCGGGTCCCTGCTGCGTACCACTAGCCCCCGCTCTAGCGAGTTCATCGGCACGTTCATTGCCAATGATGCCCGCGTGACCTGGAACCCATCTTAAAATCACTCTATTCATCATTCCTAGAGAGTTCAGTTTAGCCATGCAGTCTTCCACCAGTTTCGACGAAATAACTTTCGAATCAAGCGCTAAAAGAGCTGCTTGGCTATCAGAGTTTATGTATATTGTTTGATTGATGTAGCGCTTTTGCAGATTGGCTTCAGCACATTCCACGATGGCGTAAACCTCTGCTTGGAAAATGGTGGTGTACTGCCCCAAGTTAACGCTTTTGTCGAACTTGGGTCTCTCTCCATGTATTCCGCAGCCTACATTCTGTCCCATTTTGGACCCATCGGTGTACCAGATAAGGCAACCGGCCTTGTATGGTAACTGGCCTTTAGACCAGTCTTCCCTTGAAGGCATTTCTACGGAGTAGTGTTTTAGGTAAACATGCCGTAGCAACATGGCATCTGTTGTCATGCTAAGTAATGGCGTTTCCAAAATTGAGTCCTGTAAGGTCCTAAATTTTTTGGATAGCCAGTTTTTGCCCTGGATGCTGGCTCTATACATGCTGGCTTTCGCCTCCCTGTATATGAATACATGTAGAGGCGGCAGCCCCAAAAGGGCATTCAGCGCCATCGCGGGGCATGTAGACATAGCTCCTGAGGCAATAAGACAGGCAGTTCTCTGCAGACTGTCTAGTTTCTGTATAGTGGTCACCTGATGGGCCTTGTCATACCATGCCACTGATGCGTACGTAATAATCGGCCGCACAATGGCAGTGTACAACCAGAGCGCAATTTTGGGATTTACACCCCAGTTGCTACCCATAAGGCGGCCACTAACCCCAAGTGCCATCTTGGCTTTCTTTAGTATGTTCGCCAAGTGCGAGTTCCACGTCAGTCTTTGGTCGATGGTGACGCCCAAATACTTGACTTCCGTGGACTGAATAATGATCTTCCCGTTCAGCTTTGGCATTGTGAGTTTGTCCAAACGCCGTTTTTTCGTAAAAGGTACAATAACAGTTTTGTCAGCGTTAACAGAGAGGTCACTTCTGACGCACCATTCACTGACAGTGTTAAGTCCCTTTTGCATAATGCTTGTTATTGTCGATTGACAGAAACCTCTCACTATGATGACAAGGTCATCTGCGTAACCCTGCGCGTCAATTCGGAGTTCAGCCAACCTGTGTAGTAACTTATCCACCGCGAGGGTCCATAGTAATGGCGATAGAACTTCACCTTGTGGACAACCCCTGGCCGTAGATATTTCTATTGTTGTGTCATGAAGGGCTAATTTTGCTCCTCTATAAGAAAGCATCGCTCTCACCTATCTGATGGTGGTTGGATCGACGTTTTTATCTATCAGCCCATTCACCAGCAGTGAGATAGAGGAGTTATCGAAAGTGCCTTCAATGTCAAGAAACGCACATAGCGCTAATTCTTTGTCCTCCATGGCCTTCTCCACTTTGTCTATCAGACTAGTGAGGGCAGTTTCCGTTGATTTGCCCTTACTGTAAGCGTGTTGGCTGTGGTGGATGGGAGATGCGATCAAAGCGACATCTCTAATATACCTATCTAGCACCTTCTCCATTGTCTTAAGAAGAAATGAAGTGAGGCTGATTGGTCTGAAAGACTTTGGCTGGCTGTAATCTTTCCTACCCGCTTTAGGTATAAAAAGGACCTTGACCAGGGTCCATTGATCTGGTACATAACCCTAGGCGAAACTAGCTCTGAAGATTCTGACCAGATAGGGAATGAGGATGTTCACCCCCTGTTGTAAGAAAACAGGTAGTATCCCATCCTCCCCACATGCTTTGTAGGGTTTGAAGGAGTCAACGGCCCACTGGACTTGGTTGGGTCTTATAACCTTAGCAGCTCTGCTCCAGTCCTCGTTACGAGGCCTATAGCAGACTGGCCGCTGTTGCATCAAGTCTCTTTCCCGAGACCCGGGAAAGTGGGTCGTGGCCAGCAACTCTAAGGTCTCCTTTTCATTGATTGTAAAGGAGCCATCTTCCTTTCTAAGGAGTCCAATCTGATTAGTATTGGCTTTAGAGAGCAATTTATGTAGTCTTGCTGCTTGTGGGAGGTTTTTAATCTCTTCACAGAGCTTCCTCCACGATGCCCTTTTTGCCTTCCTTATCTCTTTGCTGTATTCAGTTAAGGCTTTTTTATAGATCTCCCAAGCTTGAGTCTTTTTAGCCCTATTGAATAATTTCCTGGTTTTTTCTCTGAGCTTTCTCAGCTTTGAGCTCCACCAAGGAACCTTTCTTTTCGAGGTCTTTGACTTAAGCGGACAGCTCTCTTCATAGGCTTCGTGTATGCCTTTTGTGAGGGCGGTCACCGCTATCTCTAGACTCTCGGTTGTTTTTATAGTTTTTGGAATGATCTCAAGATTTCGTCCTAATTGTTCTCTGAAGACAGCCCAATCAGTTGATCTTGGATCCCTATATATTGTGGTTTGGGCGTTCAGAGCTGCCCAAATTTCAAACGTTATATGCCTGTGATCTGACATTGAATTTTCACTACTAACTTGCCATTCCATTATGTGCCTGGCTAGGTTATTTGTGGCGAAGGTAATATCAAGGACTTCCTGCCTAGCACTTGTCACGAAGGTCGGTTTACAGCCTACGTTTAGTGTTATTAAGTTGTTTGTAATGAGGAAGTCAAAGAGTAACTCACCTCTCTTGTTGATGTCACTACTTCCCCAAGAGGTGTGATGAGCGTTGGCGTCGCAACCAACCAAAAGCTCGGCGTTGTGACGGACGGCGTATGCAACCACCCTCTCCAAGTATTCCGTCGGGTTGTCTCTCTCTCCGGGCAAGTAGGCAGAGCACATGATTACCCTCGCCCCGTTCCACCCTTTGAGGTTAACAAAAGCAGCCACCAAGTCGTCATTGCAAACTTCTGTAATCGGCATAAAATTAACATTATTATTATATACCATGCAGGCTCTGGGTCTGGTGCCTGTACTATTACTAAGAATCTTACCGGCAGCATTAAGTCCCAAAACCTGAGTGTTAGCTACCCAAGGTTCTTGGATCAAAGCGAGGCTTGCTTTGCCCTCTACAAGACAACACTCCATTACCGCAGACGCTGCTGCTGCATGGTGGAGGTTGGCCTGGAGAAGCCTCACCGCTCCCGCCTGGGTAGCTCCTAATTGTTTTTTTGTGGCACAGGCTTGGCCCGCGCCAGTTTGGGGCGTGCACGTCCCCTACCTGTCGCGGTCCGCCAGGCGTTTGCCGGCCTTGCCACTTGGTTTTCAATGCTCCGAGGCTTTGGTAATCGAGACTCCCGGTTCGCAGTAGACCGCGTTCCGGGCGTTCCTTCACCTTGCCTCTCAGAGCCAGCCGACGTACTGGGTTGCGGCTCCACTGGCCTAATGCTGCTCCGAAGCACTGGCTTAGGCGACTCCCGCACCACGTCAGACCGCGGTCCGGGACCACCTCTGCCTTGCCTCTCAGAGCCTGCAGATGTCGATGGCTGTGGATCCTGAGTGCGTCGTGTTGTTGATGAAGGGCCAACCTCAGAGTCATTCCTGATTTTAAAAACAAGTGTTTTAAAACCCAGGATGGCCTCGAAGTTCTTAGCCCGGCGGGCAGCAACAGAAGGGTCGTCAAGGAAAAACGACACCACATGTCCATTCTCCTCAGCCCTGCTATGTGCGACCCTCCAGAGTTCCGTGTTCAGCCCTTCATTCTGTATCCCAAGCAACCGGGTAGCTTCGTCTAGCGACTCTGCCTCAGTGCTTGGGATGAAAGTAGTCCCTATCGTGGGCTTCGGTAGTTCGCTTCCCGGTATGACCGAGAGCGTAGCTCCACTCCAGGGTTTTATGGTGGGGACCTTCTCAGTCAGCCAATTAAGGCTGGCCTGGTCCACACAGGTTACCAGGATCCACCCTGGTCTGTGGTTGAAACCCGTGAACCTAGGTCCCTTCCCCTTGTCGACGATGTTCAACATCGCCAGGGTAAGGCGCGATGCACCATCTTCATTTGGTCCTCGCTCATGGGATTCAGGTCTCTGATTCCCACTCGCGTCTGCTGCAGGACCTGCCTGAAGCTGGGCTGTGCCACGGGCTCCTCCATCCGGGGTGTCTTACTTGGTTGGTCCTTGGGAGACTCTTCCTCCGACCTGACCCGCTTCTTCAGCTTTGGGTCTGGAGGAACATCTGTGAGCGGAATTTGATTCCAAGGCTTTTTAGCCAGTGCTCGGGCCTCATCAGCCCTCACATTGGGTGCTTACAGCCTTCGGAATCTCTTCCTAGCTGCACCGCTCAGCCTCACAGTACGGGTCCGGGACACTTCCGTCCTAGGGGCAGAGTCACAAGAGCCTCCTGCCTTAGGCGACATAGTCCCCTCGCACGTTACAGTGGAGACTTTCTGTGGAGAGGCTAGTAAGACTTCCTCCATTTTTTCTATCGTCTCCCCTAATAGGGGAGAGAATGGTTCTCCTATTGAAGGAGATGGGTTGGTGATATTTTTTTCTTTTTTTTCCTCCATGTAGATCCCACGAGTAGCTAGGGTATTAAAAGTGCCCGTCGGCAGAGCCCCGCATGCCGACGGGAGGACTAAAATACTACCCGATTCGTCCAGGTTTCGGGAAGCCACCGTTCGCGACTGAGCTCTCCCTCAGCCACGCATCCTTCGGCACGGTACGGATGACACCTTGGATTGGAAAAAAGACATACATATACACATAAATACATAAAATATAAACATACATAAATACATAAAAGGCGCCCGGTGTTTTCTGTTTTATCTAATTCTGAAGGAATTAGACCAAGAACAGGGCGGCAACCTCGAGAAGGCTAGTACCACCAGACTTGCCTTGGGGATCTACACGACTGTTGCGCTCTCCCCCAAGACCACGCCCCCTTACCACTTCAGAAGGAGGTGGTAAGGTGGGACTGCCCCTATGTTACCATGCTGGAACATGTCGTTGTGTAGTCGTAAAAACATAGCCGCAGCCCCGCCCCATGTTCACGGGTATAAAGGAGTCTTTTTATTTCCGACCACAAGAAAAATCCAGGGGCGTTAAGTCTGGGCTCCGTGGTGGGCAAGCCACGGGACCGCCGCGCGACGTGGCCTATCCATCGATCACGGAACTGATTGTTTGGGTAAGCACGCACAACACTTGCATAACGAGCCGGGCAGCTGACATAGGGCAGTTCTTGCCGGTGCATCATTGTTGTTGATGACGTGAGCTCGACGGAACTTATAGGGATGTTAAGCCATTATTATTTAATGTTTTCCATACAAAGCATTGACTAACATTAAATTCTTGTGGAGCCCGCTCGAAGTACCTACTCCAGAATAGCGTCTTCGTTCTCCTGCGAGTCATTTAGGCGCCCTCGACCTTGCGCGTGAGCCGGCACACGGAATTGTCCATGATTGAGAAGGCGCTGGGTTGCAGCCAAGTTGGTAGGGGTTGATGGTACTTGAGGACTTTCAATCCCTCGTAGCCGCAGCGCCTTTAAATGTTCTGGCCGGGAATACAACCGCTTGGCCTTCCAAATTGTAACTAGTAACAGTGTACAGCTGAACCATTGTCAAGTAACTACTCCGCGTTCGAATATTCATACTGAAGACTCATTTTCGCGTGGCTACGTAAAACGTAAACAATGCAACCTTTACCGCGCGCGAGTTGCAGCAGAACTGGCGGGTGCGCGTCGGTTAACGGGGGTGGGTGCGGCGCGGGCGACGGCGCGGGCTCGCCCGCCGCGCCGGCGCCGCGCAGCCTGTTACTAGGGGTAGGCACATAATACATTACAGCTGTGTGCGTGGATTGTAGGCAGCGGGCGCCGCGCCGCATCCAATGGGCGGATAACGTGTCTAGGCATGTTTTACCGCTTAGTGTAGTGTGTGTAACATTGAATGACATCGATCGTAGTGATTGTAGTACGTAACATTGAGTGGAATTATCATGAGTTCTCATTTTTTGTTCGAATATGACATTACTTTTAATAATCAATAAAATAATATATTTTTATTTAATTTAAATTATATTTTAATAGGTTCTATTACTGATATAGAGTCTAAAATTTTCGGTTCCAAAACGACTACAAAATCATCGTGTATATAGATAGATTAAAATTTTGCAAATTTTTGTTTTTGTTACGAAAACAGCATATTCTCATTTTTTTAATTTTTTGTCTTAATTAAACCGCTTCACAACTTACACATGTTTCATTTGTTTTTGTAAAGGTTCACCCAATGTTGTATTATAACACAATTAATTAAATGACAATAACATTTTAAAGAAATCGACAAAATGTAAGTGGGCGGTTAAATGTGCCCTTGAGTGTATAATAATGAGCGATGAGGGTCTTAAATTAGAAAGAGCTGGAAAGCGACTTGATGGGATACTTATTTAATAACCATATTTTCTAATTATTTGTTTACATAAAATGTTACAACAGTGATTTGTCTGTTATTCGTCACTCTAGCCTTTTCTCAACTATATTGGGGTTGGCTTCCAGTTTAACCAGATACGGCTGAATGGCAATGTTTTACACGAAGTGACTGTCATCAGACCACAACCCAATTTTGGGTAATACCGATATCAACCGCGACTGACGACTTTACGTGCTCTCCGAGGCACGGAGGGGTCTCGATGTGTTAAGAATGGTCATCCATCCACAGATTGACTGAGGCTAGCGCAGCTTAACCTTGCTGATAGATTGCTTAGCGTATTTATAACTTAGCCACAAGCCCCTCTGTGTTATCTGTTATTATTATTAGTCGAATAAACAGACAACGTTTTTTTTTAAGGTCCTGCGCCTTCCCTTAGTTGTAGTCCCATAATGTCTCTGTTACAGACAAGCAACACTCTTCAAACCGCTTGGTCGACTAAAGAGGTGTTTGTAGTCCGTGACTTGATAGCCAACTTCGAAGCGATATGGGAGCCGACGGAGGCTGAGAAACGTCGGGAGGTAGCCGTAAGGCGCGTCATCATGCGAGTGCTGAGTAACTCCGCGCCTAGCGCACCCAAAGCAGCCGGTGACCTCCGAGCCTGGGTTTATGTCCATGATAAATCTACGTGCCATCAAATCACTGTGAGTACTTACTACCTATTACATAAACAACGTGTTACAAAATACCCTGTAAAAAATATAATTAATTAACAAAGCCAAAAATTTTGTCAGCTATCATGTCAGGGAACCAGATCATATAACAGAAAGGCCTACCTATTTTACCTAATAATTGTCTACTTTAATAGTTTTTCTATTTTTCATTCATAAATTTTGTTGTTTTCCTTTTTTTCGGGTCTGTTATACAGCGTTATTACGGTTCTTAAATATTGTGAATGGACTCGTTATAAGGGGCCAATTATCCTCCTTTCGGCTTTACGGGTAGTTTTGTACCCTGTATTACCTATTACAGGGCTAAATTTCGCAAATCTGAGGCGATACCACAACGTGTTATTGCGATCGTTTTCGATTGAGAGGGAGGGATGCCGCTCTACACATTAAATAGCGCCATCCCTTTTACACAAGCTAAAGATGATCGCGTTATCACATTGTGGTAAGGCCTCTAAGGGGTCATTACAGCGCCTTTGACAAAACGACCAACGAGTATTAATGCAGTATTTATACGAGTATCAGTGCAAATATTTCAGCATATCGAGTTAAGTTCCCGTCGCGGCGTCCAAGAATAATAAATAGATTTTGCATCGTGTCTATAATTTGTTACTTGACGGATTAATCGTATGATGAATATATGCCTGTTTCATTCAAGACATTTATAAGAGAAGCCACTGAGCGTGGAGACTGCGAATTACCTAATATTATCTTCTAAATATAATCATGAAAATTTCTTTGATTTTTAAGCCTTTTCTAAACTGGGTCAGCTTCTAGTATACCTAACCAGATGCGGATGATATCAGTATTTTATATAAGTAACTGCAATCATACCTTCGTAAGCCAATTTCTGGCCAATACCGATATCCTGAGGATAAACTGGTTGTCTGAGTTTTTGGGCTTCTAACTACCATTAATGGTTGTCATAGATATTAGTATGACAACCGGGACCAAGGGCTTTACGTACTCTACCAGGCAATGAGGGATCTCGATGTGTTAAAGAATGGGCACCCTACAGTTTCACCTTGCAGATCAGTTAATCAGCGTAGTTATTAGTAAGACATAACCCTGAAAGCCCATAAAAATAACTAAACATGTGCCAATCTTTAAAGTTGTCTTCTATTTTCAGTTAACGCCTAACAAAACCTGTTCGGACATATGTATAGAACTATGCGAAAAAGCCAAAACCGAGTCCCATCTTCTAATGGTAGAAGAAGTCATATGCAACGAGGCGATGCGGCGGATAGTTCACATCGACGAGGTGGCGCTTGACGTAGTGTTGCGATGGAGCTACTGGGACGAAGACGACCGCAAACATAATTACTTGTTAGTTAAAGAGAATAAAATACTCCAAGACATGGAAGCGTTGAGACAGACGAAGTCCGTCTGCGGTGAGCTGAAGCTCGCTACTGAATCCATGAAGTCTTTCAAACTGCACATGTTTGAGGTGCAGAATTCGAGACTGTGCTACTTTAAGGATAAACAGGTGACTAACGTTTTGGCTTCAACCCCGGAATACAGAAAGCCAGACATTTTTGACTTTAGAAAGGAGGAAACTTCTAAATTTAATCATGTTTTATCTTTTTGGAATATTTTACCTAAATCCCCGAAATGTTTCAACCAAAGTAATATCTCATAAAAAACGTAGAAATAGAAGTGCTCAAAGACATTTTCTACTTCTAAAATTCAACCTTGTACGCACCTTGATTTTTTAATATTACGATAGCCTAATATTCTTACCATTCAATCAGCTGACTAGCGTGCCCCACTACGATGTGTCCTCATCATTGTCATAATCATCCCTCTTTTGTAAACTATTTGGGGTCGGTGCAGTATGTCTTATAATGCTTCTACGCAGATCCGTAATAATAATGATAATGAGAATATGATTATTTTTGCCGTCGTATTGTCATCAATATTTTCCTTTGAACCTTTTAAATAACAATGGATATATATACAACTGGTCACGATACAATTATTACTATTTACTTTCGGGTTCAAATTTGCCCTGTTCAAATTTAAATCATAAAAAATATTATAGAAAAAAAAGCACTCAGTTTGTCCATAATTTTCCGAACAAGTTTTCCAATTTTACTTTCCCTATAAATCATTGCTCATATTACAACAAACATTTTTAAAAAGATAAGCCAAGTCGGTCCTGAAATTCTTAAGAGATGTGTTAACCAACGAATAGCATTTTATTTTTTATTTATCTAATAGAAAAGTATTTTAACCATATACTTCCGAATTCTTCAGGGTTCTCACAAGATAGAGGAATGGAAGATAAAGGATATACTATGGTACATTGGCCACGAGCCCAAGAGGAACCCGCAGTCGAGATGGACTATTACTTTCATACCTAGGAATAAACAGAAAAGGTACATAGTGATTCAGTAGTTTGTTTTCTGTACTAACTGTTGTTACTAGTACCAGACTGCAAAGATGCCACGAGCCCAAGAGGAACCCGCAGTCGAGATCGGCTATTACTTTCATACCTAGGAATAAACAGAAAAGGTACGTAGTGATTCAGTCGTTTGTTTTCTGTACTAACTGTTGTTACTAGTACAAGACTGCAAAGATGCCACGAGCCCAAGAGGAACCCGCAGTCGAGATGGGCTATTACTTTCATACCTAGGCATAAACAGAAAAGGTACGTACTCATTCAGTAGTTTGTTTTCTGTACTAACTGTTGTTACTAGTACAAGACTGCAAAGATGTCGTGATGCAGAACTGCATTTGTACGCGGTTGGATCCGCCTTCGTTTTATGGATTGAACCCACGTTTAAGTGAAATTATTGATTCACTCCTTTAGTCGATCTGATGACAATCCTGTGACAAACGGACTGCAAATGTCGCTTGAAAATTAACCAGAGAATAGGCAAATTGACAGAAATACCCTTCGCGACCTTGTAATTTCAACTTTGGCTTTACATAATACATTGCAGAATTCATGGAATTTATATTGAATTGATGAAAAAATATCACAAGAAAATGCTACAAATTGGCAGCATTGATCGTTGGTATCAACTCTTTAGTATCACCTCCACCTTTTGTCATAAAATTATCATTATTGTAATAAAATAGTCATTATAACACTCAAAATCCAGTCAATAGCTACGAAACAGCATACAAATAAAATAAACAAAAATTGAGTTAACCGATATTTGAATCACTTTGAAAACCTAAACCATGCTTTCCTGTCGCAACCGCACACGACCGAGCGCGGCTCGCTGCTAGATCATCGCACGTTGTTACGAAGCTTTTATATTATATATTATTTTTATTAGCGGGAATAATAATTTATTTTTCTGGGATAAAATTAAGTTTAATTGAATTGTGTTATTGCTCGAATGGGTATTTCCTTTCGGGGTCTGTCTTACATGTAAGGTGGTCAGGCAGATTTAATCCTACAACCAATCAACTTTTACTAAACTTGTGCTCTCAGCGTGCGGAGACGGAGTTTTGTTTGTTTGTTTCGTATTCTGTTTTCTTAGCCATCCTCCTATATGAATTTTACATTTGTATTCAACATTTTTTACTATTCCATCTTCCAGGAGTAAGGAGAAACCATGGTTCGGGTGCACTATCGCGGGCGCGGTTACTGAAGACCAGCTGAAATGGATGACAGCACTCATGTTTGCAGAGCATTCCTCTATACTGCCTACCCCGCGACTCGTCATCACGTAGCTGTTAAAAGTGTGGTAGGTATTTCAATTTAATGGTACACATTGTTTTGGCGGGTGATCATTCAATCAAGAATTTTCGAATCATGATCAAGATCCGACCATGTATCGTATATTGAATGTACAACCTTCTTCTTCGTTATTTAAAAAAATGGTCCATTTAATCAAGATTTCAAAGTGGCACAACACTCCACAAAAAATATTATCATTATATTATTATTATGTTATCAACCATTTAGAACATTAAAAAGTCGAACAAAAAAATACCAAGAGCTGGGCAACATTTTCAAAAGTATTCCTATTATCACTTAACTAAGTAACATGGAATTTATTGTTTCCAAAACTGGTATAACCTAGCCTATCGCCCCGTGCCCGCTTGACGTTGAGTTTCGGGACAAATTGTATAAGTATAGAAAAAATAATTAAAGTGCCATTTTATTCAAACCCAATTGCGTAAAAACACATCCATTCATTGACCGATTGATGATTACAAAGGCCCCTAAATATATACCTTTCAGCATAAATAATAAAAGTTTATTATATTTAGATAAGGGATAAGGTATTTAGAACAAGCTAATCATCATCATCATCATGAGGGCCTTTCTGTTATCCAATCTTGGATGTAGGCCTCTTCCCTTTTTCTCCACTCCTGGCGATCTTGTGCCCGACGCATCCAGTCATGACCTGCGTGTCGCCTGATGTCGTCCACCCAGCGTTGCGGTGGTTGTCCTCGACCTCGGGTGTTAGCACGAGGTCTCCACTCCAGGAGCCTCCTTGTCCAGCGGCTGGCGTGCATTCTAGCAATGTGTCCCGCCCACCTCCACTTATTTCGGGCAATGATGGACATCACGTCACTCATTTTAGTCTTGCTGCGGATCCATTCATTGCGTTTACGGTCGCGCAGTGTGATTCTGAGCATTGCTCTTTCCATACCTCTCTGCGCGACTCTGAATTTCTCCGCGGATCTCCTAGTGAGTGTCATGGTTTCTGTGCCATATGTAAGAACAGGCATGACACACTGCTCGAAAACTTTCACTTTGAGGTGTAGTGGTAGTTTTCCACGTAGTGTCTTAGTATTAGACCCAAATGCTGCCCACGCTTGTGCGATTCTACGTTCTATTTCCGCAGTCTGATTTTCATAACCTAGAGAGAGTTTATGTCCAAGGTAGATGTATTCGGACACCACGTCCACCGGCAGTCGGTAATTAGTGATGTCTACGTTGGTCATAATTTTAGTTTTCCCGACGTTCATCTTGAGGCCCACTCTTTCCGACACCATCCTCAGCTCGTCTATCATCGTCAGCATATCACTAATATCGTCCGAGATGAGGACCAGGTCATCCGCGAACCTAAGGTTGGAAAGTCGCTCTCCGTCCACCATCAGGCCCTTATTCTCCCACTGCATCTGTCTAAAGATGAATTCAAGTGCGAGCGTAAACAGCTTGGGTGATATTGTATCGCCCTGTCTGACTCCCCGTTCAAGTCGGAACTTGTCAGTTTTCTTGTGCAAGGCGACACAGGCTGTGGCATTCTGATGAAGGTGGTTAAGTATTTGGATGTACCTCTCGTCTATACGGCAGCTGACGAGTGCTCGTTCCACAGCCCACCATTCAATAGAGTCGAACGCTTTTTCATAGTCAATAAATGTAAGGACTAATGACTTCCTGTATTCATTACACTTTTCAATTACGATTTTAAGAGTTTGAAGGTGATCATTTGTGCTGAATCCTGACCGAAAGCCAGCTTGTTCTCGTGGTTGGTAGAAGTCGAGTTTCTTTTGGAGTCTGTTGACTATGACTCTAGTGAATAGCTTGTACAGGTGTGATAGAAGGCTAATTGGCCTATAGTTGTCCAATCTCCTAATGTCTCCTTTTTTGTGTATCAGGGTGATTACTGCGTTGTTCCAAGTTCCTGGCACTCTGCCTTCTATAATGCATCTCGTGAAAAGCATCGCCAGTACCTCGCTCATAGTCTTGGTGTTCAGTTTCAGCATTTCTGGTAATATACCATCTTCCCCTGGTGCGCGTCTATTCTTCATCTGATGGGTTGCGAGTAATATTTCCTCGGGAATTATATCCGGAATTTCTTCCGAGCCAACATTTTGGACTGGATGTCGTGTCTTCTGTTGTTGGCATGCCAGCTGGTGGGGTGCTGTCTTGCTCGTATACAGCATTAAACATTTGAACAAGCTAATATACCTCAATATATCCAAATGCATTATAAGTGTGTATTCTTACAGAACGAGAGAGGGTTCCAGCAGTGTCAATAATTTACAAAGAACGCTAAGCTGGCAGCGAAAGTGGAGGATACCATAAAGCGGAGAGGAGAGGAAAGTAGCTGAAAGTCTGATTTTATTTTTATTATCTTGGAAAGAAATATACGTTTTCGAAAAATTTTAGAAATACTGTAGTCATATTTGATTTCCAAAGAAATTGTTAGTATCATATTGTTATGGTATAGTTGTTGAAAAAATAAGATGCAAAAATGACAAGTTCCTAAAAATTTTAACTGTGTAACTTGCCTAAAATTATTGCTAATTTTATTTCATTGATGATATGCATCAAAATATTTATTCTTTTAAAATCCAAGTGAAATGAAATAGCACCTATTGTGCTTTCTACTTTCTTCATACGAGCAGGCTTTATTTACCGTATGATTGTGTTCAAATTCTGATGAAATTATGAATTAGCGTTCTATTATCCCGATTACATAGTTATGTTTGAATGCAGTCTATACTCGTACGTACGTAATATTCTATTTAGCGATGTTTTAACGAGTTAACACGTACATACATCTTTTTCAATATGTGATTTCTTTAGTAACATAAAATTGTACTATATCGTCTATCTATTAAGCAATAACATTTACCTATAATTGTATATCCTACTAATAATTACAACATAAATTAAAATAAAAAATTAAATGTGTGTTTATGAAAGACCATAGGTAAAAGTGATTATGTTTATTATAAAAATAGTACATTTATAGACAGCGCTGTCGTGCTATAAAAGGTTCCCCTAGAATCTCTTCTATTAATAGAGGTTACCAAAACTATATTTCTTTTATTATTTATTTTTAGTAATTTCTACCAAGTCATAAACATGCCGAAAATACTCTGATATATAATTGAGCTGAAGTATTTAGGACACATAGCAAAGCGTTATCTGACATTTACGCGAATATTATACTTACATTGAAATAAAACTACTTTTTACGGATTTTATCGCCCGAATCGCCGATTACCCGTGACGAAAAAATACGTGACAAAAAAGTAGCTATATTTCAATAGCAAAGCGTTGTATTTCAGTTACAGTGCACCCTGTGCTGATTGAAAAGAACTGAACTAAACGTTTACCACCAGTCCAGCGGCCTTACCACAATGTGTGAAAGGGATAGCTATTTAATTTGTAGAGCGGCATTCCTCTCTCTCAATTGCAAAACGATCTCAATAAAACTTTGTGGTATTGCCTCTGAAATGTTACATTTAATGTACATTCATTAATGTGGGAATATATACATATATTTTTGTAGAACACATTTTCATTTACCGTAGTGAGACGTGGGTTTTGTATTTGTTACACAGTTTATTTGTTCTAAGTCTTTTTTACCTTTACCAATTAACAGAGATGTCAAGTTGCAAGTCTTGTTGGATGGGGAGTCCACAATGTACATATTGTCTCAATTTTAATTATTTCTTGCCAAATGAATCCGAGTTCAAGTAACTACTCATACCATTATTATGTTTACAGTAGTAGGTGAGCATCGGGTTTTAGTTTTCCAGACAGCATGATGCCTGCTATAATTTATATTTACATTTTTATTATGAATTTATATTTTTTAATCAATCGAAGTGATCAGGTGACAATATAATTAAGAAAATCATTGTGAAGCTATTATATAATTATAGTGTCGACATAAATGATTTTAATAAGCTTTATATTAGTTTTAATGAGCAGTGATTTGTTACTATATAAGTATGTAGGCATCTGGAGTAACCAAGAAATATTATTGATACTATAATAATAATTAGGATACAAAACATAATTATATCGTATTAATTGTATTTCTACCACTCTTGATTGAGTGTGGTGTTTTATATGCAGTGTAAATTGACATTTAGTTACAAAACATAAGTGGAATTTCTATAAATAATGTTAATAATTGAAATAATATATTTTATGTTTAAATATTATAAATATAATGTAAAATGACACTATTGTTAAAAAACAGGGTTTGCTTGCAGCAAAACTCCACGTTGAATATATGAACGAGGAGTAGTTTTTGGGATATAGAAGAAGGTGCGTCTCCGTAGACAGGTCTGTCGCGGTTTTTATTCAAAATTAAAGATTTAGTAATACTTATGTTGTTTTTGAGGAAATTTCAATAATTTGTGAAATGAAAATAAAAAAGGTGTAAGGTAGTTCCTTAAAATTAATAAGTAATCGAGTTCCAAATATATACCTATACATTTTTAAAGAATAAATGTGTTGCATTTAATTTTCAAAGCAATAAAAAATTAGGAAGGATTAGTAGCGTCTTATACTAATATAAATGAGCAATGAAATTGATCTGCTTTTTCGGATTTTTGGCAATCAACAACATATTTCACGGCACTGATTATATGGGTAGTCAAGTCACGTACAATATTATTAAATTCCTCACTCAAACAAATTGGAAGCAGAATAATACAATATGTACACGGTGCATAAAAAAACCTTTATATACATTTAAATTTTAAAAAAATTAGCTCGTCCGGTAACTGTTGTTCTTCTTTAGCTATGGAGACATTTATCTCCAGAATTTCATGCGACTGCGTCAGGCTGGCCCAATGCAAATTTATATTACGTCATTTGATGATAGTGCCTATATTAATGGCCTATATACGTAAACGTGTGTATTTATGTATCTCCGTACTAGTTTAATAAGTACCTAATACGTTTGTCATTATATTTAGACGGGTACAGGATAAAAATCGCATTAACTAAAAACGGTTTTTCTTTTAAAAAAAGTAAATATTCTTTGCACCAAATTGAAAACTGCCCTAGTCGCTGTCAATGTGTGGAAGGATGACCATCTGGGCCCGTTTGTGTCCCGAGAGCACGTAAAGCCGATTGTCATACAACACCTATCATGTCAATCCATAGGATATCGGTATTGTTTAACAAATGGGTTACAGAAGCTTGGATGGTTGTCACTTCGTGTAAAACACTGATATTTAGCCGCATCTAGTTATATTGGAAGCCCATACCAACCTAGTTGGGAAAAAAGCTAGGATTTATTTATATAGTCACACGTAAGAAAATTTTGAAGATAAATGGTAAGCAATCTTTAGAATGTAATAAATCATGATGAATAAAAATATATTAAATTTAAGAGTAACGTGTTATGTTTGTTTCCAAGTTTTCTATGGAATATCTGAAGTCTTGTTACTATAGTGATAGCATGAAATAATAAAATTGTAATATTTGTATGCATGTTTACTGCATGTTAATGAGCTCAAATAAATGATGAATGATTAAAAATTGTATTTTATTTTATTTTTTATTTTATTTTTATTTATTACGACGGAAGAAAATTTAAAGATATTTGTTAAAAAAATATATTAGGAAAAAAGAACAGTGACTGCCTAGTGGAATGACCATTGAACTGCCTTCAAAGGGGTCGAGTTCGAACTCAAAGCACGTACCTCTGACTTTTCGAAATCATGTGCGTATTAATAGTTAATTATCACTCGCTTAAACGGTGAAGGAAAACATCGTGAGGAAACCTGCATGCTTTGGAGAGCGTCTCTCGACGGTGTGTGAAACTGTGAAGTCTGCCAACCCGCAATAGGCCAGCGTGCAGCGTGGTGGAATATAATCCTTCTGAGAGGAGACCCGTACCCCGCAGTGGAACAGCATATTATGGGTTGATGATGATATTAAGAAAAAAACACTGATATACTTATTGAGAAAATAAAACCTAGAACCGAAAGTCATTTAAAATTGGCGTAAAGAAAAGTAATTTTGAGAAATTATGTGATCCGGATGTATGGCCACTAAATAAAGAATAATAGAGAGTGGATTTGGTTTCATCGCACAGCCACGCCAGCACAATCCAAACCGCAGACAGTAAAAGTTTCAGCATTTTATATCAGAATATGAATTCGAACAAACACATCAATTTTTTTATCTCTTTACTGAGTTGGGATGTAATAAATCAATCCAAAATGCAGAGATTGCACTTCCTGACTACCAATTATTAGGATGTGATAGAGCGGATGGACGCAAGCAGGGAGGCGTACTTTTAATGGCCACACCGCGTTTTAAATTCCGGGAAATTCGATGCCAAATTATTTCAATAAAGACGATCATTAAATTCGAATTAATCTGTACTACTGTTTATTTAAAAAACCGATTTCTAGTTAGGTACCAGAGGTCAGCACATCAAGCTACCACAATCTGTCAAATTGTTTTGATTGATTTTGAACTTTAATACAAAGTGCCAAGGTTCATATTAAATTGGGAAAATTTTACAGTTTTGGATAGCTTGACCTGCTGGCGTCTGTACAGGTTGTATAGTGTACATTCCACCAGAAAGAAAGAAAGAAAGAAACAAAAATCTTGGTAAGTCAGGATATTTTAATCTTTTCTCATGTAACAACAATGTTTGAAGCTATTTTGAATACTTTATGCCCTTTTGTGAATTCGTTCAGTGTAATGAGGTGCGTAACAACAACACAACAAGCAGGTGTCTGTAACGGTAGACAGTTGGATCTTGTATTGAGCGCGCGCGGTGGTGTGACGGTAAGCATAGCGGACGACGGGTTGCAGTCTGTGTGGACGCGTACCATCCGCCGCCGCCGTGTTGGTCATCGTCGACGTCGCTGCGCCGCTTTCGCCAGCCCCTGCCTATACCAATTCTTCTAAAACAGCTGTAAATAATAATAATATTTATATTTGAAACCTATAACGCCATCTATAAGCATTAAGACTAAACTAACGAATCAATATGTACTTAGTTTCCTTAAAATACCACTAGATGTCACCTACATAAGTAGTACAGAAGTGGGTACATGAGTAGTACATGAGTAGTACATGAGTAGTACATAAGTAGTACATAAGTAGTATATGAGTAGTACATAAGTAGTACATGAGTAGTACATAAGTAGTACATAAGTAGTACATGAGTAGTACATGAGTAGTGCATAAGTAGTACATAAGTAATACTAATAATATTTTTGGGACATTTTACACCACACCATCTAGTCCCAAACTAAGCAGAGCTTGTACTATGGGTACTAGACAATGGATATAATACATATATACTTTTTTTTTGTAAATACATACTTATAATACATAGGAAACACCCAGGCAAACACAAATACTCATGTTTTATCCACACAAATATTTGTGTCCTGTGGGAATCGAATCCACGACCCCATGATCAGCAGTCCGGCACTCGAACCGCTAGACCACAGAGGTCGTCATATATAATATAGCCTCTTAATATCTTTCTACCAAAATAATATTGCATTGAACAAGAATAGGCAATATCTTATTTTTTACGAGGCCAGTGCACGTGTTGTTTACTACCAACTCATTATTCACCGTTAGATCCTTATCGCTTACAGCTGATCGGACCACACGCATCGTAATCCGATGCTAAAGTAGATAAACTCATTAAAAAACGCGGCACCTTAAAGTCTAAAGTAGCTATTTTCAATAATTACATTAATTTTCTTAAAAGTTCAAAGGAGTTAAGTAGTTTGCAGGTTTTAGATTTAGAGTGCAGGCTTGATAAATTCAATACCTTATACGCGGACTTTGATCAATTACAGAATGAAATCGAGATGCTATCTGATAGTCCGGATGACGATTTGAAGGAACGCGAGCAGTTCGAGAACCAGTACCACGCGCTAGTGGCGACGGCACGCAGCCTTCTCGGCGAGCAGCCGTCCCAACGACGCGAGGTTCGAGACGGTTCTGTGACAAGTTTCGAGGATGCACAGGCAGGTTCTTCCAGATATAGTTGCGTTAGGTTGCCAAAAATAGATTTGCCTACCTTTCGTGGACACTATCAGCACTGGCTGGAATATAGGGACACCTTTTTATCATTAATCCATTCAAGGTCCGACATAGATAACATCAATAAGTTGCACTATCTCCGTGCGTCTTTAAAGGATAGTGCCTTGTTAGTAATAGGTAGTTTGGATGTGAAAGGCGACAATTATGCAGCTGCATGGAAATTACTATGCAGCCGATATGATAACAAAAGACTTTTGGTAAATAATCATGTTTACGCCTTATTTGGGGTAGACCAAATTCACAAGGAGTCGTCTCAAGCTATTCGTCACCTAATTGACGTTACTAATAAAAACTTACGTGCTTTGGCAACATTAGATCAGCCAACTCAGTATTGGGACACCTTAATCATTCATATGATGGCTGACAAACTTGATACTACTACTCGTAGGGAGTGGGAAACGCATAGGAATACTCTTGACATTCCACCTACCCTTGAGCTTTTTATAACGTTTCTCAGCAATAGGGCAGACTTATTGGAAACACTACAAGAAAGTAAAGTTATGAAATCATAAAGGTATGAAAATAATAATCTTAATTCTACTTTTCATTCAGATTTAAAACATAATCAAAATTCGAATTATAATGCAATAAAAAATAATAAGCATAAATACATTGCCCATTTACCATAGAAATGCCCTATATGTTATCAACATCATTATTTATTTTATT
Source organism: Acronicta alni (assembly GCA_964056405.1). Lineage (NCBI taxonomy): Eukaryota > Metazoa > Arthropoda > Insecta > Lepidoptera > Noctuidae > Acronicta > Acronicta alni. The sequence continues at coordinate 18,499,878 of OZ043913.1, forward strand.
GCGATGAATTTAAGTCCCTTTCCATTGAAAATCGTATACAGAAAGCCAAGGACACGAAGGTTGGTCTTAATTGTTTACGACCAGGTCATAGTGAAAGTAGATGTAATCTTGTTCCGTGTAAATACTGCAAGAAGAAACATAACACACTTTTACACTTACATGCAACGGATGGTCCAGACCCTATTGTCCCTATTAACAATTATTCTAATTCAACCGATTCAAAACAGATTACTATCCCTCCACACTTCTTGCTTTCCACAGCGCGCGTGAAGGTGGTCGACAGCGAGGGTGTCGAGCACTTCGCCAGAGTGTTGCTCGACAATGGCAGCTCCGCTAATTTCGTGACGGAGTCTCTCTGCGGTAAACTGGGTTTGTCACGACGTAGTACAGTCAGCGTCAAATAGTTAGTGACACTCAGAGTATTCAAATAAATAGACGTAACCAAAAAGTCAATAATATCGGTACAAACAAAGTTTCCATATTGTTGTCAACATTATAGTCGCTCAAAAGGTCGAGACGTTTAAAACGTCATATATAGGTTCAGTCAAACCGTCATAAATATGGTAACAGTCATCCCGCCAATGGTATCCAAGCATTCTAAGTGTTCAAAATATGGAACACATTAGAAAAATAAACTTTACTGCTATACATTTTAAATATTATTTCTCACATCAATTAATGTGAAAACATTTATACACAAAAATGAAAGGAATAGAAACTACTGTTGTCTTTTTCATTTTAAGCATGACGTCATAGACATGTCTTTTGTTTTGTAAAGAATTTCGTGCATAGCCGTTTACGATACTTAGCAATATACAGCTGACTGAAAATAGATGTACCTAAACCTCATTGATAATGAGTATGACTATATATCTCATAGAGCAAGAGTGCATAATTAAAATATATGATTCAATATCATGATCATTTTATTTTATTTTAACAATGAACGTCGTCAAAACTTGACTCGATAGTGCTTGCAAAAAGAGGTGCAATGTTTTTAACCTTATTGACTATTATTCAAAAACTGCTATTTTAAACATAAACAAGGTAATAGTGTGGATGAATAACTAAAAATAAGCAATAAAATAATGTCAATACGGTCGATAATCGCTTGCATCTTGTCAATTTTCTCTAGTTTTCGACTGCTTACCATCAGGCGGGCTGTGTGCTTGTTTATACATATATGTGCGAATATATAGAAATGAGAATCTAGAGAGATGAGTATAATTCGATAGGTAACTACACGTAACATCTAAAACGATAGGTACATAAGGATATTCCCAGTTCATTTGAAATATCTGATAAGGAGACAGCTTCCTCCCTCAAATATATAATTCGATGTTTTGTGGTGTCACTAATGCGTAGCCATATTTCTAGCTTGCTTTAGTTTTGCACTTGACATTGATATTACTGATAGATAAATATAATGACATGCAAATATCACTAGATTGCCTAAAGAGGTTTTCATCTTTGGGAAACCGTTTATTTCTATAACATGCTGGTTTATTTTTCGAATGTGTTCCATATTTTTGAACACTTAGAATGCTTGGATACCATTGGCTGGATGACTGTTACCATATTTATGACGGTTTGACTGAACCTATCTATGTGACGTTTTAAACGTTTCGACCTTTTGAGCGACTATAATGTTGACAACAATATGGAAACTTTGTTTGTACCGATATTATTGACTTTTTGGTTGCGTCTATTTATTTGAATACCCTGAGTGTCACTAACTATTTGACGCTGACTGTACAAGCACCACAGTGACAGGTATTAACAACAATAATTCACAAAGTACTCAGTCCTGTACTCTTACTATTAAATCACTCTATAATGATTATACATACACTATAGACCGTCATATTTTACCTCAGCTCATTAGGAATTTACCGCCTTCTTTTATAAATATTGAGGATATTCCTCTTCCTTCAGGAATCTGTCTAGCTGACCCTTCCTTTAATGAGCCTGCCACTACAGACATTTTAGTTGGGGCGTCCATATTTTGGTCAGTCTTAAAGACAAATTCTATTGATTTGGGTAAAATTTTACCCAAACTATATGTAACAAAATTGGGTTGGTTGGTGTCAGCATATATTCCCCAACAGAAGTCACTTCTGTGCCCGTTTGAAATTTTTTGAACGGGGAACCAAACCCAGACTTATCTCGTTTCTGGGAGTTAGACACGGTAGCGGCTAAGCACTCACTATCTCCCGATGAGCGTGCCTGTGAACAGCTTTTCATAGAACACACTTCACGTAATAGTGACGGACGTTTTGTTGTATCGATGCCACTGAAGAAGGATCCTTCAGTCTTGGGCGAATCGTATAGTAAGGCAAAATGTCGGTTTATTTCATTAGAACGCAAGTTCAGAAAAGATCCTGCTTTCAAAGGTAGGTACACAGAATTTATGAGGGAGTATGAAACTCTGGGCCATATGATTGTAAATACAGAGTCCTGTTCTAATGCCCAACAGGTCAAATATTTCTTGCCTCATCACGGTGTCATCCGTGAGTCGAGCCTTACTACAAAGCTTCGTACAGTGTTTGACGCTTCAGCGGCTACTTCGTCTGGCTTGTCATTAAATGACATCCAGATGGTTGGGCCAACTGTCCAACAAGATTTATATTCAATTCTAATTCGTTTTCGCCAACATAAGTTTGTTGTAACCGGAGACGTAGAAAAAATGTATAGGACGATCGAACTTGATCCGTCTCAACGCAGTTTGCAACAAATTATTTTTAGGTATAATTCTAATGAGCCCTTAAAAACTTAAACGCTTAATACATTGACGTATGGTATGACATCTGCGCCATATTTAGCCACCAAGTGTTTGGTAAGTTTAGCATCTAGCGCTTCTAATGATGTGGTCAAAGAGTCAATACAAAACGATTTTTATATTGATGATTATTTGGGGGGAGCGTCTTCTGTTTCGGATACCATTTCACTTTTCAAAGCAGGAATTACCACTTTAACATCAGCTCAGTTTAATTTGAGAAAAGTTAGATCAAATAATAATTTAATTTTAAAACAATTATCTCCTACTCAAATGGATACTGATCAGGTTTTAAATTTTTCTGAAACTACCACAAACATAGCTTCCAAAACCTTAGGCCTTAATTGGAATTGTAACTTAGATAGTTTGTCATTTTCGATCAATATTGAACTTAATAAAAAAGTAACTAAACGCCACATTCTTTCAGTCATTAGTCAGATTTTTGATCCGTTAGGCCTAGTAGGCCCTTGCGTCGTTGAAGCCAAAATTATTATGCAGATGTTGTGGGTCAAGCAGTATGCATGGGATGACGAAGTGTCTCTTGAGATAAAGCAGCTGTGGTCAACCTTTGCATACACGTTGCCTTACCTAAAGAAATTAAAAATTCCTCGGTGGGTTCTTAGCGATGATTCTGATACCAATGAAATTCACGTCTTTTCAGATGCTTCAGAGCGAGCATACGGTACGTGTTTGTATATTCGTTTTGTGCATAAATCAGGGCTAGCTTACCTTACACCTCTTAACCTCTAAAAATAGAGTAGCGCCGATAAAGCCGACAACGATTCCTCGCCTCGAGCCTTGCTGGTTGCAAGGTTGTGTAACAAGGTACTAGCCTCTTTAAGTCTAACTATTACTAAATGCAGATTTTGGTGTGACTCAACTATCGTTTTGGGTTGGTTGGCCACATCCTCCTTACATTTGAAAAGTTTCGTACGAAACCGTGTTCATGAGATACAGGAGAGTACTGAAGTTCACCCGGGGAGCTACGTACCGTCGAAAGACAACCCGGCGGACTTTGTTTCTCGAGGGGTGAAGGCTGACTCCGTCAGTAGTTCTTCGTTGTGGTAGTCAGGTCCCACGTTTTTATTAAAACATGAAGACAACCCGGCGGACCTTGTTTCTCGAGGGGTGAAGGCTGACTCCGTCAGTAGTTCTTCGTTGTGGTGGTCAGGTCCCACGTTTTTATTAAAACATGAAGACGAGTGGCCAGAAAAAAAAAATTTGTCAAAACTTCTGTCAAAGTGTAAACATTACTGTGTTATTTTATTGTTAAAAAAGAATAGATTTTAATAGTTTTTCTAGACCAGTATTGATCAAGCTAAGTGATTTACTATAAGTACAGATGACAAAACGTTATCTCGTAGAAATAGTGACTCAGTGACTTGTTAATGGTGTTAACAGAAAACGGATTACCAAACAAAATAAACAGTTCTGGAACTGATATAATTTTACTAAGCTTATAATAAATCTACACTAATGACTGTGAAAATCACAATAACAATTGAAGTTAATGACTACAGTGCCAATTTTGTAACTAATAATAGTTTTTTTTCTACTGCATAAATTAATTAAAGCCAGTTTCAATTTGAGAATTTTAAACTTTGTAAACACAACAGCTGATTGGCTGATTTGGTGACGATGACTCAATGCTACCAACATTAGCACTAGTTTAAAATTCACGCTGCAAGCGGACATTCTCGGTCAACTGACAGATATAGACCATAGACAATATTCGTACCAACCCAAAAGCTGTGCTGCGAACTGATATTCTCGGTCAACCGATAGAAATGGATGAATTATGATTTTTTAAAAGTTAAATTAACTATAAAGTCTTATTCAGTTAATTACTATGTAATTGTTTGTTGTTTACTTCATTTCATACAAGTGATTATAAATAATATTGCGAAACCGGACCGCTGTGAGACTGTGAATATTAAATACCGCCTAAGTTCGTGATTCTGTGTTTGGTTGGTGATCATCATGCCGCGTGTCCAGAGATCGCCTCCGCCTATTCCAACTGCAAATAATAATGTATCCCCAGGTGCCACAGAACTTACTCCAGCAGAGTCTGCTCCTGAGCACAACATCAATAGTGCAAACGTTTCTTGCCGGACGAAACGTCCGCGACCAGCCGATTCACCAAGCAGTGGAACAAGTCCTGACATCGCGTGTGATGATTCAATGTGTCATACTCAACATAATCAGCAGCAAATTCTCGATGAAAAACGTTTTGCTACGATACGCCAAAACATTGAATCAACGATCACCTCGCAATTAATGGTGTCACTTAGAGCATATTTCGATGGTGAATTCACTAAGATAAAGAACAGTTTGAATATACTCAGCGAGTTAAAAGATTCTGTATTATTCATGAGCGAGAAGTTTGATGAAATCAAGGCTGAGCTAGATAGCAACAAAGAAACCGTTAAGCAACTGAAATCCGAAAATGCTGGTCTTAAGTATTGCGTCTCGGCACTATCAGAACGTGTCAACGCGTTGGAGCAATACACGCGCCAGGACAATATTGAAATCAATGGAATTCCTGAAAACAAGAATGAAAATTTAGTAAGTACTATACTTCAGCTGGGCAAGGTTGTATCACACGTCATTCAAGAACAAGATATTGTGTCATTTGCACGAGTGAGGAAATTAGACCCTCTAAGCAACAGACCTCGTTCAGTCGTCATCAAACTTAGAAGTTCTGGAGTTCGCGATGGCATCTTAGCTGCTGTCACTAAATTCAATCGGGCTCATAAACAAGACAAGTTAAACTCTGCCCACCTTGGTTATGGCGGCAGTACATCACCCGTATTTGTCGCCGAACACCTTTCACCCGCTAACAAAGCGATTCATGCTGAAACAAGGAAAATGGTACGCGAAAAGGGATATAAATACGTCTGGGTTCGCGATGGTCGCATACTTGTCCGCAAAGAAGATGGAGCAAGCGCAAAGCAGGTTAAATCTCTGCAGGCCGCCTCACTGCTAAAAAAGCAGCACGGAAGAATCGTAAGTTACATTTACAAAATTCACCATCTACTACCAAAATTTTAGAGGAATTAGAACAAAACTTCAGGACATAAATATGGCAGTTGGTGTCAGCCAATATGACGTCATCGTTGCAACCGAAACTTGGCTTAATGAGAGTATCATCGACGGAGAAATTTTCAATGCCTTTTACAACGTTTATCGAAGAGACAGAATCTCTAGTGCCTTAAGGGGTAAGGATGGTGGAGGAGTGCTAATCGCGGTATTAAAGTCACTCGACTCTGCTCGCGCTTGCCAATGGGAGACCGACGCAGAAGACTTATGGGTCCGACTGAAATTAAAAAATGGTAAAAAAATTAACATCTGCGCAGCATATTTACCTCCACCCGTGGCCCAGCAGAACCTAGATCATTTTCTGGATAACGCTTCAAATATTATCGAGATGACTGCCGAAGAAGTAATAATAATTGGCGACTTTAACCTCCCACTTATCAGGTGGGAATTAGATCACAGTACCACTAACACGACTATTACTACACCTTCTAATTATAATAACTCACTAGGCTACTCACTTGTTGACTTCATGTCCCTAAATTCATTGCACCTATACCTATATAAATAATTCGAAGAACAGAATCCTTGACTTAGTTTTATCAAATGTAATAAACGTAGTAGTTAAACAGTGCGATACTCCTTTATGTAAAGTGGATCCATTCCACCCTACCCTAGAAATAAGCTTTCAATTTGTGATGGTTGCTACTTTGAAATCTAAACAATCACACAGCTTTGATTTTCGTGCGGCCGACTACATATCTATCAATAGTAAAATTGGTAATGTTGACTGGGTGAAGTTATTTGCACCGTGTTCACATGTTGACCAAATGGTTACGATGCTATACGAGTTTCTGAACGCAACTATCGGTGAATTTGTACCTAAACGAAAACGTCTGAGTTGCAACTATCCCCAATGGTACACAAAGGCTCTGGTAAAAATTTTAAACGAAAAAGAAAAACTTAGAAAGCGTTTTAAGAAATACGGTAACCCACGTGACGAGCTGGAGTATAGAATACTGGACGACAGGGCTCGCGTTCACATTAAGGAAAGCTACAAAAAATTCGTGCATATAACGGAGACTAATTTGCGGTCTAATCCTAAAAAATTCTGGTCATTCATCAAGGCCAAAAACACAAAATACTCTTCTTTACCATCCGAAATAAAACTAAACGACTGCATTGCTACCACTGGCGAGGACATATGTAACCTTTTTGCCGCGCAATTTTCATCAACCTTTACGACACGTAACAGCCAATATCATAATGAACCTCATACATCAAGCAGTGACAGATTTCCTCAATTATCACTTAATCTTATTCAATTTACTGAACGAGAAGTCCTGAGATCCCTAAAACAGCTTGATACAACAAAAGGAGCTGGACCAGATGGACTGCCTCCAATCTTTATTAAAAAGTGTGCTTACAATCTTGCTCTCCCCTTAACACTTATATTTAACAAATCCCTTCTGACATCTATCTTTCCCGCTGAATGGAAAAGAGCAAATGTTGTGCCTGTTTTTAAAAAAGGAGACAAAATTGATGCTGTCAACTACCGTCCAATATCTTTACTCTCAATCTTCTCAAAGGTACTTGAATCGCTGGTCTGTCCTATCTTAACTTCCCACATTAAGGTTCAAATCGCACCTCAGCAACATGGTTTCTGTGCAAATAAATCTACTGTTACCAACTTAGTATCATATGTGGATGACCTTTGTACTTCTGTAGATCGTGGTCTTCAAATTGATGCCATTTACACAGACTTCAGTAGTGCTTTTGACAAAGTCGAACATAATATATTGTTGTTGAAACTACAGAACCATGGTGTGATCGGGAGCCTTTTGGATTGGTTTGCATCATATCTCAACAATCGAAAGCAGAGAGTAGTGATTGAAGGCTATCAATCCACGGAATATATCGCTACTTCCGGGGTTCCACAGGGATCGCATGCTGGTCCAATATTGTTTGTTGTCTTTGTAAATGACATAATTGACTGTATAAGTCAAAGTCAAAGTCAAAGTATTTTAATGCTTCATGTGTAAATATACATAGGTGTTTACATTTATAAAGTAACAACATGAAACCCTGTTAGGGCACAGCATAGTATACCTAATATTAATTATAATATTATTAACATAATTATATTATAATTAATAATAATAATTGTTATTAATTAATAATAATAATTATTATTATTTTTTTACTATAATAATGTAGGTATCTAATTATTATTTATTTAAAGTTATTATTTAATTTATATTATATTTTATTATTTATTTTTTGGCTTTGTATTTTTAAATGTTTTATTTATTAATTTTTGTTGTTTCAAAATATTCATCTAGAGAATAAAAGCATTTTTTTACTAAAAATGCTTTTAATTTTCTATTAAAATGTGTTAATTTGATTTCCTTTTTTATATCTATTGGTAATTTATTATATATCTTTACTGCCATATAGTAGGGACTCTGGTTAAGCATTTTTATTCTAGAATGTGGCAAATAAAGTCTATTTTTATGGCGTGTATTGACATTGTGCGTGTCTTTTACTTTTGTGAAGTAATGTATATTTTTGAACACAAATAAACTAATATCATGTATATATAGGGATGGGAGTGTTAATAGGTTGTACTTTGTAAAATAAGGCCTGCAGCTATCTTGGTTATCTATTTGGGCTATTATTCTAATGCACTTTTTTTGTAATATAAATAAATCGTGGCTATTTACACTATTCCCCCATAGCATGATACCATACCTCAGCCATGAATAAGCATAGGCATAGTATGCGGATAGTGCCGTTTTTATATCTGTGCTACATTTCAGTTGGAAAAGAGCGTATGTAAATTTGGATAGTTTGGATTTAATAGATTCAATGTGAGTTTTCCAGTTTATGTGTGTGTCTATGTTTATTCCAAGTAATTTAAATGTCTCTACAGTTTCTAAGGGAGTACTTTGAAAAGTTGTGTTTATATCTATTGTAGGTTTTTTGTACGATCTAAATTGTATTGTTTTGGTTTTGCTATAGTTTATCTCTAAGTTATGGTCATAAAGCCAACTTGTTACGGTTTGTAGGGTTTCTTGTAGTATAGGATTAGGGGTATTAGTATTTTCGTATTTTATAAGTATGGATATATCATCTGCGAATAAGACTGGCAAGGTTACTTCTTTATTTAGGGTTTTTGGTAAATCGTTAATGTATATTAGGAATAATATACATCCTAATACACTTCCTTGGGGAATAGAGCACGTTATTTTCCTTTCTTGAGATCGTATTATGTTTATTTCATTTGTTTCCGCGTTGTAATTTTCTATTTGAACTATTTGTGTTCGATTCTCTAGATATGACTTAAACCAGAAGTAGGCTGGACCGCGAACGCCTGATCCGTGTAATTTATTAAGAAGTATGTTATATAGTACTTTGTCATACGCTTTCGTCATATCTAGTAAAATTCCTAATACATACTTTTTATCATTAATATGTTGTAGCGCCATTTGAATGTATTTATATACGGCAAGTGTTGTTGATCTTGATTTCCTAAAGCCATTTTGGCTGTCATCTAAAATATTATATTTTTCTAAGAAATTGTATAGTCTATTGCACATGGCCTTTTCAAACACTTTCGAAAAAGTTGGTAGTAGAGCTATGGGTCTATAATTTGTTGGGGTATCAGTATCGCCTTTTTTATGAATAGGTTTTATTAATGATATTTTTAGGGAATCGGGGAATTTTCCATCTTGAAAGCTCTGATTTATTAAATAAGTTAATGGTATTGAGAGATTTTCGGTACATTGTTTTAATAAAATTGGTGGAATGTCGTCAATTCCGCAGCTGTGTTTAGATTTTATGGAGCGGATTATTTGAATAATTTCTTTTTGGTCTACAGGACGTAGGTACATTGAATACATTGGTGAGTTAATGACAGGTCGGCCTATAGCATCGTTTTTATTATTAGGGTCTACGCCAACAGTCGCAAAGTAGTTATTAAAAATATTTGAAATTTTTGTTGGGCAGTTTACAATTTGGTTATTTATTTTTAGTGATATGTTTTGGTGAGTATTTGTTTTAACTTTACCGGTTTTTTGATTTACGATATTCCACATGGTTTTTGTTTTGTTTTCAGAATTTTTCATTTGATTTTTATATTCTAGTTTTTTGGATATTTTTATACTACATTTTAGCGTTTGGCTAAATTTTTTATAGTAATTTTTGATGACATCATTTTTGGTTTCGTTAAGAATAATTCTTAGTGTTCTTTTATGAGCGCATGATTTTTTAAGGCCTGCAGTAAGCCATCTTTTTTTGGGTTTGTTTTTTATTTTGAGTTTTTGTATTGGTATGTATTTATCAAGAAGTTGTTTTATGGTTTTACTAAATAAGTTATAGTTTTTATTTAAATCGTTTTTTTTATTCATTATATTATCCCATTTTATATCTTTCAATGAATTTTTAAATAGAACCATTTTGTTTTTTGTAAATATTCTTTTTTGAATGTACCATGTTTTGTTATTGTTACATTGGATATTTTTTGTGTTTATTTTTATATCTAGAGCTTTATGATCGGAAAGGCCATAATCTTGAACTTGTGATTTTTTATGAGATATTTGCAATTGGTGAAGAGTAGGTCTATACAGGTGGAAGTTGTTTTTGTTACTCTTGTTGGTTCTTTTATAATCTGCTTAAGATTATGTGAGCTCATTGTGTTAATAAGCTCTTCCGTTTGTTTATTTTTATTTAATATGTTTATATTAAAATCTCCACCCATTATTACGTATTTATTTATATATTTTGTATTTAATTTATATAAAACTTTTTCTATCTGTTCATGAAATATATTGATATGACGGTCAGCTCTATATACTCCTATGAGAATACAATTTATCTTTGGGATTTCTATTGCACTAAATTCTATTATAAACTCTTTGGAAAGATCATTTATATCTTTTCTTTCGATATATTCTAATGTATCTTTTAAAATTATACACACTCCTCCTCCATCATGGGTTTTCCGACAGAAGGCGGAAGCTATTTTATATCCTGGTATTACAATAGAGTCACAAAAGTTCTTATTTTTCCATATCTCTGATAACAGTAATATATCTATGTTTAAATCTAATAAAAAGTGTTCAATTAAATCTAACTTATTGCCTATACTTTGGATGTTTTGAAACATAACGTTTAATTCAGTATCGAAATGTCTTGTTGACTGTATTTTTATTTTTCAGCGGCATACTTTGTGGCATCGGTGCTGACTTTCTTGGTTGTGGTTGTGTGTCTCCTTGTCTAATATTGTCTGTTGTGTCGTGGTTTTCTGAGCTCGTGTTGTATTGTTTTATATAGTTGCTGACTGAATCCTGGGATAAGTCTGTAGCTAATTTTATGTTGTCTTTACATTCCTTTCCATTAATATAGAGCTTGTTGTTCTTTATTATAGCGTGGTCACCATTTTGTCTAGCTATTCGTAGGTTTTCTCGAAGTTCATTTCGCTGTTTAAGGGTTTTGCTATCCATGAAAGGTCCAATGGCTAGTCCCGAGTTCTGAAATTCTCGTGCGTTTTCGATGAGATATTTTGCCATTTTTTTGTTCATCAGTTCTATTGCTAGTGGTCTTCTATCTCCACGTTTTCCAATACGTTTTACCTCCTCTATGTAGGGATTTATATTTATGATCATAATTTCGTGGAAAGCTCTAGAGATGCGGTCTATAAGGTCATATTCGCATTCTTGGTGGCTCTCTGCGAGTCCGTAGAGCACCACTTTTTTAGTATTTTGCAAATAGTGTAGTTGTTGCTCAATGTTTTCTATTTTTTTATCAATTGTGGAGATCTTTTCTTTTATTGTTGTTTGTTCGGCTGTTAGGCTGTTTGTCGTGAATTCAACCTGACTTTGAAGCTTTTGTATAGCACTATTTAGTTCCATTTGTATTGTATACATCACAGTCAGTGTTCACTTTTTGCGGACGACCTAAAGATATACCGCACAATTGCTTCATCCGGGGACGCTATCCTTCTTCAGCAGGACCTCAATTCATTACAGCACTGGTGTAATGAAAATGGGATGGTACTTAACACGAAAAAATGTCAGCACATCACATTCACACGCAAAAAAAAACATACAATAACAACCTGCTACTCACTCGCAGGTTCCACACTCCAGAGGGTCGGGGTTATTCGTGATTTGGGCGTATTACTCAGCAGTGATCTTTCATTTGCACTACACATTGACAACATTGTAGATAAAGCTGCTAAGATGGTAGGTTTCATCAAAAGAACATGCAAAGATTTCAAAACCATTTGCGCACTTAAAACACTTTTCAACACCCTAGTCCGAAGCACTCTTGAATACGCATCTCAGGTCTGGAATCCTACCTACAATGTCCACTCGAACCGTTTAGAACGTATTCAAAAAAACTTTACTCGTTTTTTGAGGTTTAGGGACTATAGTTGCCCGTACAGAGCCGATTACTCACATCGACTGCACCACTTCAAAATGATCTCCCTAAAAGATAGAAGAGCAATGGCTGATATATTACTTCTGTACAAAATTGCGAATGGTTTAGAATCATCTTCAGAGTTGCTGGAGCACATCAATGTAGATGTACCCCGTCGGAGTATACTGAGATCGGGTAGAACAGTGAAAACCTTTGTAGTTAGTAACTGCCGCACTAATCTAGGTCGCTCTGCCCCTTTGAATAGATTAATGGACGCTTACAACAAGGTGTGTTCTGGACATATTTTCGGATTCTTTGTCAAAACTAAGGGCAAAATGTACTAATACTTGTAATGACTTGTGGTCGGCCGCTAGTTAATCGACTCAATCTTTTAAATTAATTATTATGTTATTTAATGTTTGATTTCACCAATTTAATATTATTATGTATAATTTATTATCTCTATTATTGTATTGTCTTGATTTTGATTCGGTTTTATTGAGCTTATCTTAACTTTTGTAAATTTTGACTAATTTTTAATTATTGGAAAGCTGTGCACGCCTTTAAGTGACTTATTTGCACAGAACATAACTATGTGTCACCTATCTAAAAATATTTTGTAAGTAAGTTGTTGGTGTGCCTTATAATATAAATAAATAAATAAATAAATGCCCAACGAGAAGCACTATCTACCTGAGTTACTTTCTTGTTCCCTTACACTTAATAACAATAATATAAACGAAAATTTAATATGTAAATTAATTAATAGTAAATCTAGTTTAACCCATTTACAAAGATCAATAGCGTATTTACAGAGATTTATTTACAATTGTCGAAATAAAACTAAATTAGAAGGTTATCTATCAGTTCAGAGCTTCAAAGTTCATTAAATTTAATTATTCATAAAGTTAGAAATGTTTTTTGATGAATATATTATTTTAAAAGGTGGGAAGAAATTGCCTACAAAACATAGACTATCTTCTATGTCCCCATTTTTGGATGCTAAGAATATTATTCGAGTTGGTGGCAGACTTAGCAATTCGCCATACAGTTATGATACTAAACATCCAATTCTAATTTGTGGTAAGCATCATTGTAGAAGAATTTTATTTAATTATTTTCATTTAAAATATTTACACGCTGGTACACAATTACTTTTAGCGACCATTAGACAAACTTACTGGCCTTTAAGGGGCAGGAACTTATCTAAGTCAGTTGTGAATAAGTGTGTTCGATGTTGCAGGTTCAAGGCCGAAACCATTCAGCTTATTATGGGGCAGTTACCTGCATCTCGAACGGAATTAGAATTTCCCTTTTTGCATTGCTCTGTGGACTACGCTGGGCCAGTGTTGGTAGCGGACCGAAAGGGCAAGGCTGTCGATTAATTAAATGTTATTTGGCAATATTTATTTGTAATGCTGTCATCTGCCTGTCATCTTAAACGTGTTATAGCACTATCTACAGCTGCTTATATAGCTGCTTTAAATCGCTTCGTGTCCCGCCGTGGTAAACCTTCGAGTATCACTTCGGATAATGGCATTAACTTTGTTGGCACCTTCAATGAGTTAACAAGGTTTCTGGCTAAGTCTGATCTCGAGGGTTGCATAGCGCAGCAAGGTATTGAATTTAAATTCGTGCCAGCCTATAGTCCACACTTCATGGCTTAGCAGAGGCCGCCGTACGGTCTACCAAACATCATCTTCGCAGGTTACTTCAACTCACTCACTTCACCTATAAGGAAATGGCGACTTGCCTCACTCAGATTGAAGCTATTTTAAACTCCCGTCCTCTCACCCCGCTTTCTTCAGACCCTCACGATTTTTCCGCCCTAACTCCAGCTCATTTTTTAATTGGACGATCATTAATGTCTATACCATATCCACAGGTGTCAGCAACCGATATCAACTCTCTCGAACGATACCGAAGAATACAGCTCATCAAACAGCATTTCTGGAATCGTTTCGCTGTCGAATATGTATCCTTGCTACAAGCAATAACTAAATGGAAACAGTCGAGGTCGGAACTCAAGCAAGGGGCTCTAGTTTTAATTAAGGAGAAAACTCTTCCTCCTCTTCTCTGGTCTTTGGGAAGAGTGACAAAGCTCTACCCAGGGAGTGAATGCGTTGCTAGAGTGGTTGAGCTAAAAACGAAAGGAGGCACCATTCGTAGGGCATTTAATAATTTGTGTCCCCTTCCAGAAATTGAAGCCTCCAACCTTCAACCCGGGGAGCATGTTGCGACACAGCATAACCCAGCGCTGACCGGTTCTGCGGAGCGACCGAAGTGCGCCGGCGCTGCCCGCAGTGGTCCCCACCACTGCGGGCAGCGCCGGCGCACGAGAGCTTAATTGCGCGGAGAACTCGCCTTAGGATCCGATGTCCGTCGGATGACTTTTTTTGTGCGATTATTATACGGCGAATAAACCAGCACATATTAGAAATTACAGTCCACTTTTATTTAATATCCAGCAAGACCCAAACAGATTTCGTATTTGGATAAAGCGAAATGTAATTACTACGTGGCTTAAAAAATACTAATACTTATACAGCATTACAGAAGGCGTGAGGCGCATGCTTGGTAAGTGTATTACTCGCCGACCCTGTAAACATTTTTCACTCCTTTTATTGCCTTTTCGTCGAAACAATTGTTTGGTATCTGCTAATTATTCCTTGTTAAGTTAAATAAGTATCTAAGATTTAAATGAAGTGTATTCGTGAGTCATTGAGTGACAGGAGAAATTTAGATTTATCTATGCTGCTGTTTCCTAAAATGGGCTCTTATTTACAGTTTCCTCCTATCCTTTTTATTATTTCTAGTCAATACCTAAAACATTTCGTATATGCTTCTATAAGTTATGATTGTCTTATGAGTGATTTGTCGCAGGTTCGCCATATAATATGGATTTTAAAATAAACTTGGGGCGTGCTGGTGCAAGCCGGTGACGTCCCGAGCGCGCGTGACCGCACGCTACCGTCCGCTGCGCCCCGCATCCGAACTAAATTACTTTTAACATTAATAAACCATATTACTCTAATTTGCTTTACTTTCTCCTTCTTTTAATAAGCCCTTGGAAAAATTCCCGGGTAATGTGTACCAGTTGTTTTGTACGTCGCCCTGACGTCGGGCGGTTTTTTTCCGTCGCTACTTTTTGTGTAACTAATTGTTTAGAAGGAGTTACATTGACACATGGACATGGATGATAAGGACAGAGTACAGGCCATGCTATTGGCAGAGGAGGAGATCAACCGGGTACGTAAGTACCTACCTGCTACCTCGCGCTGTGTGTGGAACGCACGCTCGCCTTCGTGCCGATATTTACGAGCTATGAGCGACGTTTACACACATACTTTAGAAAGTAGGATACTTTTGAAGGCGGCCATAAAGATTTTAATTTGATTCGTGCTCACATTCATTTTGGTAAGACAGTGGAACTGTATAAACTCATAATGTTGCTGTCTGATTTCACTTTAGCGATAAAATAGTTTTATAAGCAAATGAAAGTTAGAAACACAATTGTTTGTTTTATAAATTTGCAATAACTCAGATATGGTTCATTCCACATTGCATTTATTTGAGCAAATCAAGAGCATTAAAATTTGGCTGCATAATGTGTAAAAACAATGTTTTTATGTTATATCTTGTTTGAGTTATTTAGTATAATCGTCTAACTAAAAGTTGTGGGTTTTATCAATTAATTCATTAAACATGGTGACTCTGGAGGGACGAAACCTTGATGAGTAAAATAAAATATTCGTGGATTATAATAAAACTTGACGCATTTTAATAAAAATTAACAACAGTGTTTTTAGCTAATTTACCTAGTTGCTAATTAAGGCTAATCTTTATACAAATGATTATGAAATAGAAAGAAATACAAAGAACTGCAGTTTTCAGTTCCTTTTTTTTTTCATGAAAGATATTTGTTTAACTTTTTCACGTGAAAATGCAACATACATTTTTAATAGCGCGCTAGGTTTTGCCACAGGGGCGAACAAATTATATTAACTATGTCACACAATGTTACCTACAAAATTATTTTGTAATTTGTAATCTTGTAAAAAAATTGTAATTATTACGGTCCCATTTATAATAAAAGTATTTTTGGCTATTGTTTGATAATCTATGTTGTCTCGTCGGTTTCACATATTGCTTTTAACAAAGGAAGACACTTCAAATATGTACAGTGAGGGACAGAGGGTCAATATTTTATAAAGTACGGTTTACAGGTATTAATGCAATTCAGAACATAGACCTTACACGCGGTTTTTATTGTTGTTTGAAAATGATATCTGTGTTGGTCGAGTTTCCCCAAAAATAATTCCATCGTCGTCATCATCATGTCAGCCACAGGAGGTCCACTGCTGAACAAAGGCCCCCATAGACTTCACAAGGACCGGTTATAGAACGCCCAGATACAGCGCCTTCCAGCAACCTTTACCAGGTCATCTGTCCATCTCGTTGGAGACCGTCCTACTCTGCACTTTCCTGTGCGTGGTTTCCACTCAAGAACCTTTTTGCCTAAACTTGAACGATGTTCTACGAGCTAAAAATAATTCCATATTATATTGATATTGATATTATTATTATGACGATGATGATGATATTAATATGGTCCTGACCACACCATGATAGTTATGACTATTGCCTCTGCGCTTATATGCTCTTGGGACTAGTTTGTACAAGGCATCCCACATGCCTTTGATTGATTTGTCAATCTTTTTATTAATTGACTGTAAAATACAGTTGCTCACTTCAGAATACCTGTTATCATAGAGAAGATTCATCCATCAAGAATAATTTGACGGTTAAGTATTATGTTGTACCTAGTGACCTCGCGATTTACTAATATCAAGAAAACGTGATAAAATCTATGGAAAGTAATTTATTTCAATGTCTAATGCAAAGCATCACGAACAAAATTGTAACCAATATTTTTTTTCCATTTGGAAACAAATCGATCAAATTTAATTAAACAGATAATCCTTAGGAAGTTGAATATTTGTATACTACTACGAAATAACATTGATCTGCAAGGTATATCTGCGCTTGCCGCGGTCAGCCTATTAATTGGTGTTTCTTAACTCATCGTAAATAACCTTAACCTTCATTCTTATATATATTTATAGGTAGTAAGCGGTCCCGGCTGTCTTAATAGTCGTACGCCCTAAACTCAAACGAACACAAACACTTCATTTTTGATTCATCACATACATTTTTGGGAATTGTGATTTGTGAGAATCGAACCCACGACCTCGTGATCAGCAGTCTGACATGCAAATCACTAGACCACAGACGTCATCAAATATTTAAATATTTTTATTTTTTTAAGTATTTCATTTTATCCAAATCGTCGTTTAATGATTCCTAATTGTTGATTATTGATAATCAGTAATTTTGTCCATTGCAGTCGTACTTACTAAAGTATGACTGCAATAGACAAAATTATTTTAAACAATGGGCACTAGCCCATTGTTTAAAATAAAAGCCTAATCCCTCTCATTCTGCGAGAGGAGACCCGTGCCCAGCAGTGGGCCAGTATATGATGATGATGTTTAAAATAATGGTGAAATAAAAAATCTGATGTACGAGCATCTCACTGTCAAGTATTTAAGTACAGAGGTTTGTCTCCTAATTACGCAACTAACGTTGTCTAGGTACAGTTTCCTCCTATTTCCGATAGGGGAGGGCAGGAACTCCGACGATTATTGCTTCATCCTCGTTCATGTACTTACTTATCTCGTCAGACAGCTTTCCAGTACCTTCCGTTTTTTTTTTGTGAAGAGGAAACCTTCAAAAGTCTGCCAGCGTGCTGGGGGGCAGGCCGGGATGTATGGCATTTTGACCGCACTAAAACTCTCCCGATAGCCATCTTCAGCACAATATTGGGGGGCTCCGGGAACAGACGTATTTTTCCAAAACCCTTCCTGTGTCACGGCTGTTAAGGCCCGTCCCAGGGAAGTCCACTTCCCTATCTATGGGAGCACGCGACCACAACAGCTTTAAAGTACTTACTACGCACATAACTTATTGGATCCCTGTTACTATGAATAAAATGTGATATTTGATCTCTTTTTGATCATAACTGCTTTGTTTATTTATATATACACTATTATATACACTACTTTGACCCCGTATTCTTTCCGCCGCCGCCGGATGTTTTCAAATGTCTGCGTCAACTTATTTTATGATCTTAGGTCATATAAAAGAGTAAAAAAGTATGTCTTCTAGGTAAATAGGTATACTGTTTAGGTTTACTTTGCGTCGGTAAGTAATAAAGTAGGATACAAATTGTTTAGGTGGCACGAGGCCAGTGGAAGGCCTAGACTCATATGTGACTTGGTTATACTCCGCGAACAATAGTGTTTGAAATATTTTGATGGTTCAGTGATGTGTGAGACCAGAAAGAGAAGTGCTTGTAGATATTAATAATATGTGTCTAGCTATCTTAGGTTATTTTGCGTTGTGCATTGTGATATTTTATATTTTAGAACTAAAAATACAGGGATTTTTAACTTACGATATTATTATAATTAAATTAATGTTTTGTGTAAAAAAAGCTGAGAACTGGATATATTATGAGGCTCATAATTTATGTGCCTTTAAACAGAATATTATAAAAGTGTTTGCTGTTCTTCTTACACAAGAAGTAGAGTGAGATTATTTATTTTTATTCAACGAAACACAACATTACATCCAAAGTTAAAACATGTACAAGATGTACATATAACTAAAGTCAAAATAAAATTATATAGTCACTTAATTATGTGATCGGTTATATAAATATATTGTTTATAGTTTAGAAGAAGTACAGTTTATTCATTCTCATCTACCTATTTTCAGTTACACTGATCAGGAACAGGTCTACTCTCAGAATGACAGGGACTAAAGTGCTCACACATTACATATTATTATACTCCACTCCAGAAACCTACAGGGAATTCGGATACTTGAAAAACTTTCAAAATATAATTACGCTCCAGTCTATTCCAGAACTCAATATGTAATTAGTAGGGTTAATAAAATTTCAATTCAATCTAACTTACTCGCGTTTGACATTTAGGAAATTGAGACCTTATCGGGATTATATTTTGAAAATGTTTAACTACCTGAATTACCCTTTAACTTATCTGAGACTTTTTTGATGGCGGCGTGTAAAGTACAACCCACATTAGGACAGATAGCGCGGCAATGGATTCAAATGTGAACTTCATTATGTTCCTCACGGTTGAGAAAGTCTCAGGCATTAAAATGATAATTACTAAATATGCACATGATTTTCAATAGTCGACGAAGGAGAAAATCTCGGAATAAAACTCCAGACTTATACCTTGGCAGTCCAATTATCATATCAACATTTTGTTCGCACTAGTTTTTCCCCATTTTTTATTATGACTTATTTTATTGTCTTCGACTTCTGGTTTCCTTGAAACAATTCAGTGCGCATTCTTGTTATAGGTTGCAAAAATAATCCTCATAGAGTTGCACACATTTTGAATATACGACATCAGTTCACTCAACACACGCAGTAAAATAGTTCAACATAACTACAAAATCTATGCATGCATGTCTATACCCAATTCACATTTGATGGAAAGTAATTACCTACCGCTCCACCCCCATAAACACCTAGATAGAATGTTTTGTCGATAGTTTTACACCTTTACCGTTTTAGTATTTCTCACATGGACAGTTTGTTCGAAATCGCTAAAACAGAGCATTGTAGGTTAATTTTGGAAAAATATTTCTTATATAACTCTAAAGTTATATAAATTGTCTAAAATAGATAGAAAAGTAACAGTGCGTACTAGTAAATAAAATGCTTAACAAGTTCATGAGTGACTGTAGATTTTAAGTGCAGTTATTTGCGTGTGTTTAGTAGCTATGAAGAGAATAGCAATTAGTGCTATAGAAAAAGCAGAAGCCAGGGAGCTATTTGAGAACCAACTGCGGTACGCTTTCGTGAAGTATGACCATTTTGACGACGATGAAGAGAACTCTGAGGTATTTAATAGGATTTATACTCTGCAACATAGCTATTAAAATACGATTATGGAAGTTGAAATTGAGCTTGGCAATTGATATTGTTTGTATTTAAATTCACGTTAAATTTAGGGTTTGCATAGAATTATTGATAGTATAGTCTTGACTAAATTGGTATTACTTGGAGCTATATATTATTATATTTAGTGGTACATAAAATGCCAGCCACGTATGATGACATTTGTGTTCCATTAAAGTCCAGACCAATGGATGCTGCAGCCAATGTCTATAATAAAGGGTCATAAATATAAATAAAATAAATAATATATAATAAATAACTTGGGACATTATTATTATTATAAGTACTATGGGTACTAGACAATGGATATAATACTTATATCCTTTTTTTGTGAATATACATAAATATAATACTTAAGAAACACCCAGACTTAAGACACTTTTGTTTATCACATAAATATTTGTGTCATGTGGGAATCGAACCCTAGACCACAGATGTCGTCAATGTCATTGTCATCAATGTCATTGTCATCAATGACATTGTCATCAATGACATTGACGACATCTGTGGTTTAGGGTTCGATTCCCACATATATGGAACACACATATATGGGAATAAAATAACCATGAGGTTATTTTATTCCCATAAGAACTGTTTGCGTAGAGGCTACGAAAAAATTCGTAGCAGCTTCCCTAGCCTCTACTCAAGCTGAATGCTTAACTGCCTAGATTAGAAGTTTAAATTTATTAATCTTTAATCCATTGCTATCGAATAAGTATATAAAACATTTAGTGACTCACTAACACATACAATTTTAGTAGTATACGTATTCTAATTAACTTAGTCGAATTTTTCGACTGCAGGCAGGAGATTATAGGTACACCAGACGCTATGACCGCTGAGCCACCGCGAGTCCTACCCGCCAGGTCGAATTTTTCCTTCGCTAAAATAAATTTAAAATCTTAACATGGAATATGCAAAAAAATTAAAAGCGATACTTGTATGTAGTTTTATTAATACTTTTAAGCCCCGCTACGGACCGCTACGAGGATTGATACAAAGTACGACATCGTAGCCACAAAGCGTAGCGGTCAACAAAGAGTTGATATTTAGATTCTAATGCTTACTTTAATATATTTTTGTGTGTGTATTCCAAGATTTGGCTCTATAAGAAACCTTAGTAAAAGGTACCTAGGAGTTCTATATTCAGGTGCCCTAAAGAAGGATTTTACCATTTTTAGGCCAGTAGCAATTGGGCGGTGGCTGTCACAATAGACTATTGGCCAGTCTTAGTTGCGTGCCGTCAAGGTCTAGAAATCTATCATACCTAAAAAATACTATTTAAAATATGTACACTTGAACAGTTAACAATCCTATATAAAACTATTGTAAATAAGAATAGGCTTTAGCTACGTAATTTGCTTTTTCTAGGGCATTGCGAGCGTAAAAAGAAATTATTACGACAGCTTGACTGTTTAGTATCACATTTTATTTTAGTATCAGTACAGTTTTTAAAAAGACTGGTAGTTTTGTCATGGTAACATACTGCTTTTCATTAGAGACAAAAGCACCAAGAACTTACTGTGTTCTGTTTTGTGTTCCTGATTTATTTTTAAATAGAAACAGATACATGTTATTTTCATCAATAGAGATCGGCCAGTATCTAAATTGACATTTTGTGTTGACAGTGAAGTGAGTGCGGTCAGAAAAACTATTAATATTACCATGTAGTGATGCATGGGCACCTGTACAAACGGACCCTTGGCCCTTTTAAATAAAAAAGAAACCAGTTTAGACGGGTTTGTTATTTACCTAACTCCAAATAAGTGAAGTCAAAGTAAACGTAGTTTATAAATGATCCAATAAAACTTACATATTGAACTAGCATATACGAAAGAATCCGAATAACGTAACGACTAACATCGAAGCAATAAAAAGAATTGATTATGGGCCACGCGACCCCGGCCTTACGATGCAAATCACCCACATTTATATGAGGAAAGCTACAGACATATGACATGAACATACATTTCTGTCAAAAAACTTTTTTGTACAAGTAGTCGAACACGGAAATGGCAAAGTTGCGTTGTCGTGTGAATTAGTTGTGTTGTTCAACAACTTACACCAAGTGTTGCCGTAATGGACGAAGATGCTGTGCAGGTGATGTCGGCTTTTAACATGTTATATTCAATTAATGTTTCAAAGCACTGTTTCCAATAGCTACATTGTATTCGTGTTACTATAAATTAAAGTTTTTATGGTATTAGTGAAAGCACCTCGCAACACCACAGTAAACAAAAAGTCCAGCTAAATCATTGTCTCATTTATAGGTATGTTACTCCTGTTTTTCTTTATTTGATACGTGATTTCGGAGTGATAAATGCTTGCTGGAAAGTTTGCAGACACGAAAAAGTTTGGCATATTTAACGTGTTGTATATGTGTGTGTGTGGAACAAGTTATTAATCATTATATGGGTGGCACTATTTACAGCTGGCGTTCTTTGAAACTTCCTATAATTTTGATTAAGTACCTCTAATTTTTACATTGATTCGACAATCAATCACTCATAACCATTCATAGAAATCAATCAATTTGTGATTTTAGAATAAAATTAAATGATTTAATTAAATATTACTATATTTAGGAGACCTTTGTCCTGCAGTAGGACGACTACGGTAGCCCTAAGTTCCCTATAGCTGATGTTAGTGGGAATTGTTTGTTCTTTACCTAAATATATACTAAACAAGAATAAGAATTATTTTAATTATTTAAAGATACAATTAGGCTACACTTAATTATATAAGTAGTTATTTATTGCAAATGAAAATATTGTTTATATAATATTATAATATGGTAGATTTTGCTAGTAATCATAAAAAAAAAATATTTTTAATGAGTCCCACAGTATGAAAAATATGGGTAAGTACCTAAATACTTAATAAATAAAATGCATTGCGTTTTACTTATGCTCGCTAGGAATCAGGAACTGGTGCAATCATCACAACATACGAACGCTATTTTAGACAACATACATACCTCACGCCTTTTTCCCATGGGGGTAGGCAGAAACTAAAGAACGCCGCCATTCTTGCATATTTCTTTCGCTTAATCCACATTCATACTTGTTATCATACACACACGCCGGTTGCGAGAACTACGCACCTGACCTTTTTGAAGAACCCCACCAATAAGGTCGGTGTAAGTCTTTCTAGGGCGTCCACTACCGGCGACTCCACTGACATTCGCCGTATAAATCCCGCCGTTTACATTTACCGTTTATCCATTCTCTCAAGAAGCCCTAATAACTATCTTCCCTTTTATGCCTCTCTGAACATTTAGCGTAGCTAAACGATATTCTGAAGCCCAGTTTTCACTCCGTGAGAACCGCGACAAGCTAGGGAATATTTCCATATGTCCACCACTACAGATCCCCCCGCATGTAGAGCTAAGGCTTCTTAGTGTCTAGGGACAACTTGACATGTCCTTCATAAGAGTCATTTCAATTGTACACGCATCCGGCCGGTATGAATATGAACGTGGACGGGGCAAAAGTGCTAGGGAAGGATCTCGTCCTTACTGTATAGCCTGATAAGCCATTTAATTTATCATATAACATTGTGACATATTTTGCACATAAAACATATTACAGTACATTATGGTATAAGTGTGTAATGTTGGTGATTACCGCTGAGGCGCCATTGAAACCCGAGCCGTTAGGTGAGGGTTTTAAGAGAGTCGAGGACGGTAATCATCAATACACACGTGTATCACACGACGTTTTTCAACACAGTTGTGCAGAAAATAACTATAATTTAAACTGTGAAAACGAATTATGAAAATTTTTCGCAATGGCGGGAAAAATTAATCAGCTGTTTTCCTAAACAATGGCGAATAATGACGATCAGACATAGGCTAAAAGAATGAGGTTTATTTTTTTTGGCTTTTCGCGGATAGCTTTTGTGCCACATACAAAATGGGGAATTTAAAGTTTTCTTTATTACAGAGAAAACAAAAGTTATATTTGAGTGAAAGTTATATTTATTAAAAACGTACAAGTTGAAATTATCTATTTAAATACGAAGTTGCATGAAATGAGCAAGCAATAAGTACACTAATTTATTTGTACTATTTATTGAGTAGTAATAGAGTATATATATCTTCTTCAAGTAGGTCTTTTCCTATTTCAATAATATTTAAGCTATACGTGCCGGCAGATTATTCTATGTATAGAAAAATGGGAGTCAGACGCAGCAATTAATAAAGAAACGTAAGTACGTACGTGTAAATAACTTTTTTTCCCATTAAAATCTGTACCAAACAATAATTTTATGAGAGTCTGCTGCAATTAGACATTAATACAAAACAACATCCTGCCTGTTTTACCCATCACAAGTAAAGATATTCGAATTTAAATTGATAAAAAACTGATAATTTTCTGTAAAATAAAAAAAAAGTAAAAAAAAAAGGGTGGGCCAAGGTTAAATAATTTGGGCCAAGTGGGTAGCAGATGACCCCAACTAACCACCATTTTCGTATGTTCAACGTTCTACCAAACACCCTGTAGATCCGGATTGAGTTAAAAATGTGTTTGGCTTGAACCTAACCTAATTTCTAATTAGGTCAGGTTCGGTTATTAGTTTTTTATTTAATAAATACAAAATCTTGATAGTTCATTGCCCTACCTGATATTTAAGTCACCTCAATGAGAATATAACGCAGCATTGTTGAAGTAAAATTTAAGCATAATGTTGAATGTAATGTGACTTGTCAATTTGTCAATCAAATAGTACCTGTTCGCTTGAGAATTATTATACTGATCGTTTTGAATAATTTCGCCGTTTTTGATATTATTTAAAGACCCACAGTCTGTCACCCACTTATTTCAGTAGTAACCTATTCGTTTTTTTTGACGCCTTCCTTTGACGACTTTAAATTCGCTCATTAAATACGACCCTAAATTTAATATAATATTATTTAAATGTTTTTTAGTAGATCCTTACTTTGTACGACATTGATTTGCAAATTAAACGCACTGGGTATTTGAATAATCACACTAATTATGCAAGTTTTTGTAATAAATAATTAGTTAAACAGTTATAATATAACTGAGGTTTACGTGTCAGCATAAGCCATAGTCTAAGTATTGTTGTAAAATATTTTCAGAAGCAGACGCTTATAAAAATATGTGTAATAATGTTGTGCATTATTAATTAGAGTAGCCAGTCAGCAGGTTGGAAGCAAGGAGACTGCACCTGGAGCACCGGAAGATAGTTTTCTTTTACATCAATAAATATTATTTAACAATAATAAGAAATAATCTTAAAAAAATAATAATCATATTTTTGACATTTCCCGTAGGTAGGTAGTTGCTTTTTTTAATATTGTTGGTATGGCTTCAGAGGCCTTTGTGCCATATTTACTTTTTTATATTTAATTGCGACGCAGAACAAAAACAATAATTCCAAAAAGTATTTTTATGTAGAGGTTGGCAATTGCGGCTGTCGGCAGAGCGTGCGAATGTGAATATTTGTACGCTTTGGTAACAGGATAATATAAGTTGTAAGAGCCAGTCAGCAGGTTGGAAGCAAGGAGACTGTCCCTGAAACACCGAAAGATAGTTTTCTTGTACATCAATAAATATTTTTTAACAATACTAAGAAATAATCCAATCTTAAAAAAAAAATTGAGAGGTGTCAAGGGACACCCTGATGGAACGAAGTGCCTTTCATTAAAATTTAATAATTAAAAATAAATAAACTTGTATACACTCAACAATTCACAACGCTCGAAATTCAAATATTGTCATTCACTCAATAATATTTGAATGCTTGTCAACAATATTTGAATTTCGAAAAAAGTGTCGTGACAACTTTTTCGTAAGAATTTTTTCCGTCTAGCCCCCTTTCACAACGCGCGATAAGGAACTTCGTTCCAATAATAATAATATTTTTGATATTTCTCATATTTATTAGTTGCTTTTATATTTAATTGGGACGCAGAACATGCAATTCCAAAAAGTATTTTTATGTAGAGGTTGGCAATTGCGGCTGTCGGGACCGTGCGGATGTGAATATTTGTACGCTTTGGTACCAGGATAATATAAATTGTAAGAGCTTAACCCTATGAACTTACGTGAAACAAGAGCTCCATCTGGCCGAAAATGAAATAACCTTATAACATCCCCTAAGACACGTACTATGCAAGCCCACCGAGAGATGGCGCCACTAGATTGTTTCGTAACGATAAATATTAGGAAAATTAATTAAATGTTTTTGTTCTATTATGAAAAGTAGCTATTACAATAATTTATAAATAAATACATTAAATAAAATATAAATTAAGTTTTTTATGAATATAAAATCAGTTAATACACAATTTTATTCTCCTAATAAAACAAATTTATGTTCAGATAATTATGAATTGATCATTAATCCTCTTATTTAACTTAACCGAAATTGATGCAAGCGTAAGCATCCATTCTATTATCGGACAACCAGACAATGGGCACTGCACTACCGTTTCATTATGGTGGATATACCACCTCATGCATGAAGCGTTAGGTATACTTCCTCCTTACTTTTTTCGCCTAGGTAGCAGTGGTGGCGTAGCATGGGTTGCCACCCAGGGTGGTTATTTATTGAGTCCCTCCACACAAACAAACAGTCAAAATTGAAATATTAAATGTAGATCAAACATTTATTATTATTAATATGAGAAGTATCCACCTCTCTTCCGATGCGTAGTAGACGCACCGCAGGTGTCGGAGGGCGCAGACAGACCTCCGGCCTCCATGAGCTGTGGCAGCTGAATTGGGGATTCCGCCGTCTGACCAGTAAATGGCCCCAGTAAGCGGCACGTGTGTTACCTACACATGTGCCTTGAATTAACATGCGAGGGAAGGCCTCGTTGATTGAGGGGGTTCGGTTTTAGTCGGGATGAGTCCGATATACTCTGCTACCGCCTCAGGTGGAATCCTCAGATAATCCATGAGGATGTTTAATTCAATACTATTTAATAGTAAAAAAAGTATTAGAAAGTATTTAATTTATTGCACTGCAGGCGATATTTCCTAAATTACTTAGACAAAGTTCGTGACAGTGATTTTTGGCGGCCCCCATCCCCTTTACGCTACCACTGAGGGGATACAATAGAACTCTTTTCCGGAGACTGTCTTTCCACTAACGTACAACCTGGGAGTCTACCAGCCAATGGTGAATAGGTTGCTTCTAGGCAAGCATGCTTCATCGTAAATCTTAGCATTAGGTGAGGATACATTGACTGTGGAGTCTATCGTATATCGTATAATATAGTATCTACAAAATTATTACTTTCTTTTCGGCGATAGCAATTTCAAGGAGCTATAAACAAAGTATAGACAACATAACATGCATTGTTTTCAGACGAAGCTGGGAAGCTAGGATTACTTGAATCCAAGTAATCCTAGCTTCCCAGCTTTCCCAGCTAATAGGATTGTATTACTATTTGTTTGTCACTTCTTAATCTACTACTAACCATTGAAAAAGAAACAAGTATTTAAGTTAGCATGCTTTGAGGAAAATTTGTTTTAATTTAATATGTATAGATATTGGCTCACTGAAACTAACGAGCCTAAACAAAAACAGTTAATTTGAAATTGATGTGGTGTGTAAAAGACCATAATTTTAGTTTAAAGGTGGAATTCTCGAGAAAAATAAGAATAACTAAAAATCATAAACCTCTAACTAGGATCTAACAAAGTTACGACGTTAATTTGCTCTAAAATATGTAGCATATGAGACACCAAAGATACTTCTTTCTAATCATGATTCATTTATGAGCAATCATAATTTTTCTCAACTTCACGCAACTTAATTTTGAAATAAGTATATTAATCCCAGCTAAATCTTACTTATAAGTGATTATATCTATCATTACCATTTTTTAATAACAATGCAATATCCGAAAAATAGCTTTTTTATAACACTGTGCAGTGTGTCCGACTTTAAGTGATTTATCTTCAAAATATCTATGAAACTAAATTGAAACCTCTACATAACGAAGCATTCACCTGCATTGCATCTAACAATATACCTAAAAAATACACAGTTTCTCGTGCCGTTATACGTACGAGGAGACATCAAAGTTTTTGAATTACGACTTTCGTGTCCCATACACTATGTCTAGTAACACGACGGCTTTTATCGTTCGACGTATGAACATAAAAATACAAACCTATACTTGTATTAGTAGTACATAATCGCATAGGCTTGTGTTTAGTCTTCTAGTATCTTCCATACGCATTCAACGGGTTTTTTTCTAAACCTGTAAACATTTTGTTATACATCTATATAAATATTTTTAAACTAGACGTATTTATATACCTATCTGTTGTAGAAACATGATTATATAACGAGTTTATTGAATTGTAATAACACTATAAAGCGTACATTTAATTTGCATTCTAGCCACAATCGCTAGTATTAATCTGTGTTACAAGATATAAGAAAGTTGCCATAATGGATATGTCAGTGCTTGGAAAAGTAATAAGCAACTTTGTGAGTATGATAAGAATAATATTAATTTTAAGAACTGTTAGGATTACCTAGTGATAAGATTTTCTTAGATCAATGTTACGATTGATAATAATGATGAATAAAAATGCCCATTTTATTCAAATTGCTTATAAGTTAATAAACTACATAGTTAAATAAACTAATTTTAATATATCTCGTTTAATTTACAATTTATTTGGTTTGTTAATCGTCTGAAGATAAGTATCAATACTGTTAGTTTAAGAAAATAATATCGTTGAGTCTCAAGACAACAGTCACAGTGGTCAATTACTATCCGTCCTGTTACTAAATATCCGTCATAATGATACACGAACATGACATACGTGATATACCTATGATATTATGCAAAAGGTAAACATAATAATATTAAGTAGCATTGAAAAATTTGTTCGCACGGATACAGAATATTATATAGAGAATATTAATAAAGGATTAACGGCCGAAAAAGGGCTCAACTTTCCAACTAAAATTGTTTGCGTGCTATAAAGTTACTTAATAAAAGCAATTTTATTTAATAAAACGTAGTCGTTTAGTGTTGTAACGCGGAATAGTTAATAATTATAATTAGTAGCCGGTAAAGTAGCCGAATTAATGTTCGTAGACTATATTTGTATTGCCGTACCATTATAATTACACGCGATCCATCCTGTCACCGTAGAAATTACGGACCTGTCATTTATACAGAAAAAGTATACATTTCTAATAATCGCTTTTCGTTAATGCCTGTTCGTTATGAAACAATCAGAGCTATTTGCGTGTCTTGAGCAGCATTATGGGAAAGTGCGGTGCCGTGCCATCCCCCTTCACGACCCCTGCCTTAATGAAACCCATCTATCTGTTTATTAATTTGCATATTACAATTTGACTCCTAGTGCCCTAGGCTAGTTCAACACAGACCGCAAGCAGACACTGTCATGGCGATAGTAAATTAATCAGAATAAAAAACAACACCTTTGTCTAGACCTGAACACGCAAATGAAAAGTTTTCAGTCAGAATTTGAGTCATAGGAGATTAAGACCTAGCCGAAAATATTAGCGGGAATAATTTTTGCCTAAATAATATTTGGTAAAAAAGTCTGCCCTACATACTTGGTTCAGTTTTACATTTTTACTCGAATAGTGAAAATGTTTGTTCACGGTATTAAGCCTGGATCTAGTGAAGAAGAGGAGGAAGATGTTATGGACATACTTATGGTTTGCTTCAACTAGATTTGAACCCATTCCAAAAAAATCTGAACTACAATCTCAGTGCTGTGGAGCTGATTTACATGTAAATTAACTTTCAGAAAAGGAGAGAAGAATGCGAGCGCAAGGCGAGGAGGGGGGAGATGGACCCGCGGCTGGAGTTCACCTTCCAGCTCCTGATAGATGGCACAGGCCTTCCAAGACATGCCATCATGGATCATGTATTCGAAGGAAATATGGTATATAACCGGCATACTAAAAAAGGAGTTTTTAATTTTAGTGTCGCAAAGTAGTTAAGAAAGTTCGCTAGGTGTCAGTTAATAATTAATTTGTGACCACTTTGTGTCGTGTGGAAATCCTTATGGATTTTCAATACGTGGAGAAAGCGATGGTATGTAAGTATCAAACTACTCTACTAATTTCAAATTACTCACCATCGTACTGGAGTGGTTGTTACCAGAGAGGTGTTCCATTTCACCTTGTAGGGGTGAAATGGAACACCTACATTGCCTAGCCTGATTATACAAGTATCCTAATAAGATAACCTTAATAACTGCAGGTATAAGTATTATAATCACATAACAACACGCATCGTTTCTGCAGCTGGATGACATCAACCAGCTCTTCCTGCCACACATGAGGAACAAGCTGCTATGGTACTACCAAGATGTAGAGGAGATCGAACAACGTCCGCAGCCAGAGGGCACGAAGAAGGGACAAGGGAAACCACCGCCTCCTATAATCACACTAAAAAAGAAGTTGTTCCTTTCTGATGGTTGGGATGTGAGGTTTACGGGCGTTTGTATTTATATGTTCCGGATAAATGTCAGCAAACAACTGCCAGAGGAAGGGTTTCATAAAGATCTGTGAGTGATTTTTATTGAGCAGTAAGTCTCGAAATAATTCTTCTAGCCAGCACCTCATGATGGATTAGTTTTCCAGCCATATAATATAGGTATAGTTTCATTGGTGTTACCGTTTTGTTTTAAGAGCTAAATATTTCGTGTCCCTAGAGAAAATATATCGTCAGAAATATATTAGAAATATAAGTAGATGTTGTGCTAAATTTTGACTTTAGAGTGGACTGAAAAAAGCTACGGTATTGGGTTCGCCTAGCGTATATTCAATATTAAAATTATTGAAGTTGAAGTCATGTGATCTTTGTACAGATTCTGTGGCATATTAAATGCTCAGCAAGTGGGCCTGGTGACTGCTATAGAACGAGTGATGGAACACGTGTACATGAACGCTCTGGCACATCCTAGCAGCGACGGCGAAGAAGACGAAACCAGGTTCCCAATCGTGAAGAACCAACTTCTGCCCGGGTTGAGGTCATTTTGCAGTGCGCTGAAAGGTTTGTTTTAGCTTGTGAACTGATATTATTAATAATGCACGATAAATTGATACTATTTTAACATATCATCGACTAGGTATATAATTCTAGAATATCAAATCAGCTCCTTCGAGCAAGTAGTATTCTTATTATATCATATTGTAGTATATCATATTACTATGCAAATTTTATTATAAAATCATTAACAGAGATTTAATTCATGGAATTATGAATATATTTTATTGCACCTTAAGTCTTCATAACTCTTGATAGTTATGCATATGGAAACTCCAGAAAAATACAAAAACTGTAAAATAAAATGTTCTGACATTATGTGATTTATAGCTAAAAAGTAGGTATTCCACCGTAATTCTACAAAACAATATGACATGAGACTACGTTATGACTACGCTAGAGGTTTGCTTCCCAATTCGTGTAAAGTGTTATTGGGTTTTTCTATGAAATTCTCAGTAGCATTATGATAATTATGTAATGTTATAACAAATTATTGCACGTAACACCCCTACCCCAGACTTACAAATTAGCGCGAGTTCTTCTAATGGTTAATTATAATTTATGTAGCTTGTTGGAAAAGAAACTCTAATGTCCCTTTTCCAACAAAGTACATACATATAATAATTAAAGCTGAAAATCTCTTTCTAAGTTTTGTCCTGATTCACCCCTGGATCCTTACTCGCCACGTTTGACTGTACTCTCTTCCTACCCCCTACATTTTTTTGTATTATAAAAACAACGTTTTTGTAATCATTTGGTCTAGCCAATCATGTTTATAGATACTTGTTCCCCAGTGTGTGAAGACGTATGCAATCAGGTAAACCTCTTCGATGATGGTCAGGCTCACATGACAGAACTGCAAGACCACACCCAACTAAAAGACATGGCCAAGAACCTCACGACTATTACCATGCTAGAAGAACGGGTTAACGAGTGGATCAAAAAAGTTATGGAGGTTGGTTGTATTTCTTTATCAGATGTATGAAGACCAGCACATCAAACTACCCCAATTTGTCAAATTTCTTTGATAGATTTTCAACTGTAATACAAAATAATAAGGTACATATTCAATTTGACAGTTTTGGATAGCTTGACCTGCATCTGTACCTAATATTGGGGAAATAGGTACTTTATATTTTATATCAATTATGTGGGTGACTATACTTAGGTTAAAAAATATTTTAATCTATTTTGCTATTAAAATAAAATAAATATATATAATATTATACAATACCTATGATATTTAAATGTAATAATAAGAATAACAATAAAATAATAATAAACAATATAAATAATAATACCTAATAACATTGAAATAATAGTTTAACTGCCCAAATAAGTTTAACTAAATAGAAACTTGAACGTAAATAATAAAATAAAAAATTGCATCCTTCTCTCCCCTACGTTGCCGTGCCCTACAGAGTCCATATTGTACCTACTTATATATTATGTAACACCTTAATATGACATATGGAGTGCAATAAAGATATTGTATTGTAAAATTATTCTTTGTAGTTTAGTGAAATTAGACTATATTAAAATGTATTAAATAAAAATAATAAAACAAATGTTATATATTTTTAAAATAAGCACTATCCATACCTACTGTATCCTATAGATACTAAGTGAAAGTGAACAACTGCGCCGTGAAGTGGACTCCAGCGGCCCTCAAGATGAACTGGAGTACTGGAAGAAGAGGGGTGCCCAGTTCTCACAGCTCGTCTCGTATCTACAGGTACCTATTATCTGTTCATGATTGATTAATGCATTGAATAATAAGAAATGCTAACCATTCTGTTCCCGATACCGGTGAGCTACTATTTTTAAAGCATTTTCGGTGATAGCCTAGTTGTATGACCATTGGGACTGTAATCAAAGGTATCGAGTTCGAATCCAAGGCACACACCTCTGACTACGACATCATGTGCGTATTCATATTTAATTATCACTAGCTTAAACGACGAAGGAAATCATCGTGAGGGACCTTAGAAATTGTCTGTAAAGTTGGCCAACCCGCATGAGTTTAGTGTGGTGGACTATAGCCTAATTCCTCTCGTTCTGAGAGAAGACCCGTGCCCAGCAGCGGTACGTGATAATGGTTGATTATGACTATTTTTATAAATATTTAAGACATAGAACTATTAATATAATAAAGAAAACGTTAAAACGAAAATTATTATCCAAGATTAAAATATTATGTACATTGTACCTATATGTAACGCTAACAACTGATTATTATGCTGCTACTTCTACTTTCTAATATAATTGACCACATCAATTAATAATAATTAATTAATCTGTTTTTTCGCTCAATGAGTATTTTCGATCTTTGAGCGTCATATCTACATACAATAAGTTTTAGTAAAGTTCACCTACTTCCACAGGATAACGAAGTTCAACTGACACTAAGCTGCTTGCAAATCGCAAACTCTAAAGTGATAAAACTGTGGCGAGATACCGATCACAAAATAACTTTCTGTTATAACGAAGCTAAGGACAACGCTAAGTTCATTCAAGCGATGGAGAAGTGCTGCCATTCACTGTACCTGGATGACCCTGTGAAGATCAAGGACTCCATATTAAGTTTGTTGCAGACAGTCAGGCTCATACATAGCGTCTCTCAGTTCTATAACACGTCTGAAAGGATATCGTCGCTGATGGTGAAGGTATGTGCCTCTAAAAAACTAAAGCTATGTCACAGACATTTATGTACTGGATAAATAAAATTGTAATAGCTTCACGGCTGAATCAATTAAAAACTACATCTCCGAAAAGATGTTGCGAGTTAGAAAACATAGTTAAAGAGATGCAAAATTATCTTATTAATTAACGTGTCAAAATTCAGTTATCCATAACAATCAATTTGAATATTTGTTACAGATAACGAATCAAATGATAGAAACTTGCAAGCAGTACATAACCTGCCGGTTTAAGGAAACTATTTGGTCGCAGGAGCGGGCTCTAGTGAGGGACAAGCTAATCCACTGCATTAACCTTAATAAGACATACAGAGAAACATACTTGTTTGTGAAAAATCAACCGTTTCTTCCAAATACTGAGCAGTTCAGTTTCTCTGAAAATTATGTATTCGGGAAATTTGATACTTTCTGCAAAAGATTGAATAAGATAATAGCTATGTTTGATCTGATGGATGATTACAAAAATCTCTTTGAAAAAAGGATGGAGGGTCTCTTGTTAGGGGAAGGTAAAGTTGTTGACTTTTTGCCCTAGAAAACTATTTTAATTTAATAATTTATTTATCAATACCAATTTACTTGAGGTCGGTATTAAGCCTACAGTGAGTAGTAACTACGGCGATAAATAAATGGAAACATGATTGTTGTTTTCCTGTCTGTCTGTATTATAAATAAACTACAATGGGAATTATTCTTAGGTGCTTCGGAATATTATTTTAAGGTCATTCATTAAATTACTCCGCAGTACCTAAAAGGTTGAGCACCAAATTATGAAACTTTCCGTAATTTTCTTTTTTTCGTTGCCGTGTCTGGCAATAAAAATTAGATATATTTATTATGATGCAAGAAAATTGTGGTGAAAGAAAAATGTTTGGTGGTATCTACGCGTTACTTTGAGCTACGAGCATTTTTTTACAGTACAGAGATCCTCATGGGTCGTCTGCACCCCTATGCTAGGTACTATTGCTATGCACAGTCTGCTTTTTTTGTACGGCGTGCCTAGCTTTTATAACCCTAAAAAGAACCTTATCCTTCCTTACCTTCTTCTAAAAAGGGCAGAGTTCATACCGTAAATACAACCCGCACTGGGCACAATTCCGCACCTGTACTAGGATAACATGGGTCAGAGAGGATGGTATGGTAGGATCTAGGTATAAAAGCAAAAATGTTATGAACAGACTAATAAAAATGTTTAGTTTAATTTTAATTTTATATCATAATTATTTTAATTACATTTTTACTAACAGCTAACAGCATATAACTACACTTATTTTTACTTTTCTTCAGATCTAGAGGAAGCTATGCATACGTTTGAAGAAGCAAAGAAAGCGGTCACTACTTGCCAGTACGATTACTTAGATTACAGAAACAATGAATTTGATAAAGATTACACCATTTTTGAAGACAAGACGAACGCTCTTAGAGAATCTATAGGAAACACTATAGAAGAGAATTTTGCAACTGTATGGGAGACACCTCAAGGCATAAAGTTTTTGACTAGATTTGAAAAAGTACGTTCAATTTTAATGTTATGTTTCCATTATATTCTTACACTATTATTATTTAATAATTAGCCACATAAATGCTTGAAAGTCTTGATAAGGTAAAAATTATAATTTTTGTGGGTGCACGTAAATATTTGCTAAGGCGAAGAAGGACGGAAGAGCGTCAACTATTAGACAATGACTTTATTTTACGTTTTGCATTGCTTGGCTTCAGCTTTAAAGTTAGAAATAATTAAAGTAAAAATAATTTAGCAAAGTACTTAAATTTTGTTAAAAATTCTTCAGGTTAGTCAGAAAATCATGATAACGAAACTAAGCGAAAAGTATGATAGAGTACTGAGGTACTGCGAGAAGGAAGTAGACAAGATAACTAAAATGTTCAAGAGGCAGCGAGAAGACCCGCCGTTACCACGCAACTATTCCCCAGTTGCCGGTAACAATATTTTAATATTACATTAAAGCTATTCAATTTTTTTTGTGATTTATGTTTTTTTTTCTGTAGGTAACACATTGTTTTAGTTTTTTAATTTCTTTTTTCAAAAATATATAAACGTATCTAGTAACAATACTGACATTGGGAAAAAATATTAAAGGAAAAATAAATAAGTAAAAATGATTACAATTATATATGTATATAGTTACCGGATATTTATGCTGTATAAAAAAGTCAATTAATAAAAAAACCTAATTAATTTTTTATTGTCTTAATAACTATAATATATACATTATTTACAAATAGACTTACCAAAATAACATTAAGATATTTACAATGGCGATATTATATTGGTTATATAAAATATCCATCATCAAAAGGACCGATGGTCGTCACTATTTTTATAGAAAGTACTAGGGCGACAGCATCTCTAGATGGTACGTGCCCGTGAAAATGAGTCAGCTGTTCAACTTGCGGCCTTGAACTTTTGACTAGTTGAAAGTCTTTTAATATTATTTGTAGTTAAATCATCGACACGGTTACATAGCAGGTACATATACGCTGAATTTGAATTGTATTGGCTTTTTGTATATTCCAAGGTCAGCTTATAGATAAGAGAATATGTAGCCGTGCGCACTATTAGCAAAATACGATTTTTATCAATAGGTTGTTTGCATAGATAGTAGGTACTACAGAATTTATAATTTTTCATCAAAAGGTTAAATAAATGTAAACAACTATATATAAAACTTCTACAAAATGTGTTTTAGGTCGTATAAAATGGTCTCGATGTCTAATGCACAATATGACGGAGACGGTGGAAAGCGTGTGTGCTCACCCCATCCTTCGAGCATTGCCTGCGTCCGCCGACATGATGAGGAAGTATTCCAACACCCGGTCGCTCATACACAATTATGAGGAGACCATGAAAGCCGTGTGGATGAACCAGAACGTGAGTTCTTCGCTCATATTTATTTATTATTTTTTTTTGTAGCGCAAAACGTAGGTTGGAAGTCGATGGCGAGGAGATTGAATACGTCCATTATCTGGGCCAATTAGTCTCTTTTCAGGCGAGACAAGCTAAAGAAGTTGCAAGACGCACCGAAAAAGCCTGGAAAAGCTATTGGTCCATGAAAGATCTCATTAGCAGACCGCATCAAAATAGCATACTGCGCTCCAAAACCCAGATCGCTGACATAGGCCAAAAAGCTGTTAGCTTGAAGTGGAACTGGGCTGGACTTGTCTGTCGCATGTCAAACGAGCTGTGGGCTAAAAGAAGTACCGAATGCCCCAGAGAATGAGCCCCCAAAACGGCAGACGACAACGCGGCAGGCCTAGACGAAGATGGCGGGCTGAGCTTGACCTTTTCTGGAAGGATTGGCCCAAAATAGCCTTTCATAATCGGTATCTGAATTGAACTGAACGTGTGACGATGAATATTTGTACAATTAGGTACTATGAACGTGATATTGTATGCTTGACTTGGCGATGCAGATAAAGAATTTGCATTTTCTTTATCTTTATAAGTACAGAAAGTACCTTTTTTATCATTTTTTATAAATTTAAATTTGCAATACAAAATATAACTACGTTATAAAATAACTCATGACTCAAGTACAATAAAGCTAAATTGAAATTATATACTTAAACTTTCACTTAATGCCGCCGCTCTTTGATGCAAACGTTCACGGATAACTTCAACCCTTAGCATCAAAGTACTAGCATAGCATAACTGATCAATGGACTTTACCAAAATTTAAACACACTCGCATCGTAGTATTGTTCGTTGTTGCTCAGTCCTACTTTACGATCAACAGTGTACTTATGATATTAGGCTGATTATATGATGACTTTTTTACCCTTAACTTTATTTTTCACTCTTAAGGAAACTAGGCTACGGGCTTTTTATTAGATCGTACGTTATTAATATAAGTACAACTTGTAAAAGTAATATAATATGTAATATATAATAACTACTTGGATTTTTTAATAAATGAATTGTTATTTCAAAAGGAAATATTTATGACACCTTAAAAAAGTGTTATTAACATTTCATGTTTTTAATTGAAAGATAAAAGAAGTCAACTAATATTATGAGACTTATACCTAAAAATAATCTTGTATTATTTAGATAATATACTTTTGATGAATGTGAGGTCAATCTAATCTTATCAAAGCAATAAA
This sequence comes from Acronicta alni, assembly GCA_964056405.1. Lineage (NCBI taxonomy): Eukaryota > Metazoa > Arthropoda > Insecta > Lepidoptera > Noctuidae > Acronicta > Acronicta alni. The sequence goes on from OZ043913.1 coordinate 18,538,016, forward strand.
TCAATTATTTTATTATTAGAAAGAAGCTGAAGTTGTTGCTTAACGGAAATTGTAATTCCAAATGAGGGAGGGAGGGTGACATTTCATCAGTACAGTAGGTACTAACACATGCAACATCAATGTGTGAAATTTACTCGACTCACTAGATCATAATTTGTCCTGCTCACTCGGCCAACCATCTAAAGGTTGATGGGAGGGGTGAGAGTGAGACGGTAAGCTTTGAATTATTTCTATTTAAGTTTTGATGATAAGGGTTGTTAAACCCAACCCTATGTTACTTCTGTATTCTTCGGATTTCTGATATCCTAGTACTTCGCAGCCTATCCCAAAAGCAATACGCTCCTTACGCTTGAAAATAAAAATAATGGTTTATGCTCCTTGCTTCTTCGATATTAACTAAAAACATGATAGAACGTATACTCAACTGGCAATTTATTTATCAAGTTAGGTAATAATTTAATCTATAATATAATAAGTTATAGTTGATTTCCGTAAAAACATTTTAAATCGGCGCGCACGGGTCACCTAGTTATTAGGTACTACTATACTCAATTAGACAAGTACCTAACGGCGAAATAATGATAGTTATGGATTTATATCGTTGAAATTACTGCATTTTACGAAATAAATGATTGCGTTTTAAATATAAATAGATTAAGATACGAAAGATACCTTTGTATGCATCGCTTAATAATTAGCGGAGCTAAATTAAATACTTCATTATATTAATTATAACATACACGTTGTAACGTTTTTGTCTAACTTTATAATGAATGAACTTTATAATCTACTTCGTTAGTCGTTTAAACTTTGAAATGTATACTTTTGCCTTCATCCTTATCACAATAATTGATAATAAGATTTATTAATAGTTAGGTACTTCATTGTCACTTATATTTTAATATTATCGTTATGTTACTAAAAAAAAACTTGTTTTTTTTTCTATAAATTATGAATTTCTATATACTTACTGGGAATCTAACTGTAATAAATGTATTAATGAATTAATAAAAAGATAAAAATATGCTCACTTCAGTCACAAAAAGTCAAAAGTCAGTAAGAGTGTGAACATACTAGCTATAGCGCGGCTTAGCAACATTCGGCCGTCTACCAGGTTGCTGCCTATCAGGTAATCATAAATACGAAGAGGTTTATTGTTTACTAGACGGTGCTCAGACTGTTAAAATAAACACACTACAAAATCCAGTAACTAGGGAAATCAATATTATATCAGCTGGTTCATTGTCAATGTCACCGGTTATAACCGGTAAACAAGCAAACGTTAGTATACAAAAATCTATTTAGAGCAAAACGAGAATAGAACACAAGGTTCTAAAAAAGGATATTCCGGTGCTCCAGTGACAGAACCGCCCCTCATTTGTTTTGATGGGCGGAGTTATTCAAATGTATCCGCCCTTGATACTAGCACGTCATAGATGAATGGCAATACATTTTTATTCTAAAGATTTTATACTTATTTGAATATAGTTTGATAGTGAATTCGCACTATTTATAGCCGTGCCAGTACTAGGAAAACATTAACTTGAAGAGATGTTGTGGTGCATCCACCCGAAGTTACTCTTAGTGGAGCAATGTTTGCATTGCAAACTTTTTGTTATTGAACAAAAATATATCATTTAATGTTGGTTTGGTTAGTGAATTTGGTCAACTTTTAAAAACAATAATGATTTATTTATTTATCTATGATTGCCTACAGTCATAACAATAAAGAAAATGGTACAGGATTAGGACTTACAATCTAATTGCATGACTACTTACAGGCAAAAAACGACAACAATAATACATACAAAAACAACACATACAACACAATACATGTATCTTGTAGATGACTAGTTAAATTTAGAAAACAGTTCTTTTTTTGTGTATTTAAAACATATCTACAGACTAGGCCTGTTTAAGAAAATGTTGCTTAATACTCATTTTCCCAATTAAGTTTTTCTAATATGTATATCGCATAATGGTTTTATGGCATATAGAAGATATCTACTTGGTACTGTACTCCAAATCCGACGAAGTATATCCGGACAGTTTATATTGTTTGGTGGTAATATTATGATAACTTGCAGTAACATTATTCTGTTACCTAAACACAGCAACATGAAATAACATTCTGTTAACACCACGACCGTTGCCTCTAAGTGTTTGTGAATATTATGCTGTGCATCACGCATTCTCGACGTATTACTTTTTTTTTACTTTAATGTTTCGTTTTGTTAAGATATGTTGTGGACGCGATGATCAACAAAAAGTTACTTAATTGTATCTTAGTTAATTAAGTTATTTACATTATAGTCTATAAGAATCTCGATTTGATTTGGTAAGTTGTATATAACGTGGAGACACAAAAAATAAAATATGGGGAAATTTTCACGGGATTGGGACGGAATATCAATGCCAGTAGCACTGCGGAATACACTGGTAGTAAGTAAAGCATAAAGTGAAAATGCCTAATAATTATAAATCAATGTTCTTATTATATACTAAATTAAATTATATTAAGGAACTACCTATCGCCTTGTTTAAAAAACATCTAAAAATGTACCTCGCGAGCAAATGTTATTACAGCCTGGCTGAATTTCTTAACGAAAAATAACTTTAACAATGTTAAAGCTGCTAAACATATCATTTATGACACTTCTCTATGATATTATAATTTTAATGTTCCAAATATTACCAGACATAATTTATGCTATTGTTGTCTATTTATAGTATTAATGTTAATGTATTTTTATATTTGTCTTTTAGGTATGTTTTAAAGATTAGAGTTTTATAGTAATATTAAACAACAAATTCAGGCTACCAGCCTCTAAACATTTATGTACGCCATTAGTGGCAAAACATGTAGCTACGTAACTGAGTTTTGTAAAAAGATCATGCATGCAAACAATGTATTTTGTCTTGTACTGTACCACTCATGTTTTAACATAATAAACTATCTTTATCTTTATCTTTATAATAATAGTATACAGTAAAATATTCACTTCAAAATAAGCTTGTTCCGTCCACTTTTGATCACATAATCACATTGATTATGTGATCACGCTAGTCATTGTATTTGTGATAAGTATGGTTATTTTTACGATTGTAATGTGTTTTGTGCATTTAAATAAATTAAAAAAAAAAAACGAAAAAAACAAAATCGTTCTGTCCGTGACGTTTAGATATCGTAGCAGAGATCTGCTACGACTTGTGGAGGTCGTAGCCGTAGCTGCGAGTAGAGTAGTAACAGTGCTACAACGCTACATAACGTAGCGACAGCGACTGGGTGCGGCGTAAACTGCGTTTAGTTCATTTTTTCAGTAAGCCAGATACTTATGCCCAAAGAATCTAAATGACACTTCCATTTAAATATTATATTTATGGATGATCGTCATGTCTTCGTTTTATGAATAAGTTTGTATGCAACTTATCATTTAATGTTTTAATTGTTTACAGCTATGGGATGTCGATGACAGCCTTAATAACACTCTTCTTAGGATCGATGAGAGTGGATGCATCGTGGTGAACTTAGATCATACAGTTCGATTGCTCATCAGAGAATCAGACTGCCTCGTTAAGATGGGCGTAGACTTGCCCATTGTCTGCCACTCTCTGTACGCTAAGAAAAACTACTTTACGCTAGTCAATGATTCTTTACAAGTAAGTAGAGAGATCAAATAATTGCTCATAGATTTCATTACAATGCTATTGTCAATTATGGTTTCCGCATTTGTCATAATTCACATTCTCACTGTTCTTCTTTCAGTTTCTACTAGAAGACTACCTTCGTACAGTAAGACGCGTGAAGCTAGAAGTACGTCCGCTCTTTCTTCCTCAAGTAGTGCGGCTATCATCACTTCTGCTCCCTGGCCTCCGCTCCGTTTGCTGGACTAGTGATGACTGGCGACAGTTCATTGACCGTGCCAATACAGCTATCAAAAGCTTTGACGTTTTAGTAACAAGGGTCCATGACATATATACTAATCGCATCATATACATGTTAAGTGGAATGCAGGACGTGACATTAATAACATTACCTGGTAGGTCACACCATACCGTACATATACCAACTTAGTTGTACTTGAATAACAATACTTGATTACTATTTTGTAGTAGTGCCGACTTTAATTAATAATAATATGAGGTTAATTTTCTGAAAGATTAAAAGTTTGATACGTTCCAGAAGAGACGCCATGGTCCGTAGAAGAATTTATTGAAAACGTTGAAACGGGATGTCGGTAAGTGGTTTATTATCAATACTTATAATACTATACTTACTATGACCAGCTACCTGTTTCTTTCTTTCAAAAGGACCGCTTCAACTACAGGGTTGGCGTTACTCTACACTGTGGTGTTCAAATTGTTATAAGAGTCAAACCTACAATCGTTTATGTTTTCCTGGTGCCAATAGATTAATAAGACCAGGGTTTTAGTTGCAGAAACTTTTCTTAGGAAAATAATTTGTTAGTCTATGTTAATAAAGTTATTAACATTTCATAGAAAATATTTAATTTACCTATTTGCAATGTTTAAAAAAAAAAAACAAATAATTCTTTAAATAAAATAATTAATCAACAATTTAAAATTATTAAATATCCTGTAACATTTATTGTATGTATTTTGGCAGGAATGCATGCATCGAAATTAACCGTAAGAGTCTTATGGTAGAAGAGGCAGTTGAAGAAGTCCTCGATTTGGTGAAAAAAGCAGCTCAGCAAATCAAGCCAACTGAAATCAACCCTGACTTCGAGTTTCTAATCGCTGAAGGTTTGTGTGTTATAGAAAAACACTGGCTTTTAACTTTAGAGATTTATATACTGTTATTTAAAATTTTGCCTCAGATAAAACCAATAAATGTTGCAGGACCCTTAATAAAAAAAAACTATTCACAAATCTGTTCAAAGATTAAGTTCAATATAATAAAGAAGTAACAATGAGGACCTCCTTGGAGTCAACTTTGTCCGTTGATCTCTTATACTATATTTCAGTAAAATATAGCGCTATAGAGAGAGCGAGATGTAGATACACGTCGGTTTGTTCGCTCAGTAACTTTGCCGCCTTCACTCATAGGATTGTTGTTGTAGGAGATACGACGTTCAACTTTTTTGAGATCCACTTAAATTCGATATAATTTTTAAATTATTAATTTGGCCAGAGAGCTCCAACGGATTACATAAGCTGAATAAATTTATTTAGATTTAGACCATGGTTGTCTTTCCATGTCTAATTGAATAAGGGTTTTGTGGTACATCATTGCATTGACTTGGTGAAAGGTAAACTAGAGAGACATATATCTTGTGTCGGCAAATGTAACTAAGCATTACATTAGCAATTTTTTAGGTATACTAAATTATTAGAGTATTTTACCTATTCTTTATTACTCACTTTTGCTTATGCGATTGTCGTACTATGTAATATATAATATGAAAGACCATGACTTTTTTTATTATATATTGCGTGCGAATTTTAATAAGTGTTATAAATGTTATAAATACTTAAGTATTTTTAAATAAATGCGAAAATAATCCCACCTAAAGCCAAAACACACGATATTTTTTCCATTTGACAAAGACCTTACCTAAACACCTATCGACTTCCAAATCGAAGTCACCAAAAACGGGTCAGATTCTGTATCCGCTTAATAGGGTCTTCATCCGTGATCTATAGAACTAAAAATCACAAAAATAATATAGGTATAAAACCGTAAAGCAAATATGTTGCTTTTGTCCGGTTCATTTTTGAGAATTGAAAAGTTAATAAAATGTAATTGTTAATAAGTTATAAAAATATTATCTTGTCTCAATTTCAAAATTTGTAGAAAAATAATAATAACAGCTTGCGCTATTTGCCCTTAACTTGAGGTACCTAGTTATTTGAATTACCAGAATTCAAATAACTACCTCAAGTTCAGGGCAACAGGGTTATTTTTATTAAAGTTACCGCACTGGTGTCATTAGTAACTGTAACACTTTAGAATAATAAGTGGGGCGAGTAATATCAAAGTATTCCTCAGCAACACAGTCGTCTGGGAGCGTTCCCAGTAGACTGGCAACATTGCCACGTTGAATGACGAATGTTTATACGCTCCCCTAGAACAAAGTCAGCCTCTACTAGTTTGCTGGTTTCCGCGTAATTATCTCTCTCTTTTACTCTGTTCTTTGATTTCATCTGTCTCTCTCGCACATCTGTCTCCCCACGTGACGCTGCTGTCATATGTATACGAATCATTTAGTCGAAAATCCTCATAAGTCATAAATTTTAAGTAAGCTTGAAGCTTACTTAAAATTTATGATAAGATATATAAGATAAGATAAGTATTTGATGTGTTTTATATTCAGATTCAGGTAAAGCACTACTTATAATTTCTTTATAAAACATAGATTTATCATATAAAATGTTATTAAAATGGTAAAAGGTAAGCTTCCAAGATTGGGACGTGTTTGCCTGGTGGAAAATGACGCCAATATGAATTAATTAACTACATGTGCACAAGAAATATACTTACTTTATTTATTATTTGCAGAAAATAATATCAGTAAGTAGTAAAAAAAGTAAGTATTGTTATTTCACAGATTATTAAAAAAATAAGATATACATAAACATTCTTGTTTTGATTATTTATTAAGTAAGCACTTAACAATGTTCTTTAGATCATACAAATGAGGCTAAAAATTGGTATACAATAAAAGCAAACAATTACCTACTTAAAGAAAATGTCATTTGAATTTTAACTCAATTAATCAGTCTAAATACATCATAGGCATGCGGAGTATCACTTCTTTACAATAGTAGCGGGAAAAAGTGTTCTGAGATCTTCAATTACCCCCTTAGACAATAAGTATATCAAATGAGTAATTTTTCAACTAGGTTCTAGATGTCCGGAGATTAACCCATCCAGCAATAACTATACGAGAGGCAGTCCTTGGTGTACCTATAATGCAGAGAAAGAGATTATTAATATTAACATTGAACTGAGGCTCTCACACTGTACAGGTGTTATGGCCTTCTCTTCTATGGCCATTCTATGGACATTAACTTCAAGTATTTATGTAATATAACCATACAAAATAATATTTTAACTTCACCACAGACACATTACTCTAATACTGGGGCAGAATGTAGCTCTTTACGAAAATGTATTATTAACGTGTTTTAGTTATTTTTATTACAGATAACTTTGACTAAGCAGGCATGAAAGATTAGAATTTAGAACAAAATCTTACCAAATAAATGCAATTTTGTTTAAATTTTTATTAACAAACCACTGTTGTTAAGCAGCATATTGTTTATATATTTTATAAAAAAGCGCGCGCTTTGGCGGTGTTCTATCAAAATTTATTTTTCGTAATTTGCAAAACTTAAAGTAATTTTTAGTGATCTCCACATCTCATAAAAAAACATACAGTACTGAACTAAATAATATGTAGGTACATATAATGATTAAAGTAAGTACGACTTTAGGTTCATGAACTTTAGTGTTATGGAGGCATCTGTAATGATTTCCAGATATGTGACTTCTTTTTTTTCCTCAATGGTGAAGTAAAAAGTAAGTCCTATGTTTCACTCGGGGGAAAGTACACAATACAAAGTTGTGTGGTTTGCGGCCCTCGCAAACTCTGGCCTCGAAATGCACACTCGTTAGTAATGTGTCACTTCCTACCCTTAGTGAACATTCTACTATTAAATGATAAAAATAATTGTCAATTTTGTCTGGACAACGACTACTCCGGCAAAAAAAATTGAGCCAGTGATTGGTATAACGCTGCCAAACTTAACATACATTTGACAGCAAACCCAGGTAGGGTAACAGATGTGCAAGAGAGACAGATGGAACCATCGAAGAAAAGAGTAAAAGAGAGAGACGATTAAGGAAACCAGCAGCGCCACTTTCAATCTAACTAAATCTAAGTAAAAGTAAGCTTCAAAAAAACGGATGTGTTTTATTTTAAACAATCAAGAAAAAAGTAGAATACTAATCGTCGTACTAACTGTCGTGGATTCGTGACAGAGTTCCCTGACACGCCTTAGTGCAAGATATAATACATGATAGTTTTTATTTTTTTAGTTACCTAGCACAATATTAGTAATACATACATTACTATACGTAACATGTTAAATTAAGAAATGATTATTTCCAAATCAAACTGTGTTATTCCCTTACGCTTGTAAACTTAAATCTTCTTATATCGTTTTTCCTCAGATGACAGCCAAGCTGGAAGTGGGGCCACCTCAACCATCAATGATTCATCTTCAAGTGGTCAACAGGACTGGTCTGCGGTATGGGAGTGCTTTGAAAGCCCACACCGGCTGCTATCCATGCCCGCTGGCGGGCTGTCCAAGAGTATGCAGGTAATGTTTTTAGTACCTACATAAGTAGAATTAATTATCAATCAGATTAAAACCATCTAAAAAACTAAACCAAGCGTCCAGCAAGACTCAAATGGCCCCATAGTAAAATATTTACCACTCCGTAATATTATCAAAATAGAAGTGCGTTGGTTGGAAGTGCGTGGCATTGAAAACGTATTCTTCTCAATACACGTCTCAATGTCAGTGCATTCACCTTGAACACTGGAATTCCTGCTAGCATCTTACTCTTTCATGAATGCCTGGTACTAGATATGTTAGCCCAGCTTTTAGATCAATACGGGCCACGCGTTAACCTAGGTCAGCACAGTAAGACTTAGCCTTAACCTTATGTTGGTCGCGCGGTATGGATCTGCTGGACAGTCCCACGAAGGCGTGACCAGCGAGCGCTGTATTAGTTATATACCCATCACGCTTGTATCCCGAAGGGTTAGCCTCTGCCTAACCCTTCGGGTGTACCCTGTATGTTATACTGATTACATGTATAAACCATAGTGCGCCAGATATTCTTAGGTCCCATGTAATTAGGGGTCGCCTATTGCCCATTAAGTGGCAGTTCAGTTTAATAGTGCCCGAAAAATCAAATAAACTGCTCAACCCGACATTTCGAACTCAGCATCTCACGCTCAGCAGCCGCGCTTGCGAGCACTATACTAAGGAAGCAGAGATTATTAGTTGTTAGTACTAAATTATTCCATTATAATTGTATACCACATCCATTACAGTGCTTAATTGGAATTTCAGCGTTTTAATATACAATTGGCTTCTCAGGAAATGGTGAAAAACGCTGTGAGTGAGATGCGACGCTATTACAGCAGGAAAGTGGTGGATGTACTTATAAGGGTCACCAGAAAGACCCTCGACGTTATCATCAAACAATTTACAACTGATATCAATGCGTTGGAAGGTAGGTATAATTTTTTATTTTTATATTTTCGGCAAATTAGAGTACATATCCACTAGGTATATAATTATTACCTACAAATAAAAGAACAATACAACAAACTAAAAGATAACTTAAATCTTTATCTCAATGTTGAATATCAAATGAATGTTCTATAGTATTACCTCCCTCTATACCTATAGTAGTATGTAGTATTCTCTGTTAATTGGTAATTAGGTGAAGAAATTAATGGTGGATATAATAATGCACTCTGCATTGCATCTTTCCTGCATTACATCTTTCCTGCATAACATCTTTCCTGCGTTACATCTTTCCTGCATTACATCTTTCCTGCATTACATCTCACGGAATCTTCTGTATTTTTTTTTATTGTTCACTATATTTTTTACAGCATTTCAGTTATTGTTCATAAAGTCCGAGTTTTACCACTTAAAAAGCATTTCCTTGGCACCAACGTTGCACACCCGCTTATGGTTTTATTTTAAAACTAGCTTTTGGCCAAAACTTCGTACGCGTAGTAGACTTAGTAACACAATTGTTGTCGGTTTGATTTCATGGGATATGAAGTACCTACTCCATGTTAGAGAATTCCCGCTTTTTTCCGAGATTTGAAGTATTTAATATCCCAACGTTATTCACAAACTGTTTTACTGTATCAACATTTCATTCAAATCCTGTAAGTAGTTCTCCTATATCAGTTTTTTAGGATTTCTGGGATATTCCCACATTTCTCTGGGATAAAAAGTAGCCTATATGTTATTACAGGTCACATATTAATTGTGTATGAAATTCCCACATAATTTTGGGGTAAAATTCATCCTATTTGTTATTTCCGATCACATACTTACTATGTATATACTAAACATGATTCGTAATGCTTACAAATTTTACAATATAAAACTTTAAATAAATTTTGAGAGTGACGAGTTTATACAATACTGCAGCGGCACTTGACTCCTGTTGACTCATGAAAAATTATCTACTGATCTTATTGTTTATGAGCTTCTAGTATTTTGCCTCGTATTAGAACTGATTTAGATTCATTCACGCAAGCGCAATAAGGATCTAAACCACGTGGAATGGATACGTGAAACCTAATCAGTTTTTATTACAAAATAAATGTATACCGAGATGCTTTACAAAGGTAATATTTATTGATACTTCTTTAGTATTTAAAATCGCTTTCTTTTTAAGTGATGGTGTACCACATTTTTGTCATAATTATGAAGAAATAGGCTAAGAAAATCTCAAAACAGAATCATCGAGACAAGCTTTAATTTATGCGGGAGAGTGAATACACAAGTGCCTTAGGAGTGGCTTCAGTATAAGACTTTAAACCAATTTCGAGAGATATGAGTTAAGTACAACGCCACAGCGGCACTTGTTACATTTTAGAGGTTGGAAAAAATCTTACCGAAACGTCACATTTATGAGTTCCTAGTATAGTGCCTCGTATTTGAGCCGTCTTCGATTAACGCACGCAGGCGCATTAGGAACCTCGCCATGTGGCGTGTAGAAATGTGTAGCTAATCAGTTTCTATCTCGTATATAGTTGTATTTATATGCTTATCCAAGATAACATTTACTGATATTTGTTCAGCATTTAATACCGGTTTCTTTTTATGTAATGTGTATCACAGTTCCTGTCATAATAAATTAAGAAATCTGCTTCCAAAGTCGAAAATAGAACGATTGAGGCAAGCTTTGATTTCTGCGGTAGTGTCAATACTCAAAGTACCCTAGGAATGGTTGCAGTATGTCACTTTAAGTTGATTGGGAAAGAGACGAATTTAGAGCAACGCTCCAGCGGTACATGTGTCTTTTTGGACGGTGAATTTTATTCTTCTTCAGTTTCATGTCTATGAGTTCCTAGTATTATGCCTCGTATTTGGAGCTGCCTTAGATCGAGCGTAATCTGTGTCATTGACACATTCACTCACTCACCGATCGTCACAATTCTAAAGTTCTTCTTGACATAAATGTAGACTGTCGCACATTAAAATTATCGATGTTTAGCCTATAAACCAAGGAAAAAACCACAAGTTCAGTCCCTTTTTCTAGATAAATATACGAACACGAATGAGCTGTAAAAGTAACTGTCACATAAATAAATAATAATAATAAATGTATTGGGTCATTTTTTTGGAAATACATACTTAAAATACACAAGTAACACCCAGACACAACACAAACACTTATGTTTTAACAACACGAATATTTGTGTCCTGTGGGAATCGAACCCACGACATGATCGGCAGTCCGACACTCAAACCACTAGACCACAAACGTCGTCGTTAATGGATAACATAAATAATGTAAATTAATCTTCTGAATTAATATACTTACTAAAATTGTAATCGCATCTATGCGATTACAATTTTAGTTTTGCAGTTCATACAATTTGTCGTAACTTATACTACCTAAATACATATATAGATAGGTAGCTATTATAATGGATATAGGTAGGTAAGTAAATCACAGACGTTGTTTTGCTCTAATTTACCCTATTAAATACTTACTTATACATGTATACCTATATTATGTCAGTGGAGTGTGTCGAAGTCTCGCAACTCAGTTTTTTCTACTGCATAAAGTTGTATGGAGTAAAGTGGATAACCAAATTCTTGGTCTTACATTTTAAAATGACCGTATCAATATTCTTCTTCTTCTATTTAAGAGCGCAAATAGAGCTACGCTCTTAAATAGAAGAAGTAGAATATCTTCTACCGCTCTCTGTTGAGAGCCAACTCCTCTGGACATCTTTATACGTAGCCACTTTCAGTTTCTCTTTCATTTATGTTATGTAACTCTGTCTTGGCCTACCCCTTTCTCTCCTTCCTCCTATGATGTATCAATATTAATATTTATTTCTTTAGTAAATAGAATAACTTCACCAATCGTTTTATTTTGTGTTCAAACGTTGTTTGTTGCAACCACGCGCATGTGCGAAATTACTCTTCAGACTGCACATCAACTTACCAGGAACACAGGAATGTTATGGAGTATTTTGACTTTGAACCTCAGGTACATCTGTCACTCCGGCGTGACCTTGCCTTGACCTACGACGTGCTCAATGGACTGCGCATTCAAGTAGGCCGCAAAAATCACAACTTGGCAATTACTGAGGATTATAAATTACTTTAATTTGACATTACAGTTTAACATAATTTAATTTTGACATTTTCTTATTAAATCTTAATACTACTCTTTAGTCTCTAATATATTAAGTATAATTGACATTCGATTTAATAAAAAAATCTAATATAATGCAAATAAGTAGGTATGTAAATTTCAGAGGCCTACTATATGTGAGATGTCTGTGTACCTCCCAAAAATGTAACAGCTTGTAAAACCATAATCTCTACCGAATATTTTATTCTATGCCTATTCAACGTAAAAGGTACATACTTCTTAGAGCATACCTACATACTGGCTGCTGATGGTTTACAAAATAGTTACGAAACATAAATTATTTGACACAATGTAAATTGTCAATATTTAACAGCTGCTGAGAAATTGGCGGGATATTGTAAATTATTATTTTAATTCGTTCTTATCATACTTAGCATGTTATTATCAGCACATGCTCTCAATTCGATCTGTGTATGTAAAAAAATGTAAAGTAGTTAGTTAGTAGTAGGTTACGATGTAGGGATTTCTAACCATGGTGAGTGCACTTTGAACGAATAGTAATTTAAAGGTACATATATTATTGTGACAACATTTATAGGCAAAAGTGGTTAGGTTAGGATAGCCTAGTGGATAGCACAAGGCGTCACTGATTGCTAATGGGCCCTTTGTATCTTGACCTACAGTGTCAACCTACTGACGGGCTTGTCTTAATACAAAGAATTAAGATCAATATGTATAATATGTTTCGTTTTCTGACCAAAGAATTTTGAATATGGTGTGAGGGGTGTATGAGTTCTGTTTATTTTACTAAATACGTATTACACATTTTATTTTAGATTCGCAAAAGAAACCGATCTTCCTGTTGCACGCTGCCCTTATGATTCCCAACGTGTCGGTGACTCCCACTATAGATGACATCCAAGAAGTTTTAGTGCTCGCTGGCAAACAAATATCTGGACTATCGAAGGGTGTCGCACAGTGGACTGGGGGAAAAACCTCAAGGGTATGATTCCAAATTCGAGTCAATAAAAATTTATATAAAACGCGTTAACAATTTTATCTAGATAGTTATTTATTTTTCGATAATTCAATATACTTAATACATCATTTATTCCCTTAAAATGGGTTAAGAGTACGAAGGTTGTAATAATATTATTTTGTGTTGCCATATTGAGCTATTTAAATAATCAAAATTCAATTACAATAATTTAAAAATATACAATGAATTAATATCGATATATACAAACTAATATTATAAATGCGAAACTAACTCTGTATGTCTGTTTCACGCATAAACCACTGAACCTATTTTGATATAGAGATAGATTGAATCTCGGAGAAGGATACAAAGGCTACAAAGGCACAAAGTCCATTTAGATGTTAATTATGAGTGAAGCCGCGGGAAACAGCTAGAAAGATGTAAAATTATTATAAACTAGCGACTCGAACTGGCATGGCACAGGTGCAATGTACTGTTATCAACGAAAGTCGCTAAATACGATTCAATTTTTAAAATGCTTTAAAAAATTTTTATTATCTAGAAGTTACTGACCTGAGAAAGGTAGTATAACTTTTTTGTATATTATAAGCTTTACCATAACTAGAATTTAATTTTTGAAAAAGCTTCTGTGTAGTGAAGTTTTCAAAATTTGGTCGTGTTCAACGACTTTTGTTGGTTACCGTACTAATAATATGCAGGCATTATACATTTATAAACCTTTCAGTAGAAATGATCTAGATTATAGTGAAATCCGTATCAAAATTCGTTGGTAAGTCGAATCCAGGCCTTATTCGTGGACAATATAATAGGCTTCTTTTGTCAGCCGTATTTTTATTTTACTTTTAATTGAATCAAGTAACACAATTTCTAATGTATTTTTCGGGATGGCGTAATTATAAACACGATGAAAGTAACGTCTTTAAATGTTATCCAATAACACAATTTTTGGCGGATTTATTTCACAGGATTGAAAGTACTGATTATGTTAGACTAATTGAATCGTTTAACTCATCTGTTGCGTAATTAAACTTAGATAATAGCCGATTTTGCATCCCCAGATTTTCAGGAAATTTCCGCATCATTCCGAGATTGGAAGTACCCAAATAAAATTAAATAAATAAGTGACAAATTTCATTAAAGTCCCATGAGTAGGTCTTCAGTTTTTTTTTATTCCCGGTCACATAATATTTGTGTGCCAAATACCAGAGAATTGGGTCTGCCGTATTTGCGTGATTGAGTTACAAACATACATCCAAACTTTCACATTTATAATATTAGTATGATAATATTAATTATAGAACCTAAAAGCATCGGTAACCTAGAGTACATTTAAAATTTATCTAAATTCTTTACATTTTCTATCATCTTAATACTAAAACTTGCTTTAAAAATAAAGTAAGGACTAATGTCATTTCTTGCTCTTCTTCCTACTTGTGATGTTCATTGTTTTGTGTTGTTTGTCACATTGGCACATTGTGAACTTGACTGTGTTTTTGTCTGCAACCAATGTGCTATTGCATTATAATTTTAATTAATTTGCTGGCACTCGATGTGGCTTTTTTATTTCTTTATTGCTGTGAATATCTGCTTCGCGTCCTAGCTTATATGTATTTAGGTAAGCTGGAAGAAAATAGCACGTCCTCCATCGAGCCCGCTGCTAGACGTTGTTACCAAGCTTGACGAACAGGTCCAATCAGTATCGGCGCCAACGAATGCGGCCCAGAAGTCTATGAAGATGGTTGATATGGCCAAGATGAAGAGAAAGAAACATTACAGACTGGAGTCAGAGGAAAAGCCACAATTCCCATTCCAACAGAAGAATTTCTACAATTACGTCATGGAAAATAAGGAAATAGTAAAGACTTTAACTTTGCTTTCCATGTGCACTGCAAATGTGAAAACGGTAAGAAAATGCATTTAACAGTCTGCTTTAAAAGATTATAACACACACACACACGGCACACGACTTCATGATTCACACAAAATCCATAAATATAATTTTGTTTTATGATTATTATTTTATTCTGTACCAGTAATTAACTATAGTAATATAATAGTATACGGGAAGAGAGTGTTTCACACAATAAAAGGTGACCTAGTTAATGGAGGAACATAGCTTATTATATCTTTGCGAAATAGAATACAATAATTATATTTTCTTTTCATTCCAATATAAACTAATACTTATCTATACTTAGTATAAAATAAAGTCGCGGCCCGCTGTCTGCTCCTCGGTACGTTGAGATCTTTTAAACTACGCAACGGATTTTGATGTGGTTTTCATCAATAAATGGTGATTCAAGAGGAGAGATTTGATGTTTTGGGTCTGTTTGTAATGGATAAACTCAAAAATAACATAATTGTATTAAAAATTCTTTCACTTTTAGAAAGCTACATTTAATTACATTACCAGTGAACATGGGCTATATTAACTTATCATAACATACATACCATCTTGCCTGTATGCCCCGAAGGGTTAGGCAGAGGTGTACTAATGTATACCCACATTTCGCCGGTATGTTTTAGATTAGGATTTGTGCCCGGTTAATGGCAATAGAGCGAGCCTATTGCCATTAACCGGGCACAAATCCGGACTCCGAGCTGCTACTGAGAATTTCATAGAAAAACCCAATAACACTCGACCTGGGGATCCAACCCAGGACCTCAAGCGAAGCAGTCGCGCTTAGGACCACTAGACTAATAAGGCAGTCCAGTAATGGGCTACGTTATCTATTTATAATATGCGTGCCAACTCGGGGTGTAAGCCTTAATTATCATAATTATACCTTTTTCTAGGAAGTAAACACCCTAGTTAAGCGCTGGCGACCGTACCACTACTTATGGAAGTGCGAGAAAACTCTCCGGCAGCTGCTTGCATGGAATCTGAATGACTTTGAATTGTCCCTGAAGAAGCACAGCGAGCTTGAAGCTAAACTTGAGCTTGAACCTGATGTACTGTTTATTGGAAACTGTTTAGCTGTTTCAACGGAAAAACTAAAGCTGGGATTGAATACTGAACTTAAAAGTGATTATTAAATATGATAATTTATGTGACTGTGAACATAATTTTGAGTTGTATTTAAGGGAAAAACAAAAATTAGCTTATCTTTATGTTAATTTCAAATATTATTATGTTTTTCCTAGTCTTCTTCATCTATGTTTGATGGATTTATCTTGAAATGGCTATCATCAGATAGGTACTGGAAAAACAGACTGTTAGAGTTTCGAGCATCTGACCTCAAAACGACTTTATCATTCTTTTTTTTTTTTTTTTTTTTTCTAATTAGAATCACAAAACTGATGTACAATCTCACAAGCAATTAATTAAATAGTTAATACACAGTGCACCTGATTGACATCTACTAGATGTGATTACAGCTAGCTTAAAATTAAACTGAAGCTAAAAATACAGCTTTACTTTATAAATAAAAAAAGAAAATACTGAACAATGATCTAGAATGAAAATTTAGTTTATCAAGTTTCTGAGTTTAGATCTAACTGAGGCTAAAGAACCAGCAAAGACGTCTACTTCGCTACGAATGGAGTTGGCAATATTAAACATACGATACAATGGTGAAGAAATACCTATGTTAGTTCGACGTTTAGGAAGAACAAAAGTTTTTCGATTTATTAAACGGCTGCTATTTCGCGGGATACATATTTGCACTTTTTCTAAGAGCTCAGGGGAATCGATTAAACCATTAATTAATTTGTACAGAAATATGAAATCGAGGGATTTTCTACGAGCACATAACGATTTCATTTTATAGTGACTAAGCCTAGAGTCATACGAGTTCAAAATACGGCACCTGTTATCTGAGTAACACAAGTTATACAAAAATCTTTTCTGAACGCGCTCTATCCTATCCGAGTGCACTTGGTAAAACGGACTCCACACTGAACTGCAGTATTCGAGTATACTGCGAATACAAGTGTTGAAAATAGATATGGTTAGGGTTGGTTCCTTAAAAATTTTCATTTCCCTAACAATGAATCCCGATAATTTTGCTGCCCTATTAATGATCAGATCATAATGCTTTCTGAAATTTAACCTGCTGTCCACCAGTACACCTAAGTCCCTAATAGTGTCAACCTCTTGGAGTGGTGTGTTATTTATAGAGTAACGAGTCTGACATGTGTTCTTTTTCCTACAGAACTTAATAAAATAACATTTATTTAGATTTAATGACATTTTATTTTGTTCACACCAACTATACACGTTGGTTATATCCAACTGAAGTTTAATTATATCACATTCACTGTTTATAGTTCGATATATTTTTAAATCATCTGCGAAAATTTTGTACTTGGAATCAATCTTGATGCCCAGGTCGTTTATAAAAATTAAAAATAGTAATGGGCCTAGATGTGACCCTTGAGGCACCCCAGATGGTATGGAAAATTGTTTTGATTTAAAACCCTTAAGGTATACTAATTGTGAACGATTTCTCAAATACGACTCGCACCAACGCAACAGTGACCCATGAACTCCCATAGTTTGTAGTTTAGCAATCAGTATGTCGTGATCTACTAAATCGAAGGCCTTTTTAAAGTCCGTATATATTGCATGAACTTCACCACCTCCGTCGAGTGCCGCTGATATGTCAGAAACGTACTCAACCAGATTAGTCAAGGTAGATTTTTTTGCACGGAAGCCGTGCTGGTTATCATCTAGCACATTTTTGATGTGGGAGTACATTTTCTTCTGGACAAGAGATTCGATTACTTTGCCACATGCCGAAAGAATGGACACTGGTCTGTAATTGGCGACATCATCAACCGTGGGAGATTTAAAGATTGGTGTAATGTGCGCAATTTTCCACTGGTCAGGGAAAACGCCCTGTGACAGAGAACAGTTAAACATTATAGTCAAAGGACCAGCTAGGTTTGCTGCACATTTTTAAGGAAAAGAGGAGGAATAGTGTCAGGCCCTGGTCCCTTGTCACAATCCAGGGTTAGCAAAGTGTCCATAACTTCTTGGAGTTCAAGTGTACAACTACTGAATGTATTACTATTGCAGGGAATGAGTGAAACCGACCCTGAAGAAAGTGTGTTGCTATTCATTCTGTAGATAGATTGAAAATGGTCAGAGAACAAGTTACTGATCTCCTGGCCTCCCCTGGCAATGCTTACGTTGTTTAAAGTCATTTTGTTTGGAATACAGCTATTACACATCCGTTTACTTTTGAAGTACCTCCAGACATACTTTGGATTGCGGCGCAAATGTATAGCAATATTATTTTTAAATGTTGCATAACAGTCTTTTATTAACACACTGCAACGCGTTCTCAAGCATTCAAATGTAATTTTATCTCTGGGATTCTTATATTTTTTATATAACTTGTGATACTTGGCTATTTCTCGTATGACTTTAAGTAAAGCTCGACTATACCAGACGGGATAGCGCTCATCGCGTGGTTTGGTGATCGGAGTGTATTTTCTAATAATTACCAATAAGATTTCATAGAACTTTGTCAACATTTCGTTTATATTAGTTGTAGAACTCCATTCATCAGACCAGTTAATTTTAGTCAGTTCATCGTTGACAGCTTCGTAATTACATAGATAAAAGTTTAGGTACGGAACTTTATTTTGTACTAGGGGATTATTATGGTTCATTGTGAGTACAATATTCAATGCTGGATGATGAGACTCGATAGGTAAAAGTGGACTTGTGGCTTCAGAAACTAATACTGTGTTATTACTGCTACTAAGAACTAAATCTAAGATACGATTTGAAGAGTTGACTGTCATGTTGTATTGATGTAGATCATTGAATGCCAGCGTGTCTAAAAAAATATTTTCTTGATTATTACCGGATCCTTTAGGGATCAAAGGACAAGAATCCTCCTTGTATTCCCAACAGATACTACCCATATTAAAGTCACCAATAAGCAGGTTAATGGAGTTACTTCTACTTTTTTTGTTATTAATTTCCGTGAAGTTATTGAAGAGTGTATCGATATCTCTTGTTTAATTGGAGGCGGGATATAAGCCGCACAAACATTAATATCCAAGCCATTCGCACATTTTATTGTGATCCATAATTCCTCGCAATGTGACTCCCAATTTAATCTCCGTATAACCTCATACTTACCCAGCGTCGCAATAACAACCCCCCCACCTTCTCTCTTAGTTCGAAAAGATATCGTAGAAGATCTATCGCGCCTAAATACTCTGTAACGGCTATCTAAGAATTCATGATCAAACACCGTGTCATTAAGTCAGCTTTCTGTGATGATGATTATATCATAGTCAAAATTTAAGGCAGCAGTATAAAAATCCTCTGTCTTGGTTCTTAAGCCTCTTACATTTTGATAATAAATGTTAAACTTGAATTTTAATATTTTATATAGGTACTATAATCTAGCTAATTATGGGATGATATTATAATCGAGTTACAAAGAATCCAAACATGCAACATTCTTAATTAACAGGGATTTGGTTGTTATATCCTTCCTTACAAAAACGCGACCATTCCGAACCCAGACAAAGTTATATTTTTTTTCCTTTGCTGCGAGTCTCGTTGCTGCGTGAAGTTTTTTATTTGCCAAAGTTAAATTTTCTGTGATAAAAATCGGCTACTTTTCTCCACCAATACCAATATGACTGCTGTTTAATTTCTCAGACTCGTTTTTTTTATTAAAATTCCTGACTGCAGCAAGGACGTTGTCTCGAATGCGAGGACTGGCAAGTTTGACGACTATGCTTCGTGGGCGATTTGACTCTACATTAAGTTTGGCAACACGATGCAATGACTGAATTTCATTGTCGGGAAGTTCATTGCCAACCACTCTGCCCACCTGTTTAACAATTGTTAACAAATTTTCAGTTTTATGCTCAGGAACGCATTGTATCTCGATATTGGTTTCACGGGATATTTGATCAAATTGTTGCATTCTATCCTCGAATTCCCTGACCCGAGCGCTTAGTACAGCGTTTGCCTTAAGTATTTCAGCAATATGGTTACTATTTTTTGCATTCAATTTCACTTGCTCATCGTGAGCGTCTGATAGAAAAGAAGCTGTGTTCTTAAGTTCTTCCAAATCTTCATGCATTGTAGTGAATCTTAAGGTCAGGTCATTAATATCCTTTTGGACCGTTTTTAGAGTAGTTTCAAATTTAGCTAAAGCTTCCTGCTGACTATCAAACTTTTCATTCATTTCCTGGCGTAATATGCGAATTTCTGCCAGAATTGTATCCTGTAAGTTGACTTCTGTATTTTCACGAGTAGCTGTAGTCGTAAGCGGCGGTGACTGTTCGATTGGCATACGCTTCTGACTAACTATTGTTTTATTTTGGCTAGACGGTCCCGATTTTGGGGATATAATTGAACTCGATTCACTTGCAGCTTGATCAGTTTGCGCAGCACGGCCCTTAGCGTGAACCGGCGTATTTGTATTGTCCAGTTTAGGGCGGCTTGCTACGCAGTTTGGGCAAGACCATTTAGTCCTAGGTGTTGATGCTTCATCATATTTTACGCACTCCAAATGATACTGTAGGCCACATTTGCTAACACTGCATTTAATTCTCTTGTGCGTTACCAAAATAGTAGAATTGCAAGCAGCACAAATCATTATAAAACAATTTAGGAAAAAATATAGCAACAACTCAAGAAAAAAAGTGAATAAAAATGCAAAAAGTATTATCGGGCGCTGAATTCCGAACTCTGACGATTACACTTGGCAGTCGGCGCCCGTTGAAATTTACCACAGTAACTTCAACATTTGTAGTTCAAATACAAGTATGTATTCGTCACGTCTTCGAAGCAATCGAACAAAACTTATACTGTGATGTTAAGTTTATCAAGACACCCACATTTACGTAAAATATAACGAGCAATGTCACTTTTTTGTAATGTTTATTTTAAGTTTTTGTTTGAATAAAGTCACTGATCACTTTGCAAACGATATCACATATGCCCCACACACTTCACTTTAAGTTCCACACAACAGTTATATTGAAAGTATATTTTTAACAACATTTATGATTAATTATTTTACGGAGCGGCTAGAGCGTGTCTATACGATTTGGCAGATTAATGCTTAAATTCTTAAATGACAACCAAAAGTTTATTTATCTCGTGCTACTTTAATTAGAAAAAATCATTACATCATCCTAGTATATAACATTTTGATATACTTTAACTTAAAAAAACTTGTTTCGTACAATTTTATTTCCTAACATAACCGCCCACATTATTCCTAGTTATTGTAACTACAATAGGATTCTCAATATTATTATTGTAATTTAAAACCTGTTATTAGATGGTACTCACAGAATAAGCCAAGCAATGCGTAAAAAGTACAAACGTGAAATGGATTACGTTTACGCTATCATGAATGACTTAGAGCGCAAGTTAGAAAGGCCTATAAGAGATCTAGATGACGTCAGAACTGTTATGGAGACACTTAAGAAGATCAGGGAGCAAGAAGTAGACATGGAACTTAGAATTGATCCTGTTGAGGTAATTGATATACGACTATGACAGCTAATAATTTATGCATATACCTAAATTTCCGTATTTATCCTTAGAAAATTATTACAGGAAGCGTTCAATATCATTACTAGATATGAGCTACCAGTAAGCAAAGAGGACATAGAACAGGTCGACAATCTTCGCTACACGTGGCAGCAACTACAAGCCAGAGCTCTAGGTTCCCACTTCACTCTGCTGAAGATGCAGCCGCAACTCGAAGAAGATCTGAACAGTAATTTGAATAGGTTTAGAGAGGATAATTCAGAGTACGTCCATGAGTACCGGTATGCGGGCCCTATGCAGCCTGGGTTAAGTCCTAGAGAAGCTTCGGATAGGCTGATATTATTTCAGGTTAGTACAAGGTAGCAGGCAAAGAAAAAATTGGGAAAAAAGTCTTTAGACACACAAAAGATCATGGATGTTGGGAAACGTGTCAAGGTTCTTAAAATAAAGTCGGTGGAGCAAGCTAGGAAGCTCCCTAGAAGGCTTCTCATGGGAGCGGGAAAACATAAAGCTCCGACTTATGAGTACTAGGTATATATTATCAACGATTTCATAATTTGTTTAAATCTGTTTTAGAACCGCTTCGATGGTATGTGGCGAAAGCTCCAAACATATCAAAATGGTGAGGAACTCTTCGGTCTTCCTCACACTGAGTATCCCGAACTGGCTCAAATCAGAAAAGAATTGAATCTGCTACAGAAACTGTACAAACTGTACAATGACGTCATCGACAGGGTTAGCAGCTATTACGATATACCCTGGGGAGAGGTGAACATCGAGGAGATCAACAATGAGCTGATGGAGTTTCAGAATAGATGTAGAAAATTGCCTAAAGGGTGAGTTGAGTTGAGATGTTACAAGATAAATAATAATTTACTACCGCGCATACCTTTTTTGACAAATAGATGACATCAACAAAGTTTTTAAAATAATATTGTTCTTAGACTCAGCTTCCCATGATATATATCTATATGAATAGATCGCAATGCTTTTTAGGTTGGATTAGGATGACATCAGATCAGTCGGGGGCCGCGGAAGAATGCTCTGTTCCCGTAGCCCCCGACGCAGCAGGTGCGAGAAGGAACACCGTGTGGTTTTTAGTCGGTAGGTCACCCACTCTGGGTGGAGTCCGACACGCCCCGCCGCCTCCCCGGGCGGCAGAAGTCCATGATGGATTTTCCACACGCTAAGCAAAAAAAAAAAAAAAAGGATGACATCAGATAGACTTACCTCACTTACTGCAATTTAAATGTCAATGTTTAATTGTAAATATTTTTACTGTAATTTCAAATAATCTGCGGCGAGAAAAGTATAGAACTCACCACCCTATCTATTCATGCAGTCTCAAAGAATGGCCAGCATTCTTTGCTCTCAAGAAGACCATAGACGACTTCAACGACATGTGTCCACTGTTGGAGCTGATGGCCAACAAAGCAATGAAGCCACGTCACTGGCAACGGATCATGGAAGTCACCAAATACAACTTCGAGTTAGACAACGAAGACTTTTGCTTGAAGAACATTCTAGAAGCACCTTTGCTTCCTAATAAGGAGGATATCGAAGTAAGTTACTATATAACTGAGCTTTTAAAATCATGGTGCGTTAATGGTATTTTGGATGTATGTCAGAAAGGGCAGCCGAAGGTGTTATTTGGCTGGCATAAATATAATTTTGGTTGCAATGTCTGTAGAACTTTGTAACTACAAAGTAATATGGAACTCCATTGGAGTATTGGTTCATAGCTAGCTAGCTAAAAGCCACTGCTAACAAATTAGCCAATCATAAGCAGGAATACGCCCACATAAGTCCAACCCTCCACAAACTCCACCCTTTGGTTACTGAACGTTATTGGGTTACCAGGAATGCATAAACGACAAGATCTAATCATTACCATTACATTATAAACATGCCAATTGCTACATGCAAGGTCAACTGAATTATTTATAGAGGTCTACAAGATTAAATTTAAAAATCCCACAAAAAACACGCTCTAAAGCTGGCCTCATACATCCGGAATGGCTTTCTGGATTCATAATTTAAAATTCGTAACATAAAGTCCCGGCACCTTGCCTCGCACTTATCTTAAAAATTCAGATTGATCAGTAGTCTCGTGATTCCCTGCACATGCGAACGTCTTTATAGAAGAGGAATTAATACTAATCGCATGGCTTGTGGCTGTCAACTGAAATAATTATTAATCTGATTCTAGTATGTGTGTGCCGCTCTATTAAAATGTAAGGCGCGTATACATATATAATATTGCGCGCGTTATAAAATCATAATCCGAATATTCCGATATGGAATTCAGAACGCTCGTCAGTATCATTCTTACAGATCGATCTGAGAAATTCATAATCTGAAAATTTCAGAATGTGTGTGGATCATACTTATTTTGTATGGTATTCCGTGTTTTCTGAATTAATAACATGAATTCAGATTATGAATTAAGAGAACCATTCCGGATGTATGAGGCCAGCCTAATTGTCGTTTAATTTATTATGATACACACAATGTTTTGTTCCGCCGCAACCGAACATGCCCAAATTAGTTCAACCCTCCACAATTTCTTCAAGGAGGTTACTGAACAGTATTGAGTCACCAGGAAAGCATAAACATGCCAATTGATTATAAATTATTGACGTCATTATGTTTTCCGCGGGCTGTGCTGGCGCTGCCGCTGTATCCGTAGAGACACCCAAATATACCTACTAGCTTCAATACGAGCTATAATTTTGAGCTGTTTAGGATCGAAACGCTCAGACTGCGGGGTCCTGTGACACCTAGACGTTACTATATATTTTTTATTATGTGCATCATAAAAAAAAATCCTATAATATTTTTACTGAGGTCAAGTAAAAAGGACAGGTTTTTACATTAACTGTTAAAAAACGTAAATTTCTTAATAGATAAATAATTTATTTCTGACACTTACGCAAATATTCGACATTGAACTAAAACTCTGTGATCAGTATCACTTGGCTGTCGAGTTTCAACATGTCAAGCAAGTTCTGCACGACAACAAGCTCCGAATACCTCGTCTTTGTCACAGAAACCGTTTGAAACGTGCCACAGTCGACCGCATCTGCCGTGCTATCATGTGTTAGAGGAGTCACCGACATGATGGGCTACATCTTGAAGTCAGATTCAATTAAATCATACTTCAAGCCACTGAAGAAGATCAATCAGTTCTTATCATCTGTCAGGTGTCACATACTTCTACAAGATGCGGGTGTATACAAGCTTGATTAGCTTGTATTAGAACATCACATGATTAGTACTTAAGCTGTCATAATAACTTTTTAAAACATAACATAGCTTCAAAGTATGATCTTTGTGGATTGATTGTTTGGCGCCGACTCAAAATTGGTTATTAAAACTAATATATAAAAATAAAATTTATTAAAATAAATATTTCATATTTTTTAAATTGTTTGTGGTTAAATTCTACCTACTTACTTACTAAACTGCCTCATTAACCTAGTAGTAGTAATGTAATGTGCGTTAAATACGCGATAGCTGCTGTAACCCGTTGAAGAGTTGTATTACATACACGTATTTAAACTCTTAATAGATACGAAATATTTTTCCCCGATAATTTTAAATAATATTTAAAAAGACAATTTTTTTTTAGATGTCATTACTGATTTACTGACTTAAAGCTTATTGATTTTGACCTGCACAAGTATTAAAGAGCCGCAATTCGCCTTTTTTTCCCTTTGCCATTCACCGCCCGCCCACTTTGTCGCGTGCCACCAATCAAATTTAATACGAATGTAACCTACGATGGGCTAGGCATAGTGATCCTTAAGTACGTACTTAGGTACCTAATAATTGGCTTATCGCGTAGGTATTATTGTATATCGTACAGGCATAGTGATGCTTACCTAATAAATAATAATTTACGTTCTTTTATGTTTTTCAAGAAACAATGAACTGATTTTAATTTAGCAAGATTTAAATTTTCCCTTATTTAGTGAAAAAATATGTATGTTTATTAGAAATACTAAAATCAATACTTTTTAATTTCTTTGATTATCATGTTTTTCGTTTTTAGTGTTATATAAGAAAAAGAACTCTTGGAAATCCCGTCTGATCTAAAAAAGGTATATTTATGGATCAGACAGGATTTTTGATACGAATTGTATAGTGGGTTATTGAAAACCATCCTGCGATCAACTCTTATTGAAAGCGCCCTAAGGAATCGACACTTTTCAACTGACGGAAAGAAACAAACGAGGTTCTCAATGTTTCCTTTTATGTATGTTTATACACGATTACACCGCTAATTATGAAACAATAAAAAAAATTGTATTAGGTTTGGTTTAGGAATTGCAATCCAGAAAACTAGATCCGGCATCATTAGACGTGTGCCGATTCGAAAGCAATTTGCCGGATCCAGTGAATGTTCGGTTTGAAAAATCCAGCTTGGGTAAATACTCGCGTTGTTTTATTTAAGCAAAGCATACTAGCTGCCACCCGCTATTTCAATCGCATCCCAAAAGGTCTGAACCTCCTCTGTTTTTTTTCGTCGGTTCAAAATAAAAACATACCAATTGAAGACATGTAATGTTTAATAAAGCAGTGATAGCCTAGTGGTATGACCATTGGACTGACAAGTCGAAGGTCTCGAGTTCGAACCCAAGGCACGCACCTCTGACTTTTAAAATTCATGTGCGTATTAATAATTAATTATCACTCGCTTAAACGGTGAAGGAAAACATCGTGAGGAAACCTGCATACCTTAGAGATTTTCTCGACGGTTTGTGAAGTCTGCCAACCCGCACTAGGCCAGCGTGGTGGACTATAGCCTAATCCCTCTCAATATGAGAGGAGACCCGTGCCCAGCAGTGGGACATTATATGGGTTGATGATGATGAATGTTTAATAAATAGCCCATCAATTTTGTTTGTCAGTGTAGCTAGAATACTAAGGACTACCCTTGAATCGCCTTAGCACCGAAGCACATCTCTTGCATATGACAGCATAAAATCCATGCTTCGGCGAACATACCTGATGACTAATATACATCCTATCAAATCCAAACTCCTGAGCTGCTACTAAGAATTACATAGAAAAAAACCCCAATCATATTGCGAACCCAGGACCTCAAACGTAGCAGTCACGCTTATGATTACCATGCTAAAAGTCAATTTAGTAAGTATCGGTAGAGCATGAGACTCGTTGATCTCAGGGTCGTGGGTTCAAGCCTACATTGGGCGCCACTTGTAGAGGGAGTTGGTCTGTTCAACCGCGCTCGGCAAGAGCTCCGTCCGCGGTACGGACTTTCTACAAAAATTTTGGAGGAAGATGTAACTCTTTTTATTGACCAACTCCCTCTACAAGTGCAGTTACTTAATAAATTGACTCTTACCCTCGTAGTCGTAAAATTTATATCTAAAACACAACTCCGCCGGCGCCGACTCAAAATTAGTTGTTTTTAAACCTTAAACAAAAAAGGGAACCGACGAAAACAAAAACTGAAAATATAGTCTTTTTTTATACCACTAAGGTGGCAAACAAGCATACGGCCCACCTCATGGTAAGTGTTTGTAATACCAGGGGTATAATTTGCGCATTGCCGACCTTGTAAAACGAAAGAGGAATATTTGCAGAAGGTAATGTAGGTAATTAAGTTTTTTTTTCTTAATATACTTGAGGTGGCAAACAAGCATACGGCCCACCTGATGGTAAGCGGCTACCGTAGCATATAGACGCTTGCAACACCAGGAGTATCACTTGCGCATTGTCGATCTTGTAAAACGAAAGAGGAATAGTTGACTTGGCAGTATAAGGGTCAAAGTCCTCCCCACTGCCAACACAACGTTTCTTCGCGGAGCATTGGCAACCTTGCTCACCGTGAAGAACACAACACAGCTCAAAGCAGTGTTATTTCACTTAGATTTTCTGCAAGGCATAGGTACTTCCCCAGTAAAGCAGCTCCAATTTGAGTGGAAGTAGGTACTCCCACTATGACCTACCTCTCTTAAAAATAGGAATAGTACTTATAACCCTATATTATTTTTCGCTTTTCAGTTTTTGTTTTCGTTTGTTCCCTTTTTTTACCAATAAACTTCAAAAAATATTGCGTATATAATAATAATCTTATAAGACTTATTAGCTAGCTACATAAGAATAAATAATATGTATACACAATATTATGTTCTTCCGACGTGAATACGCCCAAATTAGTCCAACCCTCCACAAGCTCCACCCTTTACTTGCTGGACAGGTACGGAGTTAAAGGAAAGCTTAAACGACGAGATCTAATTTAACATGCCAATTAATTTGATGGTATATGGATTTTTGGTTACATGATAGATTTGGTTACATTGGTACTTAGTAAATTTTATAAGGTGCCAACTTTATTATTGTAGAGGTTTAAAGGGGCAAATTTTTCCAGTAGATAAAAAAATCAAGTTTATAATAAAACAAATCACAACTTATTGTAAGAAGAATCTTGATAACTAAGTACTAAGGTAAATTCATTATTATATTGGATTAAATTCAAGTGTTTATTAAGATGATTGTGTAAATTCTAATTAATAATATTTGTATTAAAGTATAAAATGGTACATTGACTATAAATTATTGACCTTATTTTTTATAATTAACGTTAACAGTTGACGTTATTTTTCGGTGGGCTGTGACCGCAGGGAGACGCAAATATAATAATCTCAATAATTATAGTAGGAATAATTTTGAGCCCTTTGGGCTCAGTCCGCGTAGGCCTTTAGGAGACGCGCTCCTTTTTAAAGAAAATTCTAAAATCCTTTTAGACTCTTCGCGCGGTCAGAGGGTAGGCTTATTCTTGGGTCAAAGAATTAGCATTGCTATTCAACGTGGCAATGCTGCCAGTCTTCTGGGAACGTTACCAGACAACATCGACGTAGAGGAGTAATTTAACGCTTCGACGATACAATATTTGTATTTTGTACTTTATGGAAAAAAAAATATGTTTATACAATATTTTTACTGAAGTCAAATAATATGTATAAAAGACAGGTTTTTACATTAAAAATTCTTCTCAACCGATTCGCTCTTGTCATGATGATGTTATTCGCCTCACGACGTCCCGCCATCTCTCTCTGTTATCCGTCATCCTGGGTCACTCACTTATGGGGCCACCCACTGCGTTCTTGATTTGATGAGTCCATCACATTGGTGTACCGTCAACCCTGCCCTGCACTACCAGTCGTTCGATGGATCCCTCATCTCATCGCAAGACGTGGCCAAAGAATGTCAAAATGCGCTTCTGTAAGATTGCTGATAGACGCTCCTTGATGCTGAGTTCTTCAAGTATTGAGACGTTAGTGTTCTGAACTCGGTCCATGATACTCCCAGCATTCATCTCCAGCACCACATCTCCATCCCCATATTAACAGTTAAATATCGTAAATTTCTAAAAATTTCCAGAAAGTATTTTTTACAAAACAAATTTAGCTTAGAATTTATGAAAGCTGTCTGGCATCAGAAATGTCACAAAGGTATTATAAAAAGAAAAGGTCTTATATTACTTTTATAAGCATTTTTTTCGTAAGTAATGCGAATCAAGAATATGACACAAAATGCTAAAAAAGAAAAGCTTCAGTATTTTTGTGAATAAACGATATAACGATAGAGAAACTTATAATATTTTAATTTATAGTGAAAATCATTAATTTCTATCAAATCAAATTTTATAATTTCTACCCGTATATTAATAGTTTGATTGAAGTTTATTTTAAGGTTATCTTCATTTTCTATATTTTGCCTAATATTGTCCTCAAGGGGCACAAATGAACTAACTGTGGCGTTCCAGTTACTACAACTGTAGTTATACAGTTGTACTGATACATTAGTATCAGGAGTTTATTGAAAATTACTTATCACATTTTGTATTATTGAGCGGTATTATGTAATGTTTTCAATTTCAATTTGACAGAAATATTAACCCAATAACTGTCAAATAACTAGGAACACTTACCTACTTTCACTAACATTATACTTATAGTTCTAACAGCTGCCCGACTAGGCAAGTACCTTCGCCTTGCACCAAATCGAAGTAAAATAACACTGCTTTGAGCTGTGTTGTGTTTCTTACGGTGAACAACGTTGCCAGTGCTCCACGAGGAAACGTTGTGTTGCCAGTGGGGGGACTTTGACCCTTATACTGCCAAGCCAACTATTCCTCTGTCATTTTCTGGGTTGGCAACGCGTAAGTGGTGTTATACTCTTGGTGTTGCAAGCGTCACGAGGAAACGTTGTGTTGCCAGTGGGGGGACTTTGACCCTTATACTGCCAAGTCAACTATTCCTCTGTCATTTTCTGGGTTGGGAACGCGTAAGTGGTGTTATACTCTTGGTGTTGCAAATGTCTATATGATACGGTAACCGCCTACCATCAGGTGGGTCGTATGCTTGTTTGCTACGTTAAGTATAAAAAACTTAATTACCTATAAGTTTATCTGTAAATTAATCTACAATTGTAATGAATCTTTCCAATCTCTTTTCAATTGGTAGAATAAAGATGGGTTACGCCAGGTATTATTCTCTTCCCACTTTGGTACGCGGTGACCTCACGAATTACACGATCAGTGTTACCACTCTTTTTTATACCACAGGTAAGCAATCATTCTGCCCACCGATGGTAAGCGGTTACCGTAGCCTATGGACGCTTGTAACACCAGAAGTATCACTTGCGCGTTGCCGATCCTATAAAACGTAAGAGGAATAGTTGGGTTGGCAGTATAAGTCCCCCCACTGCCTATTCAACGTTTCCTCACGGAGCACTGGTAACCTTATTCACCGTAAGGAATACAACACAGCTCAAAGCAATTTATTTCACTTCGATTTTCTGCAAGTTGGAGGTATTTCCATGGTCCGACAGCTCCAATTTGAGGGAAATTACTCCTACTATGTCCTACCTCTCTTATTAAGTAGATATATAAATATTATTCAAGATTTAGCACAAACAGTGGTGTCTTTAATACAGACTTAACGTACTATTTGCCAAATAAAGATGAGAAACGCGATATTAAATAGTGATCTTCGGCCAAGGGGATAATGGAAACCTTGCTGTGTCTCATATTGAAAGTCTCCCTAGTTATCCTTCAAAAGATCTTGCGTATATGTATATGTCTTTTAAAGCTTATTTTCGCACAAAACCAGAGAACAACTACGTAAGATAAGTAGGTAGGTACAGTCAGCGTCAAATAGTTAGTGACACTCAGGGTATTCAAATAAATAAACGCAACCAAAAAGTCAATAATATCGGTACAAACAAAGTTTCCATATTGTTGTCAACATTATAGTCGCTCAAAAGGTCGAGACGTTTAAAACGTCATATAGATAGGTTCAGTCAAACCGTCATAAATATGGTAACAGTCATCCCGCCAATGGTATCCAAGCATTCTAAGTGTTCAAAAATATGGAACACATTAGAAAAATAAACCAGCATGTTATAGAAATAAACGGTTTCCCAAAGATGAAAACCTCTTTAGGCAATGTAGTGTTATTTGCATGTCATTCTATTTATCTACCAGTAATATCAATGTCAAGTGCAAAACTAAAGCAAGCTAGAAATATGGCTACGCATTAGTGACACCACAAAACATCGAATTATATATTTGAGGGAGGAAGGTGTCTCCGTAACAGATATTTCAAATGAACTGGGAATATCCTTATGTACCTATCGTTTTTAGATGTTACGTGTCGTTACCTATCGAATTATTCTCATCTCTCTAGATCCTCATTTCTTCATATTCGCACATATATGTATAAACAAGCACACCTGATGGTAAGCAGTCGAAAACTAGAGAAAATTGAAAAGATGCAAAAGACTGGCTGCCTGAGAAACTCTGCAACTGGATCTCCAGCTTTCTCACGGAGCGTAACATCAAGGTCGTTGTCGACGGTTCATGTTCCAGCTCTAGGCCCGTGAACGCTGGTGTCCCACAAGGCTGTGTGCTTTCCCCAACCCTGTTTCTTCTGCATATCAATGATATGTTACATTCCGTTAACATTCATTGCTATGCAGATGACAGTACGGTGGATGCCTCTTACTTTGGCCACTCCAAAATTTCTCAGGCACACGTCCTTGAGTGTCGGAGCAGACTTGTGTCTGAGATCGAGTCTACCTTAGACCAAATCTCGAATTGGGGTAATCTGAACTTAGTGCAGTTTAACCCCCAAAAGACACAGGTCTGCGCGTTTTCTGCCAAAAAAGCTCCCATGGTCATGCCTCCTCAGTTCCAAAACACTCCCCTTGATTTTAAGCCGAGTATTGGGATTCTTGGTACGGACGTAGAGAGTGACGTCAAATTTCGCGGTCATTTGGAAGACAAAGCTAAGTTGGCCTCCAAAAAGCTGGGTGTCCTCAACAGAGCTAGGCGGTACTTCACGTCGGCGCATCGCCTCCAATTATATAAGCTGCCACCTCTGGGCCGGGGCTCCACAGTATCAGCTTCTTCCTTTTGATCGCATTCAACGTCGTGCAGCTCGAATCGTCGGTGACGGGAGTCCCACTGATCGGCTTGATCCTCTTGCCCTGCGTAGAGACGTCGCGTCTCTATGTATTCTCTATCGCATTTATCACGGGGAGTGTTCTGAGGAATTGTTCGAACTTGTACCTCCCGCTACGTTCCGCCACAGGTTCACTTGCCAGAGATCGAAATTTCATCCATTTCACCTGGATGAATGGGTGTCCACCACCGTTCGTTTCTCAAGAAACTTTTTACCGCGAACGACTGCTCTGTGGAATCAATTACCACCGGAGGTATTTCCGCTCCGGTACGACATGGCAACCTTCAAGAAGCGAGCCTATTCTTATCTCAAAGGCCGGCAACGCACTGGCAACTCCTCTGGTGTTGTGGGTGTCAATGGGCGGCGGTGATCACTTACCATCAGGTGACCCGCTTGCTCGTTTGCCTCCCTCTTCCATAAAAAAAATGCAAGCGATTATCGACCTTATTGACATTATTTTATTGCTTATTTTTAGTTATTCATCCACTCTATTACCTTGTTTATGTTTAAAATAGCAGTCTTTGAGTAATAGTCAATAAGGTTGAAAACTTTGCACCTCTTTTTTGCAAGCACTATCGAGTCTAGTTTTGTCGACGTTCATTGTTAATTAAAATAAAATAAAATGATCATGATATTGAATCATATAGTATTTTAATTATGCACTCTTGCTCTATGAGATATATAGTCATACTCATTATCAATGAGGTTTAGGTACATCTATTTTCAGTCAGCTGTATATTGCTAAGTATCGTAAACGGCTATGCACGAAATTCTTTACAAAACAAAAGACATGTCTATGACGTCATGCTTAAAATGAAAAGGACAGCAGTAGTTTCTATTCCTTTCATTTTTGTGTATAAATGTTTTCACATTAATTGATGTGAGAAAGAATATTTAAAATATATAGTAGTAAAGTTCATTTTTCTAATGTGTTCCATATTTTTGACCACTTAGAATGCTTGGATACCATTGACGGGATGACTGTAACCATATTTATGGCGGTTTGACTGAACCTATCTATGTGACATTTTAAACGTCTCGACCTTTTGAGCGACTATAATGTTGACAACAATATGGAAACTTTGTTTGTACCGATATTATTGACTTTTTGGTTGCGTCTATTTATTTGAATACCCTGAGTGTCACTAACTATTTGACGCTGACTGTACTATGTATGCACACCATATTATATTCTTCCGTCACAATCATGAATACGCCCAAATTAGTCCAACCCTCCACAAGCTCCACCCTATGCTTGCTGGACAGTATTGAGTTACCAGGAAAGCATAAACGACGAGATCTAAAATGAACTTGGCAATCAATTTCATGGCATACGGATCTTTACTTACACTATACATTTAGTTAAACTGTTACTTAGTTAATTTTATAAGGCGTCAATGGTTTTATTATTACAATATTAAATTTAATAATCCCATGAAAAAGAATGCTCTAAGGGTATACATTTTTCAAGAAATTAATTTAGTATCTAGATAAAAACAAGTTTATACTATAACAAATTACAACATTTAATAACTATGTACGTTAAGGTTTACTAAGGTATATTCCTTTTTGGATCGCATTGAATTAAATTCTTTAAATTCTGAATATTTATATTTTCAATGCTTCTAATAAGTCGTTATCAATAACGGCAATATTATAAAATGGTACATTGACTATAAATTATTCAAATCAAAATCATTTATTTGCAAAAATATGGGTACAATAGGTGATAATTAGTTGCATAAAATAAGTAGTCATTCATAATAATAATTATTAACCATTGCTGGCATGCGAAATTTTTACATACATTGAGATAATTATAATGATTATTTTACTATAATACAAACAAACACATAGTTCCTCATATTTAGGCAATCCAACACTGTATAGAATCATTTACTCACGATACTTAGATTACTTTTGATTGTTTATCCAATCAATTAGTGTTTTTCCTTGAATACATATGGTATGGTAAAAATATACTCTTTATATCACCACAACTCAGGCATAATTAGCTCAGGACATAGATACTAACTAAGTTGTAAATAAGATAATGCTAATAAAATAATAACTAGTAAAATTAACCAAGGATCATTTATTAAGAAAACCACTAATTCCATATCTCAATGTATATTAGCACTTCATTATTACCATTCCTTGTACAATAACATACACTAAACTTGTACAGTAATCTGATTATATCGATCTAATTTTATTAAAGCAGCATAAAAGTATTAAGAGAAATACATATCAACGCATAACAAATTACACATTGAATATCACAACTATAACATAATAACAATGGTGTTACTACACAGCACAGTAATTGACTTACTGATTTTGAGGACTATTCGTTTTAAAATAAGAACAGGACAATGACCTCGAATGATCGCGATCTGAAAAAAAAGTATAGCTTGAAAAGAAAATTAAATTTCTTCTTTTGAAATTTTAAAGCTTTATAATATAAATTTATAAGAATTAATACCAAATTCAGAAACTGTCGGTTGATAAAAAGGCACAAACCGCCAAAAACAATTTTAATATGTAAACCGTTTGAAATGTGACACCCTAACAATTTTATTGTGATTTCAATCCAATTTAATACATCTGGCACTTGATTATGCGTAGGGTGGCAGACAATAATGTACAACTTGTCAAATCGTCTAAAAAGTCTAACATTGGAAGCAATTGCTTCAATTACCAATGAGGATTGGCAGAAAGAAATGAATCGAAAATAAATACTAGCAAAGGGAAATTTTCAAGACGACGTTAACTTTAGTTTTATTATAAACACAGCTAATAAAATACCTATCTACCAAACCAGGTAGTAGTTTGAATTGACAGCTATGACGTCACAAGATAGTTAGAGGTCACTCCTTTTCTACATAATATTCATTGAAACTCTGTATCTTCCATTTTATACTTTAATTAACGGAACAATAGCACCATAGTAGCAATAAGGCGCTATTTTTTACCAATCACAGCGTCATACGTTTAAGCCATTTGGCTTAGATCCGTCAATGTTTATGTTTATGTTATTTAACATAAACATTGACGGATTTAATCAATCATGATGATTGATTAGATCCGATTCAATAAAACTGACTTAAAACATGGTAAGATAATTAAGTATCTACATTTTGCCCGACTGAATAAGTAACACAGTTTTTGTACATAAGTGTGACGGGACACTAAAAAGTGTAAAATAAAATAAATAATTTAAAAAATCAAAAACCCGACTGCAATAAAATAACAATATTAAATGCGCAAAATAAATAAAGTAAACTCTACTTCGATTTTACTAACTAAACTTGATGTGGGTTCTATTTTCAATCTTGTTTCGGTCTTTTCAGTGCATTACTTTTAAATTATTTATAATCTTATGTTTTTCATCTATTTAGTTAAAGAAGAAAACTTTATACAATTTCTAATTCAAAATTGCTGTATTAATTATTATAGAAGCAGCCAATTGAATAAATACATTTTGCTCCGGTCATTTTATTTACACATAGTGACAACATTATAATACGTAATAGGTACGCCAGACTGTCAATGACGTCACTGCGTACATAATATCAAGTGGCCGTGACCTGTTGTTACTCAACCATGCTACAAACCATATTATAAATAGTGTAAAAGGCAGACAACATACACCCTTACACCACCCTACACCAATGTTTTTTTTATTACAGTGCGTATCAGTACCAGGGCGGCATTAATTCCTGAGGTTATTTTAATCATGATTTTTTTATTTTTTCGAGTGTTCATTTCGGATGAGCGAGTTTGCGGAAATCTAAAAGATCCTAATGTTTATTCTCTGCTCAGTTATAGTTAGATAGCATATGTACTACTATTTTTCAATATTTCAATTATTGTTATTTTTTTGTAATTATTGTATTGCTGTAGGTATTTTTAACTTACAGTTTTATAAAATAATTGAAAGATACTACTATTATTTTGAGCCACTGATTTGGACTGATACATCGATTTCATTAAACCGAGACATTCCGAACACAATTTAATGGATAAAAAATACACCCTATAACCTTGTAAATAATAACGAGTTGAACTTTGTTTAAATAAATTAAACAAAGCTTGGAACAAGCGAGCAACAGATATTTATTGCATATTGTATACTAAGGTATCAGAGCTTGCAGAATATATATCCGGTAACAGCAACCGATGGAAAACTGAAACGGAGATATATTTCGATGAGAGCGACATACAAGGGGCGGGACTTTTATGAGCCAGTGAAAGGGGTGAAAGAAAGAAATGGAATATGTTCGGAAAAGTTCTGTTGAAATAATATTATTATAATGCAGAGCATGGGTTGCTTACAAGTTTTGTACGCTGTGATATGGTTTATCGTTCAAATGATATACCTAGGTAATTAAAAAATAAACGAGATAATTTAGTCTGTGTGTTTGAATACGAGTGAAATCATGTCTATTTAATTCCTTAGAGGAATTAGAAATAAATTCATAGGTATGATTTTTAGTCTTTTCATTAAAATTATTTAAGTTA
Organism: Acronicta alni; assembly: GCA_964056405.1. Taxonomy (NCBI): domain Eukaryota; kingdom Metazoa; phylum Arthropoda; class Insecta; order Lepidoptera; family Noctuidae; genus Acronicta; species Acronicta alni. The sequence goes on from OZ043913.1 coordinate 18,574,924, forward strand.
TTACAATTTAAAGCATCATTCTGCTTAGGCAAATGTATTTATTGTTTGACAACATCAATCATGCAGTTCATACACATACCTACAGAACATGCACTATTGCATGTATCCAATAGTATATGGTAACTAATTTTTAGGTGTTCATTTAATATTTTATTTTTTAGTTACGTTAAGGGAACTATAATAGGTCTTTTTGTATTTCATTTGTATGAGATTATTATTTCGTAAATTACTGTTTGTTTCTTTCCTAAATAAATAAATAAAATAAATAAATAAACATGCCACTGGCATCACCAATGACGTGATTTACGTTTAAGGCTTTTTAGTAAATATAGTAAGTCTAAGCGATTACTTTCGATTCATTAATTTAAAGCGAATATTTATTCAATCGCACCACTAGCTACGACAGAACATACTTAACTGTTAATATCACATCACGCAAATGATTTATCCTAATTTTTATTAAAGGTATTTTAATGTCTTTATTGGATAATAAATAGAATAGATAACTATAATATAGGAAGTTAATATATTTTTTTAACATCGCATTTTAAAGTTTACTTCTACGAATCTTGGATCAGTTACGTTCTTAACCGGCTGTAAAACGTACAATAAATGTTGAAAAGACTAGTACTTATACTTTATTAATATAAAAAATAGGGGAAAAAAAAATACAATGACGTGGTATGACTGCCAAGTCGAAGGTCTCGAGTTCGAATCCAAGGCACGCACCTCTGACTTTTCGAAATCATGTGCGTATTAATAATTAATTATCATTTTCTTAAAAATGGTGAAGGAAAACATCGTGAGGAAACCTGCATGCCTTAGAGATTATGAAGACGGAGTATGAAGTCTGCCAACGCACTAGGGAAGTATGGTGGACTATAGCCTAATCCCTCCCATTCTATGAGTAGTGATCCGTGCTCAGCAGTGGGACAGTATATGGGATGAATCACTAATTTACAGTATTTACATGAATTGAATGTGGTACCACCCACCCATGCAAATAAAAAACGTTTATATTAAAATTTAATTAGAAGGAAAACCATAGAGATTTAAAGAATATAAATTGTTAAGTACTTATTTATTATTTCATACATGGACTGTTATTTGATAGCGAGCCTACCTACACTGTTTGTAGATAGCGCCGGTCTCTCCTTAAAGAGAAAGAGGTGTTTTATTCTACCGCTGTTACTAGGATAACAGCTACTACAAGAACCTCGATGAATGAAACGATATGATTTTATTACTTGTCCCGTATTCCCACAGGATATCTGTATATCGGCGATGAAAGAGAAAGATATAGAAGGCAAGTTGCGCGGAGTGACAAACGAGTGGTCGGTACACGAGTTAACTTTTCAAACTTTCAACAATCGAGGTGAACTACTCTTGAGGGGCGATACCACAGCTGAAACCATCGGGCAACTGGAAGACAGTCTTATGATATTGGGGTCTTTGCTTTCTAACCGGTAATAAGTAACACAATTTCTAGTCAATGAATGCATTATTTCATTTTTTTCTCTGAACAAGAAAAAACCAGTTTCAAAACTAGTATTTAATAGTAACGCTCAGAACAATTAATATTAACTTAAAAATATTTGGCAATAAAATAAAACGTGTGACAGGATTGTACATTTGTTTTTTGTTCATTGTGGTATAAGAAACATACAGTACTATAATTACTATAGGAAAGGAAATTATGGTATTAATCATATTGATTTTAAGCGAATAATATAGTTTTTACATATTTTATCATGTTATTGATGTTATTTATTAATCTCAATGTAAATTATAGTAACATGAAGAAGCCCACCACCTCACTCTACCCGTGACTGACGCTGTAAAGTGTCCGAAATGTCGGAATTAATAATATCAATTTAACGCGATAACATCCGTAAAAATAGTTTTATTTCTATGATTAAATAAATTAATTAATTAATCATGTTCACAGTTATAATGCGCCATTCCGAAAACAAATCCAGCAATGGCTATACGATCTTCAAAGCACCAATGAGATCCTTGAAAGATGGCTTTTAGTACAAAACATGTGGGTGTACCTCGAAGCAGTATTCGTTGGCGGCGATATCGCAAAGCAACTGCCAAAGGAAGCTAAAAGATTCTCCAAAATAGATAAATCTTGGCAGAAAATTATGCAAAGGGCTCACGAAACTCCTGGCGTAGTATCCTGCTGTGTTGGAGACGATCTGCTCAGGCAGCTGCTCCCACATCTTCAGGAACAGCTTGAACTATGCCAGAAGAGTCTCAGTGGCTATCTAGAAAGAAAGAGAACGATGTTTCCGAGATTCTTCTTTGTTTCCGATCCTGCTTTACTAGAGATTTTGGGTCAGGCATCAGACTCTCATACTATACAAAATCACCTGCTGTCCATATTTGATAACATCAGATATGTAAAGTTTCATGATATTGGTAAGTTATAAATTTTACATACAATCATCACGCCTCTATTCCCCGAAGGGTTAGACAGAGGTGTACTAATGTATATCCACATTTCGCCGGTATTTTCTAGGTCCCATGTAATAGGGGGCGAGCCTATTGCCATTAACCGGGCACCAATACAGACTCCGAGCTGCTACTGAGAATTTCATAGAAAAACCCAATAACAGTATGCTCAACCTGGGGATCGAACCCAGGACCTCTAGGACCACTAGACTAATGAGGCAGTTAAATTTTTATATGGAATAAAAATTGGAAAGAAATTATGCGAAAATGAGGCTCATTTATACATAGTAAATAAATGTCACAATAACACTCAGAATAACTAAATAAATTCCAATTTACAGAATACAACAAGATGATAGCAATATTGTCTTCTGAAAGTGAAGAGATCAAGTTGGAGCGTCCGGTGCGTGCTGAGGGGTCGGTGGAGACGTGGCTGACGTCACTGTTGCAGTCAGCACAGGGTAGTTTACACTCAATCATCAGGAACGCTGTAGCAGTACTGAATGACCCTACGTTCAATCTACTGCTGTTCCTGGATAAGATGCCAGCACAGGTATTAACATATTTTAGTTTAATAATCATAACATAAGTACCATCACGACTGTATTATTGGACTTACCATAGTATAGTAGTCGTGCTTGCCGCTAGAGTGAATGAGGCAGTTCTTTGAATAATAGAAATAAACTCACACTCTAGTACAAATTACCCATTTATTATAAAGAAAATATATTACTTTTTGTATTTCTATTTGTAATGGATGAATTCAAAAAGTTCTTAACCCATTTCACAAATTATTTCAACTATAGAAAGCTATATTATCAGCGAGTAACATGGGCCATAATTATATATTATTTATATTCAAGTGAATACTTGGAGCAGGGCGCCATAAAAAAAATAAAATGCGTAATAATAAAATAGTCTCAATGAGCTGTGTATTTTTAAAGTAATTTTTAAATAAGATAATATGGCACGAAGAAGTTTGGTAAAAAAAACTTGAATTTTCTTGTTATAGTATGTGGACCTACCATAAGTCCGGTTTAGGTCACATTGATAATATAGCCTCCATCATCAACCCATATACTGTCCCACTGCTGGGCACGGGTCTCCTCTCATATTGAGAGGGATTAGTCTCTAGTCCGCCACGCTGGCCTAGTGCGGATTGGCAGACTTCACAAACCGTCGAGAAAATCTATAAGGTATGCAGGTTTCCTCGTTTATTTATAGTCGCCATAAATAAACGATAATAAAAAAAACAACACAAGAATATATATATTTTTGCTTAACAAAAATAATTATACCTAATTAGTATAGTCTAAAAGTATCAATAAGACAATTCCACACGACTCTATAGCCTTTACATACACTCTTCACAATCATGCATTCGGGTTGACCGTAATGTACACGGCACTTTATCTGTCACAGTAAGTACTAGGGCGTAAGGGAATTGCAGTAGAACGATTTCACTGTTAGAGTGAAATGCGAATATTGTGTTCCTTATTATGTAGATTTAAAATAATTATATTTGAGAAGTGATAGCATCAGAGTAATATCATCACCAAGGCATGCACCTTCTTTTATTTTCCGTGTGTGTTAATAATTAATTATCAGTCACAGATTTCGTGACCCCGCATTCATCATCGTCATCATCAACCTTTAAACGGGCCACGGGCACTATATAGAAAATATCGTGAGGAAAACTACATTAACCTCAATGATTTTCACTATATTCGTATGAAGTCTGACAAGCCATGTGATCATTGTGCTAGCCTACAGCTGTCGCCGTAGCCGGCGGTCGAGCCTAGTGTCTTGTACCCCTCAGTAAGGCGGTGAATCGGCTTATTATCGGCCAGTAATTCTGGATGCGTTATTGCGATAATGCGTCCTGATCCCATATAAACACTTGCGTTTTTGTCGTCCGATATTGAACTCAATGAACTGTCGTTAAAACCAAATTATGTCCTTGCGATGGTACAAGTACCTACTATCGCTATTATCGCAGGTGTGTGTACGATCATTTTCATACTAATACAAAACATTCTAGAATTCATATCGGAATATGAAATACTGTTCGCACCTGTGCGGGGCAGATCCTTTAACATCATGCTTTCCTTACCGTTAGATATAAATAAAATTCAATAAAGTATGTAACATTAGACATTATACATACATACAACAAACATAATTGAATATAGTGTAGATTATCAGGAGATCCAAATTTTTTGTGGGTCTGTCTGTGGCAGCGTAGACGTCGTCGCCAGGATCTACGGTGCCAGGTAGACACGCAAACAATTTATAATATCACTCCTTTTGCATCTGGAGATATACCTTATCATCATCAGCCTATAGTCCACTGCTGGACGTTGTCCTCCCCTAAAGTGTACCATTTCACCCTACCCTCGGCTTTTCGCATCCAGCTTCTACCAGCAGCTTTTCGCAAATCATCACTCCATATTGCCGGAGGGCGCCCTACACCGCCGAGCGGTGAACACGTCTACCCCAGCGGTAGTCGGTTCTTCTGCAGATATGGCCAGCCCACAGGATATACCTGTCCTCATCATCAACCCATATGCCCACTGTCCCACTGCTGGGCACGGGTCTCCTCTCATATTGAGAGGGATTAGGCTATAGTCCATTTAGGTCTAATTTTATTAGCTCTAAATACGAGTATATATTGTAAATATAAAATATGTCCAAGTTGTAACAAAGATAAAATCAAACAATTTTCCACAGATAGGTCTCCTAGGCATTCAGATTATATGGACGAGAGATGGTGAACTAGCTCTAATGCAAGCTCGACAGGACAAAAAGATCATGATGGAGACAAATAACAAATTCTTGGAATTATTGAACACGCTGATTGACCAGACTACGAGGAACCTATCAAAAATTGAAAGGATAAAATTTGAAACACTTATTACTATACATGTACATCAAAGAGATATTTTCGATATGCTGGTACGTTTGTCCAAAATATTATTTTGTTTTCATAGTTTATTTATATTTGTACATACATACGCCAGCAGGTCAAGCTATCCAAAACTGACAAATTTTCCCAATTGAATATGAACCGTATTATTTTGTGTTAAAATTGAAAATTAATCAAAGAAATTTGACAGATTGTGGTAGCTTGATGCCTCCGTACATTCATATTGTATTTTGTTATCCCATCCCAGATACTGTATTCGTTTACAGAAATCATAAGTACAGGATTTTTTTTATAGCTCATTTATATTAGAGTATGATATCTCGTGTGATTTATCCCCTTTTGTAGGCATGGTTCCTTACAAAAATATGTAAGTAAGCCAATATATCGGATACCAGCAAGTGGTTTAAAATTCGTTTAAAAATGTTGAAACTGACAACTTACATACGAACAGTGCAAATTAAATAAATGCTTGAAATAAATCTAGTCCGATTGTAAACTGACGAAATATTGTGAAAGGTTACATAAAAAAAATTTCAGGTCTTGCGTCATAACGTACTATAAACTTAAAATGTACGTCTTCCACCTTGAACGCTGACATGCATTTTATTAAAAACAAAGATATCTGTAAAATCCGTAAACATATTTTTTATTCGAGATTTTTCGTATCTACTTCGGAATCTGTCGTCGGCTTCTATCCATTTGGATTTCAAATTAGGAGTTAATATTTTTTGTGATGTTACGCTCAGTATTATTATTATTAACGTTCACACAAAATTCAATGAATAGTGGGAGTTTCCCTTTCTATTACTACCTACAGTAGTTGATAGAAAGCGAAAGTACTACGGATATTACTATTTCGAACTATTCCACAGCTTCATGTTCATGCTATCCTAGTAACTGACACTATAAATAGCGTGACACTTGCTCGCCCTTACAATATACACATCAAAGTATTCATAGATTATAAACGAATGCATCCTGGCATCACTGCAGCTGTTGTGGTTTTGAAAAATGATAATCTATTTCTGACGCATTGGAAAACTATAGTGTAGGTACTCGACAGATGGGTAAATTAATATTTTAATAAGAATACGAAAAGATTTTCTGTAGAGATGCTTTTTTGATCTTTTTTAAGCCAGCAGGTCAAGCTATCCAAAACTGTAAATTTTTCCCAATTGAATATTATTAACCTTATTACTTTGCCTTAAGTTGAAAATCAATCAAAAATTTTACAGATAATGGTAGCTTGATGTGCCGGCCGGCCTCTGTACAATGTTCCTTACAAATACCTTCATCAAAATTTCATATTTTAATTGTTATAAATATTTTCAGTGCCGCCTAAACGTCCGTTCAGCAAATGACTTCGAATGGCTAAAACAGTGCAGGTTCTATTTCAAGGAAGACGCCGATAAGACTTGGATCTCCGTCACTGATGTGACGTTTACTTATCAAAACGAGTACTTGGGCTGCACTGATAGGCTTGTGATCACACCTTTGACTGATAGGTAGGCACAATATTATTAAAATCAATATTTAATATTTGCAAAATATTTCATTTCATGACGAACAGTAAGAAGTATAAAGCAAACAAGTCTTGGGAAGTATCACTGGAAAACCTACAAAGGTACGGAGGCCAGCACATCAAGCTACCCCAATCTGTCAAATTTCTTCGATATATTTTCAACTTTAAAACTAAACAATAAGGTTCATATTCGATTGGGAAAGTTTGACAGTTGTGGGATAGCTTGGCCTGCTGGTGCCTGTACAATATTTAATGGAAAACTAAAAACCTAGTTGTTAATAAGATTCGGCGTAGAAAACAAGTACATTAATTCTTAAAAGGTCACTATAAAATGCAGGACTAAGGATGTACTATAAAGAATTTTTCCAGGTGCTATATTACTCTCGCTCAGGCACTAGCTATGAGCATGGGTGGTGCTCCTTGCGGCCCTGCCGGTACAGGCAAGACGGAGACAGTCAAGGACATGGGCAAAACACTAGCTAAATACGTCGTGGTCTTCAACTGCTCCGATCAGATGGATTACAGGTATTTGCACTCTTCTTCTATGTTCTTTCCATATACTATCGCAAAACTTACAGTTTGACAGCAGGAGGTATTGTGATAGATTTGATGATACAGCAATTTCTAACTGTTTTCAAATATTGCCTTCGTTATCGCATAGAAAATATAATTAGTTATGTTATCTTTCGCTTGTACAGTCATATCCCTAAATACAAATGATTAATCATGGTTGAACGATGAACGTATTTACTAAATATTACTAAGATATAAATATTGAAATATGATCAAATTAAACAACACAGCTAACTAGAATTAACAGTAATTTGTTACTGTGTATATGATTTAAAGATTTGCGATAATCGGAAAAAAAACCTAATTATACTAACACATTTAGGTTTTATTAGAATAAACGCTCAATCGAGTTGCCATGAAATTAGATATGTTTTTTTTATGGTAAGCCACGTGCATATCAATGTTATTTACAGAGGCCTCGGACGCATTTACAAAGGCCTTGCACAATCCGGTTCTTGGGGATGCTTCGATGAGTTCAACCGCATAGAGCTGCCGGTATTGTCGGTGGCTGCTCAACAGGTCGCCGTGGTGCTCGCTGCGAAGAAGGAGAAGAAAAAGACTTTTATCTTTACTGACGGGGACACGTCCGAAATGTGCCCTGAGTTTGGCATCTTCATTACCATGGTATGTTCATTAACACTAGGCGCAGGTATTTTAAAAATATAACAATTTACAACTTTTTTAAATGTTGCTAATAATCACACTAGTTTCCCCGTCTTTTTCCAACTATTATAGATTCGGCTTCCAGATTAACTAGATGTGTCTGAATTCAATATTTTACTTGAAGCTACTGCCATCAGACTTGAACAGCTACCTATTTTCTGAGCAAGGATAAACTGTTTGCCAGGTTGACATCTCAAATAATAATAAACTAGAAAACTAAAACCTCTTGAGTCGATTTAACTATAGATATAAGTATTCATTAAATTATGTACTTAATGTAGTCTAGAACTGATAAAAAACGTTGGTAATATGCTTTATCCAAATCCAAGTAGATTTTACCAGTATAAACCTCGTATTGATTTTGATTGATTCGTACAATTACTAATAACATTACCATTACTTTAGAATCCAGGGTATGCAGGTCGCAAAGAATTGCCAGAAAACTTAAAGATCCAGTTTCGTACCGTGGCTATGATGGTGCCTGACAGACAAATCATCATCAGAGTGAAGCTGGCATCCTGTGGCTTCCTCGAGAATATTACTCTGGCCAGGAAGTTTTACACCTTGTACAAATTGTGTGAGGAGCAGTTGACGAAGCAGGTTCGTTCATGTCTGTAAAATGGCCACATCCTAATCTTGACAACTGCTTTCTTGACAAGAAACATACTATGATAGATGCTGATGTAGTCGACTTTATTATATCGATACGAATTTATTTTATATACAAGAGTTTATTATAGTTCAAAATAAATTGTTGTGTACAAGCATACCTACAGCATGGGTGTACATTAATTATAAATTAAGAGATATGTAATAAAAAATTGACTCAATTACCGTCAATACTAATTGCTTTCACTTTTGTGATATACGTATTTGTAACATTAAGAATCCTCTTAATTACCTAGGTATTGTAAAATGTTTTCATTGTTGCTTCACTGTTATCGTTATGATAATATTAGTAATTCATTTTAGGTTCACTACGATTTCGGTCTGCGTAACATCCTGTCCGTTCTCCGCACCCTCGGGGCAGTAAAACGTGTCAATTCGAAGGATAACGAGAGTACCATAGTCATGCGAGTCCTTCGGGACATGAATCTGTCCAAGCTAATAGACGAAGATGAACCACTCTTCATATCCTTGGTAGCGGATTTGTTCCCGAATCAGGCCTTAGAAAAGACAACATATAACGATCTTGAGGAGGCCATAAAGAAACAGGTCGATCTATTAGGACTCATAAGTCATCCTCCTTGGTTGTTGAAGATAATACAGGTATCGTGCCATACGACCAAGCGATTTTAAATGTATTTTTATTATTTATTTGTCTTAAAAGTATAACATTGTCTATCTTTTTTATATGTAGTACGGAAAATTCTCATGGATCTCCACCAATCGTCCATCGTCCACATAGTCTGCCACCTTGGGGGAAGGCACGCTATGTAGGCTGCTATCGACTAAAAACTACACTTGCCTTTACTTGCCCTTATTTGCCCTATTGAATTCTCAATGGGGCCTTCGATTTCTTAGATAATCCATTCAAAATCCTTATTTATCTGACATTAAGTAGGTTTAAAATATAATAAAAACAAAGACAAAAATGATAGAATATTTTAATAAATAGCTGTACGAGACTCAGCGTGTCCGTCACGGTATCATGACGCTGGGACCACCCGGAGCCGGGAAGACCACCTGCATACAAACACTAATGAGCGCACTCACGGAAATAGAAAATCCCCACAGGTAAAGATTTACAGAAATACCTTTTTCAACATTTTATTAATTTTTAAAAGACTTTTTGTAGATTTTGCTAGATACGGAAATACCTTATTTTAATCTCACTTACTATTAAAAACTATTAGGAGTTAATTTATCATAGTAGCTATAAGATAATCATAGAACACTATCAATGTAACTAAAAATTATTCTACATCAACATGTTATGAAACTTTTACTACGAAACTTTTTACTGTTAGACCAATGCCTTAGAAGAGAAGCGCCATTAAATAATTTCTGTAGTGCTCCTGATTTTGTCTGATAAAACGATAAATATTAATGCAATAGAGACGGTAACCTAGATTAAATTTATGGGTGTGGGTTAAGTATTTTATGCTGTTTCATTTTCTTATACACTTTAAGCACATTTATGTTATTATCCAAGAGAATTTTGGTAAAACCCATGTAAAACCACCGTAAAATCTGAGCAAACCGTGATTTACCTAAATAGTTTAAGATCAACGTTCTAATGGAATTAATGCAAATACAGACGTTAGAGTTGCTGACACACGAGTGAGCTTGGTTTAAACCTATACATTTACTTATTACATGTAGTCTATTGTGATTTTCTTATTCGAAGCTCCCACTATTTCATGGGCTTCTAGTATCGAGAATCGAGCATATTACGGTGACGTCACGATTTCACGTAGACGCGCGCACATTTATAGAGGACATGTGGTGCTGATGCAACTTTCTGTTAGCCGAACGAACAGAGTACGCTAGCTATGGTCTCTAAATAAAATAATTAAATATTAATAAATAAATGGTCTCTATTTTTACTCTGTTTCTTTACTCTCTATTTTGACATGTCAAAGAATTACCTTGATTATAAATAGTTATCGAAAGAGTAAACACATGGCGTACCAATAATCAATAATCGTCTTATTCATAAAAATATAAAACGTCTTATAAATCTCCTATTGCTAAAATGTGTTTTGTCTTCTTTTCTCCGTTATAAAATATTACTGGACAAGTCTTTCAATTGTATGCTCATACTAAAAAAAACAGAAGTTTTTATGATTCATGCAAATATTTCTAAAAAGAAGCTACTAATTTGTTTCAATATCAGATTTAATGATTTGATTCAATGAATTAGGTTAGGTTTAATTTCATTTCATCTCATTTTCATTTCATACCAATAAAAAATTCTACTGAAGACTTGGCTGTATGGGAACTATTTCCCTTTGCCTACCCAGAATGGGTGAAGAAAACAAAAAAAAATCTCTGCTTAAATTCTTTTACGGTTGGCGCCATTTTCCAAAAATTAATGTTCTTTGCGAGTTAAACTGATTAGTTAGTTGAATTTATTGTGTTTTTATTATTTTATTAAATTGCTTCATTTTTTCGCAACTGTATTAAAAATAGTTGTTTGTTCAGTACACGTGCGGAACCGTCATTGCAACTTGTCCCGACTGTCAACCCCCACCTTCGGCTGCGCCTCGGCTCGGGTAGACATTTGTCGGAACTCTTTGCAATGACAGGCTTTCCGCACTCGTAATGAAATATAATAATATAATATAAATGAAATATAATAAAATATACCGGTGTGTATTTATGATAAGATGTAAGAACATGGAAGAAAGAAAATAAATAATTATGCACAACAATATTGTAGCAAATGGCAATCTGAAGTTTCTGATTACCTTTGTGGGAAAAAAGTACATCGATTAATGACGACGTCATGTATGTTGTCATGCCATTCATAGTCACATCGTCGCTTATATGGTTCTGAGTTCCTGGTACACTGCAAGCTTATAGCTTGTATTTTTTTTGTGGTCACCGCATCGGTTGGATTAATCAATGATGATGATACGGAAAATCTTAGTATGTAGCAAACTAATCTGGGTCTAACTAAGTCAGGTATAATTTTGTTGAAACTTCGTTGATGTCTAAATGTGTTTATTTTTACTACTGCAGTTTCGCTGAATTGAAAAAGTGTTATAATAACCAACCTTTTTTTTATTTGCCATTTATTATATTATAAACCATTTTTTGTCTCTCTGCGACTTTTTTGTTTCAGGATAAGTCTATAGTGAAGCCCAAAGAGATTTATTAAAAAATATTATATACAATGTATATAATACCTACTTGTGCTTCATGTAAAATTAGCAATTTAAATACTGTAAGGGAATCATTGATTCCAAAGTCACAAATCACATTATACGAGTAGTTCGAGGTTTAATTATTATTATTATGTCGCATTTTGCGTTGCTTGAAATGAGGAATGAACTAATGCTTAGGTATTCATTATTCATTAAATTATTAAAGCTATATTATAATAATACTGGCTAGGTGCTGCACTGTGTAGTACCATGGTGGAATTCATCTATGATAACTCTTCCGCACTATTGGAAGCCTTCTGGATTTTTTTCTACCGTGCGTGATTCATTAATAATGAAAATTAGCCACAGCTCTTTTATTATTAAATGACGCAGGAAAATGTAGAAAAGTCAAATGCTTGTTTGTTTCGGTAAAAGTTGCAACGCGCATTGCATTGAAAATGCATTTTATACACCGAATAACGTTACTAGGACATTATCAGTAAGTACTATATAATAGGTAATTTCTATGAATTATAGAGATATACATGTTTTTATGTATAAGACTTCTTAAACATTAATATTAATTACATTATTTACTTATTAACATACATTATTTACTTATTTTGCTGATGCAATTAAGTCCTGATGAATTCAAAATGCATTGGTTTGACAACAGATTCTTGTCTTGTCTAACGGGTTCTCAAAATATGGTTAGCAGCTTATTTCGGTGAGCGTAGTCTTAAATGGTAGTGTTTGCTGGTATTCGTAAGACAGTTTCTATGGCTAGACCTTTTTTGAGGGTTTTTTACTCCTAATGTTCGCAGAGAAATGCGGATGAATCCGAAAGCCATAACAGCAGCTCAGATGTTCGGACGCTTGGATGTAGCCACCAACGATTGGACTGATGGAATATTCTCGGCTCTTTGGCGTAAGACCCTCAAGATCCGAACTGGTGAACATATTTGGTTGGTTCTGGATGGACCAGTTGACAGTATATGGATTGAAAACTTAAATTCAGTACTTGATGATAACAAAACCTTGACTTTGGCCAATGGTGATCGCCTGACAATGTCTCCTACTTCTAAGATTATATTTGAACCAGAAAATATTGACAATGCTTCACCTGCTACTGTATCTAGAAATGGTATGGTCTATATGAGCTCCTCAGGATTGACTTGGGATCCGGGTAATGTTATTTTCCTAATAAATCAAATATTAAAATTTTTTGGATAGTGTTTTTTGTCTTTTGATACATTTGGTACTTTTTTCAGTGCTTCGTGCTTGGCTCAAAACTCGTTCACTACTTGAAAATGAAGTGTTTACGCCACTCTTTGAAGAGACTTTTCCGATTATTTATACCTGGTGCACACAAAATCTTATATTTAGCATGCGTGTTTTGCAAAGTAACATTATAGCTCAAATGTTAAATCTATTGGAAGGATTAGTACCTCCACAAATAGTGGAAACTGAAGATCCATCTGGCAACAAATCCCTTAACGGTGATGACGACGAAGAAGAAAAAGAGAAAGGTGAAGAAATTATATTGTTTACGCCAGAGCACCTGCATAAGGTTTACGTTTTTAGTCTCGTGTGGGGTTTTGGGTCCTTATTAGAAACTGAAGATAGAAAACGTTTTGACGAATTTTTGAGGAAAAGGTTTTCTGATATGCTCGATTTCCCAAAACATCCGAACAATAAGCCATGTATAGTTTTTGATTTTTTTGTTAAACATCCTGGTAAATGGGAACTTTGGGACGATCTGATGATGCACTATCAATATCCCGATACAGCGACACCTGATTATGCAAGTATTTTGGTACCTATCGTCGACAATGTTAGAATTAATTATTTAATTCATTGTATCGCCAAACAAGGGAAGGCGGTTCTGCTTCTAGGCGAACAAGGTTCAGCAAAAACTGTCATGATGAAGGCTTACATGAAGAATTGTAATCCAGAACAGTTCATAGGGCGTTCGTTTAATTTCTCTTCAGCAACAAGTCCATATCAGTTTCAAAAAACTATTGAGAGTTACGTAGAGAAACGCAGTGGAATGACTTTTGGACCTCCTGGTGGAAAGAAAATGCTGGTCTTTATCGATGATATTAACCTGCCACAGATAAATGAGTGGGGTGATCAGATAACAAATGAAATAGTAAGACAGACCATGAGTGTGAGTGGATTTTACAGCCTTGAGAAACCTGGTGACTTTACCACGGTTATTGATATACTATTTCTTGCTGCTATGGGGCAACCTGGTATGTAACATAAGTCACATTTGTATACTTATACAAATCGTTTAAATTAATTCTTGAAACAAACTAGGTTTTAAAAACTGCTTAATTAGATTAGTGGTCGTTAGCGCGACTGTTACGTTTTAGGTTCGATTCCCAGGTGAAGAAAAGTATTATTGAGTTATTTAATGAATTTCTCAGTAGCAGATCGAAGTTTGGATTGCCCGGAATGGCAATGTGCTGGCCACTATTATATGGGATAGGTATGATAAGGTCATGCCGGTAAACTGTGGGTGTACAATATAACTCTGCTTAACCCTTCGGGAAATACAAGCACAAACCAGTACGAAGGTATGTTTTATGTTATTAATAAAAATGTATATTTTAGGTGGAGGAAGAAACGATATTCCAGCACGACTGAAACGTCAGTTTTCTATATTTAACTGTCCTTTGCCTAACAACGATTCCATTGATAAAATCTTTAAGGTTATCGGGGAGGGACACTACAACGCAAAACGAGGTTTTACTGCTGAAGTCAGATCTCTCATAAAGAAAGTAATACCTTTAACAAGAGAACTTTGGGCAAGGACCAGAGCCAACTTACTGCCTACACCGGCAAAATTCCACTATGTTTTCTCTTTGAGAGACCTTTCTAGAGTTTGGCAAGGAATGGTGGGTACCCTGCCAACTGTCATTGAGTCTGAGAAGTGCCTCATGGTTCTATGGAAACACGAATTTTCAAGAGTTTTTTCCGATCGATTTACACATGAAAAGGACAAGGAATGGTTCAACAAGGCCATGTATGATATCGCTGAAGAGGTGTTGGGCGTTGAATATAAAAAGATGATGCTAGACAAGGAGCCCGTCTTCGTGGATTTCATGAGGTAAGATAAAGGCTAAATCTTTTCTGTAGGTTTATATTGTAAGTAGTAAAAGTATGTGCAGTATTTAAAATATGGTATTAATATGGTCAATATAGTTTTTTTAATATGGTATCTAACCAAGTCAGTGCAAGTATTTGCCATTCATTATAAAGATTAACCCAAACACGTATCGTGATTAAAACAATCATTTCATAATACATTCATTTAATTATCCTTCCTCCCTCCCTCCTACCTCTACAGTGTTCAGACTATTTTAGTGTATTCTGTCGATTTTTTATTGCAAATTATATATATAAATAAATAATAGAATTTTAATGAATTAAATCATTCAATTCATTAATAATCAAAATAAAACGTGTAACAGGTTAACTTAGGTGTGACAAAACTGCCAAATGTAAATGAGAGGGTGAGGGGATTAGTCAGTAAAATGTGAGTATTCGTGTACGCGAGGAGAATAAAGATAGCAACAGTGAATTTATATGCGAATTCATGCAGCAAGTAAGAGATAGATATAACCCTTATTTGAGGAAAAGTACAATAATAGAGAGGTCAAGTTATGCTGGCCGTCAGCATTTATGTACCAGATCGTCGATCCAAGACCATTTTATTGACCTCTCAATTTTCAAGGTGCAACTTGTTTTGTCCTATGATTGCCTGGTAACTGCAGTGAATATTTCCGCGGAAATTTCACCATGGAAATTTTACTCTGGTCGCCTGGTCGTTTTCCACCCGTCTCATACTGTATGTTGAGTCGATCCGAGACCATTTTATTGACCTCTCAATTTTTAAAGTGCCACTTGTTTTGTTCTATGATCGCCTGGTAACTGCAGTGAATATTTCCGCGGAAATTTCACCATGGAAATTTTACTCCGGTCACCTTGGTCGTTTTCCACCCGTCCAATACAGTATGTTGAAACGTGGTTTTGAAGTAACTTCAAAACCGCGTTTCAACAACAACAAACAAACTTAGCCGTAAAACTTCGCGCAGGCGTCAGAAACGTAGATGCGACATCTATTACATTTTTATTATTTAATTAAAATTAGATCTTAATATACTTAATTAAAGTTAAAATACGAGTATGGTTTATTTAATAAGAAAACCAATTCAAATATGTATACATTAAGCTTTATATTCATAAGTCTACTATTGTAATGTAAATAATGTTTAAGTTTTTTCATATTAATTATGAAAAATCTTAAAAAAATTAAAAAGGTATAGGTAAATAAATTTAAGCAACGCAACGCTATTCGTGGAGCTGTCGGCCGAGACGTTGGCGAGATGATCTTGATCGCTTTTCGCCAACGTGGTATGAAGAAACTCAGGATAGAGAGTCCTGGAGTAAGTAAGACAGGGGGAGGCGGAGGCCTTTGTCCTGCAGTGGGACACAAAAGAGGCTACACAAAAAAAGATTAACCACATTCATGATATATTAAATACTTAAAAATATTCCTTAGATTTAAAGTCTCTCGTACATTAAATTTAACCTATAAGTAATCTGTTATAATTTTGTGGCAATTATAAACATACTAATATTCTTATACGTATACGGCGACGCATTATTAACACTAGGATACTTTTATTATGTTGTACCTAAAACCAACATGAATTGGGTAGACGACAAAGTGTTCATTATCAAAAGTTTATTATTTCTCTATCCTTTGCATTTCCTAAGCCTTTCCAATAAGGCCGTGGCGAATGACTATTGTATATTGTATATATTGCAAGTGAAGGCAAGTGCGGTTTTTTGTCGGTACGAGTCCGACATACCCTGCCGCTTCCCCAGGTGGCGGACGATCCATGAGGATTTTCCGTACTATAAAAAAGGCCTTTCCAATAAGAGTTTGGCATTGACTATGGCAATCTCATGTTTTCCTATTCAACAATGTGTTGTTATGATGCCCTGGTACTTGGTGCCGTAAGCGGCAATTTTCAGATGCTTCGCGCAAGCGCATTTAGTTGCAGTGCCGGGTGCCACTATAGATAGAAAAATATGGTGGATGCCACGCATTATTGCTGCGCTCATAGAGAGGGCAAATATGTTAACCTAATTAATGGTAGTTAAGGCTCTATAATGACGACCGTGCTTAAAAAGTTATCTATAACCAGACTGTTTACTTACCTATATTGTTGATATTCGTGTACCTATAAATTGCCGATCTCGTGCCATCCTTCTCTCGCATAGTATTGCACTGTTTACGGTATGAGAGAGATAGCACGAAATTATCAGCTACTTTATAAAACTTTTCTTCTTAGCACGCCACTACATTATCACTGACGTCATCGCTACGGTGGCTACGCAATCGTAATAGTAAAATATAAGTAAGTAAGTAGCTACAAAACTCGTAGCATGATCACTGTGCAATACTGTGCATACAAGCGAGGGCTATGAATGTCTAGACGCGAGCCTAGACTTAAATAAAATACTTATTTGCATTTTATGTTTACCTAGTACACGACAATCTATTGCGTGTTTTGATTTTTATTATTTTACCGCAAACGTTGTTTTACCATAAAAAAAATATTGGGGTGGGTCACCCTTATCATTTAGGGGTATTATAAATAGATGTTGGCCGATTCTCAGACCTCCCCGATATGCACATAAAATTTCATACAAATCGGTCTAGCCGTTTAGTACGGTAACTAACATTGTGACATGGAAATTTTATATATTAGATATTCTTTATTTGTTAGCTCTCGTACCACGAAGTCGACAATCCCGTATGGTTCTTTACACTAATTAATAAATGAATTAATAACAAAATACCTCGATCTAGCCCGTGAGGTTGTTGACATGTGGGATGTGGATTCGGCAAATATTGTGCCGGTAGTTGTTACAGCCAATAGTTTAATAGCCAAGAGTATCGATCGATTGACATCTGAAGAGACTCTCGTTAGACGGACCAAGGGATTGATACAGAAAGCGTAACTCCTCGACACGGAACGCATTGTGAGAAGGTTCCTCTATCTGAAGTCTTAGCCATCGTTAGCTTGAACTCTGTTCCTGATATTGGGGGTCTGACTATTTTTTATATAATTTTTTTAAGCGAGTGTTTTCTGTAAAAATATAACTGAACTTAAAAGAATGCTGGTAAACTTATACTGGAAATTTTGCGAATTTTAAAACAGACGGGCAAGATAGCCTATACCCAAGCAGGCCAGTATATTCAAAATAGTGGATAAAATTTTACGGATAAGTATATTTTTCCAAAAAATTATAAATTAATTATAGTAAGAGCCGAATGCATGTTTAATTTGAAGCCTTTCCGAAATTAGATTAAAATTTTGATTTTTTTAATCTATAAAATATGGGTAAGTATTATCCAAAAAAAGACCCTAGGAGGTGAAGAAAACTTTTGTTGACAATTTTAATTTGTGGATTTTATATTAATTTCTTGAAAGTAGTCTTTCTGTTGGTGGTGAATCTAAATGAATTTCACACTTGAATGGTTGAGATCTAGACCGATAGAGCAACTGTTCTTTTAAAAATTTTTACTATTTTTATTATTGAATTTACGATGTAACTGTCGAATAATGGGTTGGATTGCTGAACTAAAAATCATTGGTCCGAGAGAGACTACCTGTTGGCAGTCTACTGGAGAACTAATAAATGCCTGACCCGCCGCTGAACTGTTATACAACTTTTGTTTTGATGGATGGTTTCATGCAATTTTAAATCCGCATCTAGTTTTTTTTTGGACAAACAATACCGTATGTGGTAATACTGGTTACAAAATATAATAAAATGATGTTTATATATCAAATTACATTCAATTAGACAAGCTTATTCTTACTTAGAATATTCCGGAATTAGAAAGATGTCTTGTTTAACTGAGATAAAAACTGGGTTAAATTATAAATGTAGTACAGCTGACATAAATAAAACCATACCATTTATCCAATGTGTGTTTCTGTGTTAAAATAATGAGTGCACGTTGCAATTTTTTGCCGGGCTAAAGGACCGGTGCCTTTAAAGAAAATCACATTCACGTTTGTCATGAATACGAAATTATTTCACAGTTATTTGTGGTTCAATCTAAGACCACGTACCACGAGTACCCTGACTACAATATTGTTCGATACTACTCATTGCCTTTGAAATTTGATACATAAATCACGAGGTCGTCGGCTGTGGTGAGATACATCACTCAATAATAAGCCTTATTGCGGGGAACGAAGAGCCAAGCAGTGCAACTATGCGAAATTACCAAAGCTCCTGTGTCAATGTTGTTTTGTAATTAATGCATCGTTGCTATGGCGGACGGGATGCCATACATGGATATACCAACAGTAGTACTAGGATAAGAGAGCTCTGATTACTTTACGTGCAGTTTAGTATCTCATCGCTTCTTGGGTTAGGTTACATGTATAAAAAAATCAAATAGTGGGAACCGATAATATCAGCCGAAGAAGCAGTACTGCCAAGACCAGGACTGAAATTTATTACTGTAAATGGATGAGACTTTTCCAAGTCAACGCCAGCATTTCCTAGCTGACAACTTCTGAAAAGAATCTCTGAAACAAATTCAGAGAATCAGGTCCCTTTTAAAGTCCAGAAAGTAATAGTATTAAATACTTTATCAGATATGTGATTTACGATGTAGGCAAATTTAAATGGCTTTTTGAAATAAGAGCCGTATGAAGCAGCTTTGAGTTGACCAGTCCTTAATAACGGGACGCATACTTCAGTCGGCGATCGTGTAGCAATCAATGTGGACTAATGTCACGCCTCTCATTATGAGAGGAGAGTTGAGAGCCGTGCCCAAAAGTGGGACAGTAAATGGCTTCGTAATCATTGGTAAAAGTAAAGTAATGCCTGTCATGATTATCCTAGTTCTTTCTTATAGCTTTCAGTCTCAATACGTATTTTGAATGAAGACACTGAGATTTTTTTAAAGTTTTTACTCTGTATTTTTTATTGAACTGAATTTTGATTGCATATTATGTTATGTTTAAAGTTATTCTCTATTTAACATTATGGGAAAATTGTTCTAATCGTGCGTACCGTGTTGGAGTATAATAGCTTAATGTTTCTGGCCATTGACTCCGCTGTTCAAAACTTTAAGTAATTATAAGCAAAAACTATCAAATAAATAAAGCAGTATGTGGCAAAAATCCTCCCCGGCGGGGGATCGAACCCCGGTCTCCCGCGTGACAGGCGGGGATACTAACCACTATACTACCGAGGATTGTGATTTGTTAACCAAAATTAAGGTTCAGCTTTCCCATAAAATGTCAAATAATAAATCTGCATGCAATGAATGCTAACTAAGAAGTTGGAAACGATGGTGTACATGATGGGTATAATCACTGTATAATCATAGATTCACTCATTTATAATATAATTTTGACGCTATACAAACTGTACACCAATTAATCTGATGAATATTGGAGTTGCGAACAAGTTCCAATACCGTGCGCTAGGAGTGCAAATACACTTTAATCATTATGTGACGGGTAGATGGCGCCACTACTGGTGAGCCAAAACTTTAGTCAGCAACTAGTTTCAATTTTGGATCTTATTTTAAATTATGAATCTTTTTAAAATCAATCAGTGCTGATGTCATCAAAAATCAATCTTAAAGTAAGGTAATAGTGACGTAATTTATTTTGAAGTTTGCACGACTACGATGTTAGGCTTGTACCGGAATTCAGTCATGCATAATTAAATATAAATCGTCAGCTTTTATCAAACTATGTAATATATTTCTTGGACAATAACTTAAACGATCAATTCATCTTCGTCTTATCCAAGACTAAATGTTTAGTTTTCAGGTCTTAATCACCCGGTAGCGTGGCCGAGCGGTCTAAGGCGCTGGTTTAAGGCACCAGTCTCTTCGGAGGCGTGGGTTCGAGTCCCACCGCTGCCAACTATATTTTTTGGGTTTTTGTATCGATTAAAACCTAATTTTCTGGTGTACTGGCAACCATTATTCTCGCCTTAAACACAGGATCACCTAGTTCAGGCGCCTATTGTAATTTAAATAATATAGGTACCTATGTCATACTTTGTAACTATTTTTTTGTCATACTATTAAGTAAATAACTTTATGGAACATTTTATCGAAATCGCATATTCCGAAAATGTTAAAATATTTACACAGCAGTTCACACAGCTCGGTTAATTAAATCAACTGTAACATTCTTAAAAAACAACAAAAAATAAAGGACCTCCGATTGAGAAGACATATTGTCAGGTGTGGGGTTCGAACCCACGCTCCCTCTCGGGAACCAGAGCTTAAATCTGGCGCCTTAGACCACTCGGCCAACCTGACTTGATGTCACTCAGTGAAATTTCAGGATTATAAATACGTAGTGACGATAGTGAATGCGCTGTTCTTGTTTGGTGTAAATACAGTTGAAAGGTAACAAACTTTTGTATCAAAATGTTAGAAACGATGCATCAAAATTGGATTTCGGGTAAGGGAATAATCTTTGCCTGTCATTTAATTTTTAATTGAAGTTTAATGTGAGTCATCATAAATAGTGATAACGTAATGATATGACTATTGGACTGCCAAGTCTAAGGTCTTGAGTTCGAGTACCCAGCAGTGGGACAGTATAATTGGGTTGATGATGGTATTGAATACCTATGATTATCTTTTTGTATGTATTGTATATACGTATGAAACAGCTAGACTTATTGAAAAAGAAATCTAAAACCCGGATAAAGCGTCAAATTTTATTGGTGTGTAACGTGTGTTTTAACTTTTTTATTTACAATTTCTAGAGATGCACCTGAACCAACTGGTGAAGAGGGCGAAGATACAGACATGGAGCTACCAAAAGTATATGAACCAGTATTCGATTACGCGGAACTCCGAGAGCGTTTGGACATGTTTCTCGCACAGTTCAATGAAATGGTGCGAGGTTCAGGCATGGATCTGGTATTCTTTCCTGACGCCATGCTGCATTTAGTCAAAATATCAAGAGTCATAAGACATCCTAGGGGAAACGTTATGCTTGTCGGCGTAGGTGGTTCTGGCAAGCAGTCGTTAACCAAGTTATCGACATTTATCGCAGGCTACCGTTCATTCCAAATAGCTTTGACTAGATCTTATAATGTTGGCAATTTTCTCGAAGATCTTAAGTTACTTTATAGATCCTGTGGTGTCCAAGGGAAAGGAACTACTTTTATATTCACAGATCTTGACATTAAAGAGGAAGGCTTTTTGGAATATTTAAATAATATCTTGTCGTCTGGTGTGATATCAAATCTTTTTACTAAAGACGAGCAACAGGAAATCATATCTGAGCTAACTCCTATCATGAAACGTGAAAACCAGAAACGGACTTTAACGAATGAATTGGTGATGGAATATTTTTTAAACAGAACTTGTCAGAATCTTCATGTAGTGTTATGCTTCTCACCGGTAACTACATGAACATTTTTTGTTTACTTGAATTTATTTATTTATGGTTGGATTGTAGGATCTTTTTAATTCTGTTTCAGGTAAGCGAAGCATTCAGATATCGTGCTATGCGTTTTCCTGCTCTCATATCGGGATGTACAATAGATTGGTTCCAACCTTGGCCTAAAGATGCCCTAGTCTCAGTTGCTGACCATTTCTTAGCGGAGTTTGAGATTGAATGTACTAAAGAAGTCAAAAAAGAGCTTGTCACGGTTTTAGGAACAATTCAAGATGTTGTATCTAAAGTGTCTGTTGAATATTACCAAAGATTTCGTCGTTCATCTCACGTAACGCCAAAATCATACCTCAACTTTATCGGTGGTTATAAAACAATTTATCAGATGAAACAGAAGGAATTAGGCGACGGTGCTTTAAGGATGGACACTGGTCTAGAGAAACTAAGAGAGGCTTCTATATCCGTAGAAGTATTGAAGAAAGACTTGGCTGTGATGGAACAAGATTTGGCTTTAGCATCAGAAAAAGCTGATCGAGTGTTGACTGAAGTAACAGAGAGAGCAATGCAAGCTGAAATTGTTAAGAACCAAGTGCAAATAGTCAAAGAAAAAGCTGAAGCATTAGTCGCTTACATTGCTGAGGAAAAAGAAAAAGCTGAAATTAAATTAGAAGCTGCTAAACCAGCGTTAGAAGAAGCAGAGGCTGCGTTAAACACTATTAAACCGGCACATATAGCTACTGTTAGAAAACTGGGTAGGCCCCCGCATCTTATCATGAGAATTATGGACTGTGTATTAATTCTTTTTCAAAGAAGATTACATCCTGTTATATCGGATACAGCTGCCCCATGCCCGAAACCATCGTGGGCAGAATCTTTAAAGGTATAATTAACGCATGTACTAATATTAATTACATAATAAATTAAACTTAATAGAAAAAAAGGAATAATAGATTAGGTAATAGATAATATATATTTTTTCTTTTTATAGTCAACCTAATAGGCATAAGTATAGGCTTTCAATATTTATAACTGACTTGAAAAGGTTGTGCCTAACTCAGAATTTAAACTGCTGGAAGAAGTATTTGATTTTTTTTTCTTTTTTAAGGTCTTGCTACTAATATTCCAATACCATGTTTTAGATGATGGCTAGTACTACATTTTTGTTACAATTACAAAATTATCCAAAAGATATAATTAACAACGAGATGGTGGAACATCTGACTCCATATTTTGAAATGGAAGATTACAATATGGATACAGCAAAACGAGTTTGTGGTGACGTCGCTGGTTTACTATCTTGGACAAAAGCTATGGCTTTCTTCCATAGTGTTAACAAGGAAGTATTGCCGCTAAAAGCTAATCTGTTATTGCAAGAAGCAAGGTTAAAGGTATGAAATAGATTAGTACATACAATGGATGCTTTTTTATTAACGCAAATAATAGAATGAAACTATAGTGTAAAATGCTTTACCATAGGTGGCCATGGATGACTTGGCATCAGCTGAAAGACAATTAGAAGAACGGGAAATGTCACTTAGGAAAGTCAAGGAGCAATATGAGTCAGCAGTCTCTGAAAAGCAGCAATTGACAGATGCAGCTAATGTGTGTTTAAGGAAGATGACAGCTGCAACAGCCCTTATTAACGGATTAGGCGGTGAAAAAATAAGATGGACACAGCAAAGTAAGGATTTCAAAGAACAGCTTGGTAGATTAGTAGGAGACGTGGTTCTAGCTACAGGATTTTTATCATACTGTGGTCCATACAATCAAGAGTTTAGAAACAGCTTACTCAAAACGTGGATGGAAATTCTAACGAGTAAACAGATACCCGTAACACAAGATTTAAATATAACCAACATGTTAGTCGAAAGCGCTACTATATCAGAATGGACGTTACAAGGGCTACCTAATGACGACTTGTCAGTTCAAAACGCGTTGATAGTGACAAAATCCAGTTCTTACCCACTTTTAGTGGATCCTCAAAGTCAAGGAAAGAATTGGATCAAAAATAAGGAAAGTTCCAATGAGCTACAGATAACGTCACTAAATCACAAGTATTTCAGAACTCATTTGGAAGATAGTCTCTCTCTTGGTAGACCTTTACTGATAGAAGATGTAGCTGTGGAATTAGATCCAGTTATAGATAACGTTCTTGAAAAGAATTTCATCAAATCCGGTTCTATAGAAAAGGTAATCGTAGGGGACAAGGAATGTGACGTAATGCCTGGATTCATGCTTTACATCACCACTAAACTTCCGAATCCCGCTTATTCACCTGAGATAAGTGCTAAAACATCTATCATAGACTTCACAGTAACTATGCAAGGTCTCGAAGACCAGTTGCTTGGCAGAGTAATATTAATGGAAAAATCCGATCTAGAAGAAGAAAGAGTTGCGCTATTCGAATCTGTTATGAAAAATCAAAGGAGTATGAAAGAATTAGAAAGTAATTTACTTTGTCGCTTAACATCTTCTGAAGGTTCATTAGTAGATGATGAGGCTTTAATTCAAGTATTACAAATTACTAAAACAACCGCAGAAGAAGTGAACGAGAAACTCAAAGTAGCAGAAGTAACAGAAAAAAAGATTGTGAAAGCTCGAGAAGAATTTAGAGCTGTAGCTGCTAGAGGCTCGATACTATACTTTTTAATTGTAGAAATGAGCAACGTGAACCTGATGTACCAGAATTCGTTGAAACAATTCTTGAATTTATTTGATAATTCAATAACTAAGTCTACAAAGAGCAATGTAACTGAAGAACGAATAAATATTATACTAAAATATTTGACGCACGAAGTGTGGGCTTTTACTCTTCGCAGTTTGTATGAAAGGCATAAGGCACTGTTCACTCTTATGCTGGGTATGAAAATAGACTGCCAACGTGGTTTGATATCACATGACGAGTTCATGGCATTTATCAAAGGTGGTGCATCATTGGACTTAAACGCTGTCACGCCTAAACCCTTTAGATGGATTCTTGATATCACCTGGTTAAATTTGGTAGAAATTAGTAAATTGAAAACTTTTAGTGATGTTCTCCCCAGGGTAAGTAAGATTGTATCGCAATATTTTTTCTTTATTTTCATTATTCCTTATTCCAATGATTATTATTGACAAAGTTTTTTTCAAAGTATAGGGACAATACCTTAACTTTTAAAATTAAATATTAATCTTTTGTTTGTCTTTGATAACATATTGGATAAATAAACATTATTGTGCAAGGTACCTTAACATCAATTACATGAAGCTGCTATTTCAGATAACATCAAATGAAAAAGAGTGGCGAGTCTGGTATGAAAAAGCAAAACCAGAGGAAGAGCATTTTCCAAGTGGGTATCAGGAGAGCCTTGACGTATTTAGGAAATTATTGCTAATAAGGTCGTGGAGCCCCGATAGAACATTGTCACAGGCAAGAAAATATATTGTTGGTGAGCAATCATAATTATTTTAGGTAACTTTTTCAAACGCTACAATCAATTACTGCGTTGTAAGTTTCTAGTGGACTAGACGTCAGATCATTTATTACAGCTAATTTGAAAATATTTATGTAGACAAGGGTAATAGGTAGTAATCCCATCAAAAACATAAAATATTTACAAAAGTGCAAAGTCTCGCAATGCAGTTAAGTTGTGCAATCTAAATTTACATTCCTTCCCAGTTCCTACATTTTACAGTGACCGTATCAATATTAGACATTTTTATTGGCATTAGCTCCCAGTGTACGTATGCTTCACACCAAGGTCCCAAAAGCACTTACATGAGCCGGAAACTGAGAGCCCTATAACGCCTCTCCAGCCACTTCTCCAGGACGAGTATTACCGCTACTATCGTGGTGTGCACTGAAACTTACCTGTCGAGCAGTCTAAAAATAATTGCTTAAGCAATAATTGTATACAAAATCTTTTTAGATTCTCTTGGACCAGAATATGGTGAAGGTCGCATTCTCAATTTGGAAACAACCTGGGAGGAATCGGAACCGCGTACTCCTCTTATTTGTATTTTATCAATTGGCTCTGACCCTTCAGCCCAAATAGCATCACTTGCAAAAGCTAAAGAAATAGGTAAGTGTGTTTTTGACTAATTTATAATTTCATTGAGAAATATTACTGACTTGCTGTGCCCCTCGGTGTTACCCGCATTGATCTTATATTTACCTATCCCGTGGGAAATATCCAAATTATCTTTCATACAAACCTTGTACTGGCAATTAAAAACACAACATCAAAAAGATCAGTCAAATCGGTTGAGCCGTTTCAAAGTGACGCATACATACATTAAGCAATTTATTGATTTTTACATATATCGACTTTACGATTTTGGTACCACATTTATGAATATTTGTAGTATATAAACCGTGAGCCCTGTATTCCCCTAGTAGCTAGGCAGAAGTGTATTAGAGTTCACTCACAGTTCGTTGGTATGTTTAAGTCCCATGTAATAGAAGACAAATCTATTGCCATTAAATGGGCACAATTCCAAGCTTCGAGTTGAGAAAGAAAGAATATTTATGCTACTAATAATTTTATGGAAAACCCTGTTCGACCTGCAAATCGAACCCAGGATCTCAAACGTAGCAGTGGTGCTTATTATGAATAATAAGTCATTTGTACATAACATTAACACACATTAGCTTAGGCTAAATTCATAATAATATAATATTAAATGTCAGAATAATAATTACATTGTAAATGTTTCTTTTTGTATAGTTTTAAAATCAGTATCAATGGGTCAAGGTCAAGAAATAGTGGCAAGAAAAATGATATCCGATTCAATGAATGAAGGTGGATGGGTGCTACTTCAAAACATCCATCTATCACTTCCATTCTGTGTGGAAGCCATGGATGCTCTCATTGAAACCGAGCACATTCAAGAGTCATTTAGACTTTGGCTCACAACTGAAGTGCACACTGAATTTCCTATCGGTTTGCTACAAATGGCAATCAAGTTCACCAACGAACCTCCTCAAGGCATCAGAGCGAGCATGAAAAGAACATATCAAAACATTACACAGGATACTCTTGATTATTCTTCTCTATCACAATGGCCACCACTTCTATATGCTGTGGCCTTTTTACATACGATCGTACAAGAAAGACGAAAATTTGGCCCTCTAGGTTGGAATATACCTTATGAGTTTAATCAATCTGATTATGCGTCCAGTGTTCAATTTGTGCAGAATCATTTAGATGAAATCGATCCCAAGAAAGGTATATCATGGCCAACAATATGCTATATGCTTGGAGAAGTAATGTATGGAGGTCGAGTGACAGACGACTTTGATAAACGTTTACTTACTACCTTCACCAATGTGTGGTTCTGCGATGTTTTGTTACGTCCCGGCTTTGAGTTTTACAAGGGTTACAAAGTTCCAACTACTAGGAATATTCAGGGGTATGTAGATTACATTAATCAACTGCCACTCACCGACACGCCTGAAGTCTTTGGTTTGCACGGCAACGCAGATATTACATATCAAATCAATAGTGCTAAGGATATTTTGGATACCATTTTGAATGTACAACCAAAAGAAGGTGGCAGTCAAGGTGGTGAAACAAGAGAAAGTATTGTGTATCGTTTGGCCGAAGACATGTTAGAGAAATTACCGAAGCAATACATCAGCTTCGAGGTGAGAGAAGCGCTTCAAAAGATGGGTGCTTTCCTTCCAATGAACATTTTCTTAAGGTAAGATTAAAAGAGTAAAATATACCTTCACGTGAGGAACTGTAAACAAAATACAATGTAAACAAGAACTGTATAAAAATAGATCTATAAATACATGCCAGTAAAACTACATCTCGTGGTATATAAAAAATATCTGTACATGTCCTTTATCTTATAAAAATTGTAAACAAGCACTGTATACAGTCATTTATTAATAAGATCTAAAGGTAGGTCTTTGCTTGTTTACAATTTTGCATAATTGGTAGTTTAAGATTGCAGTATTCCAAATCCACCAGACCTAGAGTTTGTAACTCCGTTGATCTGTTACTATCGAATTTTCTCTGGTGATTTTTTTCAAAAGCTAACCTAAATTCCGTTTCAATGTTTTGCAGACAAGAAATCGACAGGATACAGAAGGTAGTGAAGACAGTCAGCTCAACATTGTGTGACTTGAAGTTGGCGATCGATGGTACTATCGTTATGAGTCAAGGTCTCAGAGAGTCCTTAGATGCCATGTACGATGCTCGTATACCACAGAAGTGGCTGAAAGTGAGTTTAACATTTAGTAGGTATTTTAAAATAAGTAACGACAGAGTGTATCAACTGTGTTCTTTGAACATAATATTGATAGACTGTATGTATAATTATATTATAAAAATAAATGGAAAGAACGTGGTCAAGTAAAACCTAATCCACTTCGTTGATACTAGGAACTGGTATAGTCTTGACCAGATGAAACAGATGATTTATTTTGTTGCTTTTAATAATAATCATGGTGAACCTGTGTAGTTAAAGTGCTTAATGCAAAATAATTATAGATATTTTGCATTATGCACTAACTACACAGCACACGAGAAGAAAAATGAGATTGAACAATATTCACGCCTCACGTTTACCTTTCATTTCATGATTATCTATAAGTACACCTATTAAGTTGGCACAGTAATAAGTAATACAACACTAACTACACAGTAAATATTTTTACTTCTAATATTTCTTGCTCGTTCGTATCCATACAAGTTAGACAATATAAAAGACCCAAATCACCAAAAACTATAATGTGCTCAAATACAATGTTGTTGTTAAGCATTTATGTACAGTAGAAAACGGCAATGCCAAAAATTTACTGAATTAATGCAATTGATTTTTTTCATTCAAGGTCTCTTGGGAGTCAGCCACGCTTGGTTTCTGGTACACAGAGTTGTTGGAACGAGAACAGCAGTATAGAATTTGGCTTCGAAATGGAAGACCTTCAGCATTTTGGATGACTGGTTTCTTTAATCCACAAGGATTCTTGACAGCAATGAGACAGGTCCATAATAATAATTATTACTTTTTATTTTGATTTTTTTTTAACCACAATAATTGTATAACTTTAAGGCAAGTGGTCTACCATTGGTCTGCCAAGTCGAAGATCTCGAGTTCAAAGCTAAGGCTGAAACTCTGACTTTTCGAAATCATGTGCGTATAATATTAATAATATAATAATTAATTACCACTCGCTTAAAAGGTGAAGGAAAACATCGTGAGGAAACCTGCATGGCTTAGAGATTTTCTCGATTTTCTGCCAACCCGCACTAGGCCAGCGTGGTGGACTATAGCTTAATCCCTCTCATTCTGTGAGAAGAGACCCGTGTACCCGGTAGTGGGATCGTATATGGGTTGATGATGATGATGCTATTATAAAGTTACTCATCGACTAGACACGCGCGGCCGATGCACGTTATGGTAGCGATACTGATTGCGGATCGAACGTCTCGAGGCAAATTAACAGATATGGTTGAGTGAGTTATGTATGTTACGTGCATAACGTCCATGGTTGAGTATGTTATGTGCGGCAGCCGCATGCAGGAGAAACAACTGCTCGTATAATAAGTAATAGTAGTAATACTGCTTTAGGAATCGTGTTTTATGGAACTACCAACTTTTTGATTAATATTTCGAAAACTGCCAAGCACGCAGTTAATTTCTTAGGACTGGAAACCGTTTAATTATAATTATATGACGATATATGTGATATGTATCTATAGGAGGTGACGCGCAGCCACAAGGGCTGGGCTTTGGACTCCGTGGTACTGCAGAATCATATCACAAAACTGAATAGGGAAGACGTACACGAAGGGCCCGCGGAGGGAGTCTATGTTTACGGGCTGTTTCTAGAAGGTAACAAATCAAGCAATGCAATATCTTGCTTGTTGTGACTTTACGCTTATTGTTAGACACAGTGTAGAAGTTCAAAAGAACAGGGGGACGTTTTCATAACTATTATTTGTTTCTTTTTATTACGTTATTACTTATCTTCTTTTTTAAAGAACTGCGTTACGTTTTCCTTGATATTATGTTATTTGTCAAGGTTGAAGGAAGTCCGTACGGTTACTCCGTACAATAAAAAAAACAAGTTTTAAGGAACTAAAGCGATCAAGTTTATTATTTAATGACCCGACAGACATCCTTCCTACAATTTTGATATCGCAAAGAAAAAGTATTTTCGGGTTTTCCAATTTTTAAATTTTTTGAACAAAGTTTTTCAACTTTGCTTTTCTTTAAAATCTTATTGGGCCTATTACAAACATAATTATTAAAAACATATCAAATCATTTCAGGCGTTCTCTAATGGAACGCTTACCAACGAATACCATTTCATTTTTATTTATGTAGATAATATACTTTGTTACTTGAAGTACCTAAACTAACAGCAATTTCTGCAAACGGGATCAAGATTGCAATATCATTATTAACTAATCTGTATGTAATGTTTTTATCGGTATCTACCTACTATACCTACCCATTACTTAACCGTATCTGTAATTTTAAGTTCATTATTTAGATACTTAAAAAACATAAAAATAGGTTAGCAAACTCCGCCATTACTACAAACGTGTCAATCGGAACGCGTTAAACAAACTTAAATTTTATATTTTTATTTACAGGAGCCTCTTTAGATAGGAAAACAGGAAAACTAATCGAGTCGAAGCCCAAGGTCCTTTACGAACAAATGCCTGTTATCTATATATTTGCAATCAACACGACTGCAGGCAAAGATCCCAGACTATACGAGTGCCCTATCTATCGTAAACCACAGAGAACCGATGCTAAGTACGTGGGGTCCATCGATTTTGAAACGGATAGCAACCCAAGACACTGGACCCTCAGAGGTGTAGCCCTTTTATGTGACATCAAGTAAATCAATGTTATCGATGTTGAATATTTTTTGGCTGTCATATTATTTAAATAAATATTACCCACTAACTTATTTTTGATATTTAAATAAAATATTTCTAATTTCTAAAATGAAGAAGATGTGGTGGCGTTGTAGGCTCATCCCGTCCTTTGCTTTATGTTCGGAAAGGGGAAAGATAACCGCGCGGCCACGCAGTTCTCTTTGTGTCGACTGCGCGGTCATAACATTTAAGCTGTAGGTCGTGAACCCCAAACATTAGGGCTTTATTCATACTATCTACATTTTCTTCGAAATCGTATCTGCGGTTAGCAAAAAGATTGGGACCTCTACTGAGATCCATTTAAGTGAACTGCGTGGCCATGTAGTTCTCCATGTTTCGACAGCGCGGCCATGGTTAAACCTTTATATTATAACTGTTCAGCGCCATCTGTTTGCAGGGGCGCGCGGTTGTTTAGCGGTGTTGCGCGCGTTCTGCAGACAGATGACGCCACGAACTTTAAATTATTATTGATTTGTATAAAATCATGCATTAGCTATCTATATTATCTGTGGCAAGAAAAAGGCGCTCGGTCTCTCTCTCTTGGCCTTACAACCACGACACGAACAACGTCTATATAATTTCATAACGAATATTTGTAACTTTTATTTATTTTTACGATTATACTTTTACTAAAACACGATCTTTAATTTACAAAACGACGAAACGAAAACAATAACTTTCTTAATATTCGTTCTACGAATTTGCGACTTTCATTGTTAGTGTTTTACAAATTCCTTCGTAATGTTGACGTAGTCATTTTTCTTCTACAATACTGTGGCCGAGCAGTCGAAACGGACACGTTTCGACAGCGCGGCCAAGCAGTTGTGTACGTTACCCCAGCAGGAAAGTAGCTCCTAGAGTGATATGAGTGGAACGTATAATTAGTGCGTAATCTGCTGTAAATGTGCGCCAAATAAAAAAATTGTGCGCTTTGTCGTTTTGGAAAAAAACGGAAAAAACGATTCCTGCTGGGGTAACGTTACTCCAGCAAGCAAATCCTAAACGAATTATCGGAAAGAGAAATATTGTGTATGGGCAGAGAGCTTATATTTGTGCATAAATGTGCGCCAAAAATATAATTTGTGCGTCTTCAGGTTTTCTAGATATTGCGTTTCCTGCTGGAGAAACGTTTTGCAAAATCGTGTATCTCTAAAACTATTGTACGTGCGCCTGTGGAGTAAACATGCACGAGTAGGTCTTTATTTGTGCGTATTTGTGACAGAATTAGATTTACGAAAATATTTATAATTTTCAAGTAATAGCGCTTTTTTGAAAATCAGAAAAATAACGCAGCGCCTAAATGAGAAAACTTATAAACTAGCTGAAAACTGTATTCGGTCCTTCTTCTTGTTATTTTATGGTAATAACCATAAAAAGTTTCAAAGTGTACATGCATGCGTTATTCAAACTCAAAACGATGGTGTCATAACTTCGACGGCAAAATTCCGGCTCAACCCAAGATGTGTAAGTGTAAGCCAAAAATTAGTGCGTTTAATCAAGAATATATATAGTGAAAATATTCAACTTGGAATGTTTCGCATTATGTAGATATAAGCAAGAAAGTAAACATGTAAACAACGGTTGGTTATCCGACCAAATTCAAATGACTACAAAAAAGCGACGGTTTCATATATATTGGTGACCTACTTTATTGGACGTATTAAACCCAAGCTATTGTCCGTACAGTCGCATTCAAACGTTTGTTGGCAAATATATGACATAATTTTGGGAGCTAATTAAAAATACATTGTTAATGCACTTTGTGGCTATATTTATTTATTACTTTTGGAAAACCAACAGCCTTACAATAAATTTGCAACCAACGTAAACAACAGATAGCCAACTTATTATTAGGCCTTCATACATAAATAACATAATAAGTAACTCAAACTATTTATTTGACTGCTAAGGTTAATATTATATATAAGAGAAAAGAAATGAAAGAGCTTGTTGATGTGGAAATTATTATTATTAACTATCTGCAGGCTATTATTTGTAGTAGGTAGGTAATCATCACACATTTCTTGAATTATATTTAACCTTTTAACCGCCCGACGGACTTTTTCGACAATATAAAATAGTTTCCGCGTGTGTCATAATTGATTCTTAATTTTATTGAAGGATTCTGTGAAGTACGCCAGTTTGACTTAATTTACTTGGCGTGTTGACTGGACGGGGGCAACTGAAAGACTGATATCAGGTAGGGAAAGAAAATGAATATCTAGTACTCTACAGTTGAACTGTAAAGCGTTATAACTTCACGGGCTGGTTGCTTCCCCTTTTATAGGCAACAGGCCTCCAAGGGCGCTATCACTGCACTTGCGCGAGTCCTATTTTATATGTCACCACAGTTTCTCTCAGTTTTTATTGGTCTACAGGAACGGATTATTCTGAATGGTTAAGATGACGAGCTCCTCCCTAAAAAAAAGAAAGTGAATAATTTCGACGAAATTTGCATTTCACTCAAATGTTTATTAGGTTGTTTCGACTTCCGCATCTAAAAATAACAATATAAACGGTTTGGCGAATGGTTCTCAGAACAACTTTGTTTTTATTCCTCTAGACAAAAGTAACAATTTATAGAAAAATATACATTTTTCGAAACGTTACGAATGTATTGGTTTTTACTGTAAAATGGACCCATAAAGACAACAAAACAAAGATTTATCTAAGTATACCATGAACTACAACACGTATTTTACTGTGTTTTATCATGACGTATTTATTAATTAATTTATCTAGATGTTGACCTTCTTTATTTCTACTATCAATACATTTATCAGTGCCAAAATATTTATTTATTTACGAACGCAACCTTTATTTTCGCCGCAAGGGAGAAATCTTCAAAAGGCTGTCCTTTTGCTTAAGCTTTTTGCTCGTGGAGGATTTTACTACAGTTCTACCCTTTTTAGCACAGTAAGTTCTGCGGGATCTGGGAAGTAAATTGGGTTTGGTTGGGAAGTAAGAAAGCTGACGTGACTATGTTATCGCGATGACATGCATACACACCTACCTACATTTACGAGCCTACAAGTATCGGAGGAAGACTCTTTCATTCGCAAGTCAATCAAGTAGAGTTCAAAAATCCTTTCAACATGGTTTTGGGCAGCTGAGATTTTTAGGGGAAAATTCGCATTGAATAAGTCGCGATAGAAGCAATATTCCTTGAAGCCTTGCTGTGTGAATGACCACGTGTATAGCATACCCTGAATTGTTTTAGTGACATTAAGCCCTTTTATCCTAAAATTATCGAACTATTGCAACTGGTTTTAATTACATATATAACAGTGGTTTATCAGTACTGTTGCAATCCTTACTTAAAAAGTTTTAATTCACTATTTAACCTAGTTAGGTGCCTACTATAATATTCCTCCTAGTTACACATAATCCCAAACAACCTCAGAAGCTTAATGATAGTGAATTCTGAGAATCACTATTTATATTATTACTGAGCGACTGTCCGTCTCACTCATCTTACTAAGAAACTGGTGACACTAAACCGAGGTAGGTCATTGGCCGTAAACAAAAGAGAAGAAAAAGTGATAATGGATGGACAAAAACAAGTGACTTACTAGTATTTCATATAGTATAATACATTATCATAGTTGTCCTGACTGATTCATCTACGCACAGCCTAAAGCCCGGATCCACCAAAGCGGAGAGGAGAGGAGACGAGAAGAGATGTATTTGAATAAACCAATTCGATTTCGTTATTTCCACTCTTCTCCGCTTAGCTTTGGTGGAAATGGATCAAGCGGAGAGAAGATGTCTCATTTTTTTATAGAATTTAGTATTGCAAGCGTAGCTCCTGCTGAGGTTGAGGCTCCTGGTTCCATTTTCGAAGTCAAGAACGTCTTTCAGGAAATTCTTAGTCGCTATTTTATTTTAAAAAAATGGTAATCTGGAAGCTAAAAATTGCGCTAGCGTTTCCTTGTCCTATGGTGCCATAAGATGACCACATTCATGACGTTCCCGACAGGCTGTGGTCCAACACCTTTCAAATAGTTAAAGTATATTAGTCAGTTATAGTATCAAGTCACTACTTGATACTATACTAGTACTACTAGTAGACTACTATACTAGCCGAATCTAATCAAAGGCAAACTCGCATGCCGCTGACAGGTGAACAAAGGTCATTATACGAACCCAACAACAGAGCAAGAACAATGAAAATAATATTAAACAAAGAATTCAAATACTGTTCTCAATAATATTTACCTACTTAATTGTTTTTGTCTAAGAGATGTTGACCGTAATACAATCTGGTGAACTTCAAAGGCTTTTGGTCAGGCTTTGTTAATTACACGTGGAAAACCGTTCCACGTGTAAGTATCTTGCGTGTAGGTAGAAGTGCTCATTGGTATTTGGTTTCATATCACACGTTAAAGGTTGTCGTCCTTATTTTTGTTAATGGAATTTAGAACAACATGTTTGATAGATTTTTTTAAATGGTTGTAGGCATGGAAGCTTTCGTCCTAGTCTCGATGTAACTTTGATGACATTTATGCTTGTAGAAAGCTTATGCACTTTGCTGCAATTGTCTGTGAGAAAATGTTGTGTTCAATCTATACAACTTTGTAGAATCAGCTAAGTGAGTCTATTTAAAATTGTAGGGATGAACTTGTCCAAACTGATACACGTTATGCTTGCTTATTAAAATTCTACTTGATTTTATAACGTTTTTATTAGCCTCACTTGTATTTGTGTACCTAACGGAAACTTTAAACCTAATTTTCACCCCTCCAAAACGTCGGATTACTTAATTTGAAATTTTGCACACTTATTAAGGATCAATGAAAATGCAATAAATTAAATTATTTGTCCCATTATTCTTACCAGGCTCTTTAGGATTCGGCACTACGGTTGTACCAGTTGTACGATCAGCAAAAAGTAAATACGTATTTGATTCATACTGTACTGAGACATACATGACTTAATCATTGATATAAGCATACCACTACTCGTAGAATTAATTGGGCAGATTCGTATATTATGCAACTAAAACACAAGTCTAGCTTGAAAAGTTAATTTACACGCTTCATCATCTGGTCGCTTCTACCTGTCTTCACATTTATAATACACCAAAAGGTCGATCATCATTTTAAGACTAATGGCCGGTTTTAATAACGAATCTGTCAGTATATTTCCTTACTATGGATAGGATTTTGACATAACATCTATACAAGTAATGTCAAAATCCTATCTCTTATAAACTAATCTACCGACGGATTTGATATTGAGAACGGCCGTTAATAAAGCAAAGATAAATAATTAATTTTTCATTTTCAAACCTGGAGGTAGGTACAGAGGCCAGCACATCAAGCTACCACAATCTGTCAAATTTCTTTGATAGATTTTCAACTTTAAAACAACACAATAAAGTTCATATTCAATTGGGAAAATTTGTCAGTTTTGGATAGGTTGACCTGCTGGCGTCTGTACGTCGTCATAAAACAAAACTTGTGAAGAAAATATCATGACAAGGAAGTCCGTTGTCATATTTAGTTTATTAATCATAAATCAAAATGATTATTATATATTCTTATCCGTCATTGTTACCTACAGTAAATAAATAAATCGGACATGGGAACTTAGAATTCAATTTAAGGGCAATATTACCTACATGACCCCTGTGAATGTGATCTGCCATTCTTCGCTGATAATAGGTACCTACTATAATATAATTCATATCCTCGTGAATAATCAACTACTTTGAGAGTATAGAAAATTGCATTATAAACGAGCCTAGTAGCTATAACTACAGACTCGAATTCAAAAATATATTTATTTATCCAAAGGTCTTGGAGTTTATGAAATAACAAGAGGCTTGTTTAGACTTGTTTTAGTGACGCTTGTCATTTCAAATGTGAACGAAACCATAGCGACTTCTAATTCGATTCCATCGCCATCTATCGAGCAAGAACTTAAACTTTTCGTCAAACATTTTGGTTTTGCATTTGCCACACATATTTAAGATGTAGTCAACGTTTATATTAATGTTATATTAAAATTGAATGGCAAATTTAATTGTGAAAACGGACAAGGTTTAATAATGTGCAATTCAATAACCAAATGGTATCCTCAGCTGTGGAGGTAGTGAGTGTTGGTAGGTTATTTTACATAACTAACATAAAATCTTTATTACGAAAATTCAATTTCTGAATCTATTTAAGTAATAAAAAATAGTTTCCGCGTGTGTCATATTGATCTTAAGTATATCGCTAGCAAATGTATTTTTGCCGTCGGATAAATCCGATTAGGGCGATTAAAGGGTTGAAAATAACCTCCAATTAAATATTTGGTCGTTAAACTTAGTACTTTTTTCCGCTAATACTATAAAAGCAAATTTACCCAACGCCACTTCAGCCTTAACGAGCGGATGCGGGCGATTATCTGGGTAACACCCGCTGTAGCGAGATGAACAGCCTCTCTGTAAGATTTCTCCCGGGCTAGGACAAGGGTGTCATCGGCGTAGCAGATCACCCAGTCATATATCCACAAAAACAACTAGTAGAATATAATCGAATCAAAAGTTATGTTTTTTACCTCTTTTCTACTTCAGTGTATTCAGCCATGACACCTTTCAACCGGTACGTGAGTAAAGTTAAGAAGGTCACCAATATTATGAAACCGTCGCTTTTTTGTAGTCATTCGAATTTGGTCGGATAACCAACCTTTGTTTACATGTTTAGTTTTTTTCTTATATCTACATAATGCGAAACATTCCAAGCTGAATATTTTCACTATATATTCTTGACTAAACGCACAAATTTTTGGCTTACACTTACACATCTTGGGTTCAGCCGGAATTTTGCCGTCGAAGTCATAACTTCGACGGCAAAATTCCGTCATAACACCATCGTTTTGAGTTTTAGCAATATTATTCAATAACGCATGACTGTACACCTTTGAAACTTTTTATGGTTATTACAAGCGTTAAGAAGGACCGAATACAGTTTTCAGCTAGTTTATAAGTTTTCTCATTTAGGCGCTGCGATATTTTTTCTGGTTTTCAAAAAAGAAATAAAGAGCTACTCATGTATGTTTACTCCACAGGCGCACATACAATAGTTTTAGAGATACACGATTTTGCAAAACGTTTCTCCAGCAGGAAACGCAATATCTAGAAAACCTGAAGACGCACAAATTATATTTTTGGCGCACATTTATACACAAAATATATAAGCTCTCTGCCCATACACAATATTTCTCTTTCCGATCATTCGTTTAGAATTTTCTTGCTGGAAAAACGGAAAAAACGACAAAGCGCAAATTTTTTTTATGTGGCGCACGTTTACAGCATATTACGCACTAATTATACGTTCCACTCATATCACTCTTTCCTGCTGGGGTAACGTACACCACGTAGTTCATTTAAACTTAGAACTTCCATTTCTGAATATTGAATCTACTATTTCTGACTGTTGACGTCAGCAGTCGGAATGGACAAATGAAATGCCATTTAATTTGTGTCCGTTTCGTCTATCTGGAGAAGGTACGTTGAAATTATCGTTGTTTTGGAGAGGTACATTGAACAAGCTGTCTGCACCGGTTTCATAGCTGTAGCATATGTTGGTGGGTCAGCTAGATCCCATCCATGTACTTCCCACGCCTGCGCCATTAAGGTTGTTGTAATTACTAAATGAAACAATGTGCTAGCAATAAAACTGTATTATATAAATAAGGATTGCAAAAAATAAAAAGTACATAACATCGAAAGCACAAACTCCTCCTGCTCTCCGACCTTGATTCGCTCATAATGATTCTCAAAACTAAATAACGAACTTTGGAGAGCATTACATTTTTGCGGAATTATCGTATGCCAGTCGATTAAGATCATAGATATTTCTTGACTTCGTCGTACAATACGAGAACAAACGCTCCTCCAGTGCCTCGGATAACGTTAGAGAAAGCGCCTTTGAAGAAAGCACGCGGTCCTTCATCCTTTGCAATTTTTGCCCAGCAATGCGCTGTCGATTTATATTGACGCTGGTTTACAGGCACACCGGACTGCATCATCATTCGTCGTCGCACCGTGTCCAATGGGTAGGAGCAGAAGCCCGCAAATGTAGTCACACTCTGTCAGATAAATTAACATTACGATACAGTTGTAACTTAACATGGTTTTGCGGATATCATTTAAATAAACAAATAATATGATCCGTACAAATACAATAAAATATTTTTATGATATTTACATATCAAAACCGAACGTGTTCATTTATTTCTAACCTAAGTTGGGATGAATGAATATATGGTGCTGTTGGAGAATTTGAATATTAATACAGGGTGTCCTAGAGCTAGTGATCCAAAGGGAAATATGGTGTAGTAGGTCCTATTACCGGGTCGACAATAATTATTTCTGAGTAGTAATTTGGGACCTCAAATAAAATAAACAAATTTATGTCTTGGGAAAGTACGATCAACCAAAAAATTTTGATGTTATACAAATAAAACTATTTTTTTAAAACGATAACCACTTATTTTATTTCAAAATAGCATGTATTTAAACGCGGCGACAAATAATATGAATTTGGGAATAAAAAATAATTAAAGCCGGTAGCAAAAGTAGTAGATTAGCAGCTACAGCGAAGGATAATAATTGTAAGTAGAAAGTACATAACAGTTTAATATGCAGTTGTAAGCTTTGTTTTATACAGGTTGTCCCAGACAGTGATCCAAAGGAAATGTGAGGAGTAGATCTTATTACCTACTCAATAATAGGAATATGATTGGGCTATCCTTGGTAGCATAGAAATAATTACCATTTAAAAATAAATATGAAATATAAAGTTTTTTTCAAATTGTGAGGGACTATGCAATGAAACACCTAATTTCATTGCCTAATCCCTCTCAATCAAATAAGTAAATTGAAATAAGGTTATTTATTATCAGTGCGTTGAGATTCCTGACCTTAAGAAGGTTTTTTCTATATTCTGAACAGTGTGTAGAAAAATAACTATTTATATTATATTGAATAAGAAAAAAATAGACATCTTTATGGTAACATTATTGAGATTGTTCGTATCAACATTCAAAACTCACCAAGAATAATTTCATTTATTATGTACGAAAAACATTAATTCAACCATTTCAATTAATGTTTTTCATACATAATGAATTAAACAAAAAACTGAATTTACTCAACAAAACCCGTTTTAAAGTTATTTAGAAAAGGAAAAATACGACCGCGGGCAGGATTCGAACCTGCGTCTTCTGGTTCGGTACACCAGACGCTATGACCACTAAGCCACCGCGATACCTACCCGTCATGTCGAATTTTTCCTTCACATGTTGAATTTACGTCTTTATGGTGACGTCAGTAACACCTATTGAAATGCAAGTTTTTGCTTTTCAACCGACACAACTTACTTTACTGTTAGTTCAATGCCGAACGATGCCACCTTACCTTCTAACTATCTTTTTGTATATTTTTGGCATTTTCCATGCTAAGATTTTAAAGTTATTTAAAAATTGTTTATTTCTCTCGGTGTTACTGACGTCACCATAAAGACGTAAATTCAACATGTGAAGGAAAAATTCGACATGACGGGTAGGTATCGCGGTGGCTTAGTGGTCATAGCGTCTGGTGTACCGAACCAGAAGACGCAGGTTCGAATCCTGCCCGCGGTCGTATTTTTCCTTTTCTAAATAACTTTAAAATCTTAGCATGGAAAATGCCAAAAATATACAAAAAGATAAAACCCGTTTTGTAATTAAATTTACTTTGTTGAAATTATAATATTTTTATATTATACTCCAATTAATTTGCTTGCAAATCTCATATACTTATCTCAAATCATACAATTACTGGTAAAGCTATTTAGCGTGATTATGGATTTTTATTACTTTTTGATATGTTTTGGTGAAGAATGGATCAAAATGAGATCAAAACGAGCTCTGCGAAATTTGGTCTCGCAGCCGCTTATTCCGTCATGTGGCCATGATGGTAAGTAACCTTCTTATCTTGTTCCAATACTATCTAAGAATTTTCAAACCAAATTTTTGAGTTCTGTGTTGAATAGTCTCCTCAAAATGTCATTTTTCCCTTTAGACCGCTCAGTCTGGGACACCTTGTCTAATATTTGAGTGAGAACAAAATGACGTACGGTATAAAAAAGAAAAATCTAATAACCTGAGCGATGACCCACGTGAAAAACAGCGACGTGTTGTTTGGGTCAGGGAAAAATGCTTTCGCTGTATCGAAGAAGCCAAAGTAGGTAGCACGATAAATTATTATACCCTGCACTGACACCACAAAGCCTCTATACCAGCCTAATATTCCATCATGCTTCGCTGTTTTAAATAGACAGTCAATTAGTCCATGGAACTGCTTATTTTTTCCTTTGCCAACGTCTGCTGCTAATCTGTTGTACAAATAAAAGTGTTAATAGCATTATGACATAAGCTTTGAGTCATGTAAATTACAAAGCACTCGTGATTTCAATTTTGTTTTACTACTTTAAATAATAATTAATATTAATAACAATAATTATCATTATCATTAAAAAAATATATTATTATGCCGATCGACAATAAATATACAACAGAAGTTTGCGCTGTTTCCTGTTATTTAAATAAGAAAACAATATTTTTTTCAAATCCATACTACGCTTTTGCAAGGTTATGTCAACTCATTATTTTTGTAGTGGTGTTCTAAAAATACAGGCCATTGTAACGTTCTGTCGTTATCTAATCTAATATATAAAATTCTCGTGTCACAGTTTTCGTTGCCATACTCCTCCGAAACGGCTTGACCGATTTTGATGAAATTTTTTGTGCTCATCGGGGAGGTCTGAGAATAGGCCAACATCTATTTTTCATACCCCTAAATTTTTTTTTATGGCAAAACAACGTTTGCGGTGTCAGCTAGTACTATACAACATCATTATTAGTATATGCGAAACCTGAAACACGTGTCTAGTATTTTTATGTAAATAATCTATGTACAAAATTTCAAAACTTGTATCATGAAAAATCACAAAGTTATAAGCTTGTTAAGTTACCTGGTTGTCCGTACAAAAACATGCTCATCACGCGCAGGCGCCGCCCCGCGCCCGCGTTGTCGCGGCGCTCATTGATAATAATGT
The DNA here is from genome assembly GCA_964056405.1 of Acronicta alni. NCBI lineage: Eukaryota > Metazoa > Arthropoda > Insecta > Lepidoptera > Noctuidae > Acronicta > Acronicta alni. The sequence continues at coordinate 18,617,330 of OZ043913.1, forward strand.
GGCAGTAGGTACCTAACCGTACGGCGATTTCCGATTGCATTGTATTTAACTGATGATACATCACACTTTCCACATTTTCCATCACACTTGCAGTCTTTGAACTGTCGTAATGGTCAAGTGTAGGTAGACATTAATAAGTACTTTATTTGTAAATGCAGCCGTAAGTGATTAAATGTAGTCAATGCGATATGTTGCACCTTATACCAAACACTGTAAGTTCAAAATGGATGAAAAGTGTTAAACATCGCACTACTTAACCACAACAGGCTGTAGGTACAAATAAAAACGTATGTTCATGTGTGTGACGATACTTTAATGTCAGATAGCTCCTCGTGCCGCACTGCCAGGAATACGTTTTCACTTTTCACCACAAACCGCTATTATCCGTACCATTTCTTACACGAACACTATGCTTTTTACATACGATAGGTACAGATCAACCGAAATGCCGTGCGCTCGCGGTCGCGCTCTCGTTTTGTACCTACTTATCTGAACGGGAGCGACATACGTGCACACTTCCCTATAGCTGCCGGGCGACTGAAGTGGTTGGTTCACCCCCGGGCCCCGCCCGCCCCACTGCGCCCGCGCTGGGCGCTCAGTGTGTCGTGTCAGTGACCTGTGTTGCGCTCATATGATTGCGGATAGGTACTTAGTGTCGCTCGGTGTCCTACTCGTAACATTTTTTAAATGTTTTTGGGACAAAATATAACGATGTAAAAATTATTGGAATCGATTCAGTTACTGATTTTGAACAAACTATATTCAGGTTTCGCATATACTAATAATGACGATGTATAATAATAAATTTTTCTTCCTAATAATTTGATGATAACGGATTTTACTTGTAATATTATTATAATCTGATTTTTAAAATATTACATAGGTTCAATTGAGAAAATTTGACAGTTTTGGAAAGCTTGACCTGCTGGCGTCTGTATATTATATACTATTTCACGAGTAAAAATTATTTTTAGTCTAGCTATTTTTTTCAAAAGTAATCTATCTGTTCGTCAATTCAAAACTACATGTATGATTGTTATTATTTAAGAATTGACTTACCTGGTTCGTGCATAATCTAAGGGATATACGAAACACATAGACGTGGCACCGGCCGCGCCACCTGCTGCAAGATTGCCGGCGAAGTACTTCCAGAAATCAGTATTTTTATTGATGCCTCCGAGAAAAAGGCTCTTATACTTATCCTTAAAAGCGAAGTTCAGGGCTTGCGTTGGGAAGTATCGGATGACATTTGCTAAATTACCGCGCCAAAGTGAGAAAAATCCTTGTTCCTTTGGTACACGGTATAATACGTCCAGGATTCCTGGTAAACAAAAATATTTTAAATCATTTTTCAATTTTAATTCATTTCCATCACAGTTTTATTCGATTCATTATCAGATATTATGGAAATTGGACAAATTAAGCATCTACTTGCTTGGGTGTTAAGCCTTGCACTTGCAACTACAGGAATTGCTTAAGGCGAGCGCTTTTATTTCATCTGTGCATAAAACATTTTGCTCTAGATGAGCACAGAGGCCTTACCATAACGTGATAACGCGATCTTCTTTAGGTTGTGTGAAAGTGATGGCGGTATTTAATGTGTAGTGCGGCATCCCTCTCTCTCAATCGCAAAACAATCGCAATAACAGGTGGTGGTATGGCTACTGTTCTTATGTACATATTAGCGGTCCAAATTTCTCAAAAAGTGAATGTAGCGATTTTCAGCTTCCTCACAATGCAGGTTTGTGTATCGATTACCACAGTGCCTAAAGCGACTAACTCGTATTCGATCTACTCTACCTATAACAACGGCACCCAATTGATACGCACAGTTGCGTATTATTATTCTATATTTCCGAGAAAGGGAACTGGCATTTCATCAGCCTTCTCACAACGTCTGCAAGTTTGCGTGTCACGCAGAGCAGTTCCCAAAGCAAATCAGTCGTGTATCTTCTTCTACATACAACATAGACACCCGGTTGATAAGGTTCCCATTAAAAAAAGGTCAATGGAAATGATACTGACCATAATAGCAATCGGATGCTGTAGCACAATAAGGTCAACAACTGACAGCTTCAGACGTTTGTAATGTTATGAAAACAAAAAGCACCAACAACATGCTTTGTCTGAAATATAGCAGTTAGAAAACAGATTACATAGAATAGATAGAACGAACCTTTATATCTCTTGTCTGCTTTTAGCTGTTTGCTAACATGCTGAACTTGTAAAAGAATCTTCACTCGTTCTATGGGAGCCACTGCAGTTTTGGACACTGCAGCCGATATACCGCCCGCAAGAAAATCTTTCAAAAAAGCTCCTGTTTCGCGTGTCGGCTTTGGACCTTTGATTTCTGGTTTTTTATCCGCCATTTAAACTAATATTTGCTATGGCTTGTTACTTCTCTGAAATTCTTCACAAAATACTACAAGATTTAAAAGTTACCGAGTTTAGTGATACTAAAGAGATAAAAAACACTAAATTTGTACCGCACAACAATATTTAACTATGAATCTTAAATATATATTCCCTAGCTAAATTAACCCCCATGGTAGATGAAATGTTAGAATACGGTAATTTCATAAGATCTTATTTAATGGACACACATGCATGTACATATGTGATTTTTTTAAATGATCCTATATATTTTTCCGCAACACTTTGACTTTTGGCAGATTCTAGAGAATATTCACTAAAAGCGTTACAAAAGACATACGTTTTTATTTAGCAACTTTGTTCGAATTTAGAAAATCACAATAATAAGCCAAAGACAAATACTTAATATTATGTAGATTAAACTTTTTGCTTCTTTTTTGTTATAGTGCGACAAGCTTATCTAATCTTGTGGCCGTTATTTGAAACTAAGGTTATTTTGACCTTCGCCGTTTTTATTTATAATTATTATTTATTTTATTGATATTAACCTACAGATTTATAAATAAATTAAAATACAGTTTACGGATTGTATCGCGTCATATTTATATAATTAATCCCGACTTTTCGTACCCTTCACAGTATTTATAAGACGTACTCATGTTTTAAGTTGGACCATAATTTATGTACTTACTTCATCAGAGAACTTAAAATTGAAGTCTATTCTGTACTTTTTTCGGAAAACTGTTACAAACAAACAATAATATTTGTTAAGAAAAAGCCTTTTTACTCATGACTCCTTTTTTTATAATACGGAAAATCCTCATGGATCCTCCGCCACCCGGGGAGGTGGCAGGGTATCTCGAACTCATACCGACTAAAAACCGCACTTGCCTTCACGTGCCCTATTGTCATCGCCATGGGATCCGCGAAATTCGCCACGACCATGACAGGTGGTTACTCATGACTCCTGAGATAGATTGCATGCAGGACTTGGTCCAACTTCCACAAAAAGATTGTTAATGTCCATTATTTATCCATATAAATCGTGGTCACGAGGTCGTGGGTTCGATTCCCACAGAATACAAAATATTTATGGGATGAACATAAGTTTTCCTGTTTCTCTGTTTTTTTTTGTATAATATACTTACATATATTTTTTGGTGACGGTATTTTCGTATTGTTTACTCGACACCGTATTAAATGACGTGTGTAAGACTACACATTATCACTTTCACATTAATAAAATTTATTATTATAGGAACTCGTATTAGAAACCGCTTTGCTCATTTTAAAAATCACGATTCCTTTAAATCAGCGTCATGTCAAACGTCAAAAGTTTATTAAATGTCAGTTTTCGCTCGTCAATTTCCGCAATAATACAGACTATAGTTTTCCTTTTAGGGCTCTTTAACCACAGGCCAATGACATTATATAGTTTAAAAAGAAGCCTTATGTGCAGTTATGATGGACATTGTCGAGATCTGATGGCAGTCGGTATGTGTGAAAAAGTGATAGGTATTCAGCCTCATCTGGTTAGACTGGAAGCCGACCCTAACATGGGTTGTGAAAAGGCACCGTGGATGATGATGATTATATTACAAGAAGAAATAAAAGAAAGAAAACATTTATTCAGCTGCAAATGAGACATGTAACTACATATACAATTGGAGGATGAGCTACTACTTCGTAAGCAGGTAAGGTTTTAAAAATATGTTTCTTCTCTTTCTTTTAATGCGGCTCTCAAACATGGCGGTTCGCGGTTTGCGGTTCTGCGGTCATGATCTGATTGTTAAGTAATTTAAGGAGAATTACAATTATGAACGAGCAAGACACGTTCTACAGGCGGGCTCCAGTGACCGCAAGCTTCTTACCCCTTAACCGTGCGTCTGCCTTCTGCTCGAACGCGGGATCATCAGCTCTTGGGAGTCGGTTATCTACCAGTTATTTACAACTGGTAGATAGTTATAACTTTGGGTAAAAACAACAAATTAAATTAGGATAAAAGAGTTCGATCCCGGTCCTAATTAGAGTCGCGGGTCCGGGAACATCCTAAGGATTTTGTATAATAAATAGGTACAAATCTGAAAATTCATGTGAACATAATCATTGCTTTTATTTTCTTTGTAATTGAATAAGGCATCAAGAAATTTATTTTGTTTAATCTAGAATATTTATGAATCAACTCGTCTCAATATAGGTACATGTTTTTTTATGGCGCCATGGTTCGTTCTACGTGTGGAAAAAGGTCTCCCTTGCCTCAAAATTGCTATCGGTTGCTTTAGCAGCTCAATCATTTTGTGAGAACTCGTGTTAATCGCTCCACCTTCACCTGGGCCGACTACGTTGTCGTACCTTGTCAAACCTTTGTGATAGTTTTTTGCCAACCGTTCGCAGCGGTTTTAACCTGTTTATTGTATACAAAAAGGTCAAAAGGTAGGTATTCTGATCAGTCCATCAAAAAAGGAACTGGGGGTTTGTGCATGACCTTAATAAAAAAATAGCCTTTCGTTAGTCAGTTTGGAAAAGACTGATATAAACAACTGAAACACAAAAATCCGATGAGTGCATTTGGTGAATCGAATCGAATCGAACGATAATGTGTTCAAACGATCGGAAGTTTTGAAAAATAATACCGAACGCGCGTCATGAGTATTGTTTGATTGACGCCCAAACGGCTGGTGTTTACACTGTCAGCAGGACTCCATACCGCCCCAATGACGTCTTTATACTAAGAGACGCAGAGACATATACCCTCGATAGTAGTGAAACTTAAAATATATCGCCTCATGATACGAAGGTCATTAGTGACGTAAATGCCTAAGCCATCCCGAAAGAGAGCAAGCAAGAAACCCGTAGTTTCTAAGAACGTAAGATCTTTATTTTAACCTTCACGTTCCCGCGGAAAATGGGAAACTTTCCGATAATGTTCATTTCTTCACTTTCATTTTACGGTAGCAGTTCCGAGAATTCTTTTTTACGATATTTTCGTACGTTCCGATGTTAAAAAGGCGCTATTGTTACTTTGTGGTGACCTATTTACTGTGTGGTCTTCTTACAATGCGTGTCGTCGGTAATGCGGGTTACGGAACAACTGAAGCTAAATATAAGTTCTCACTACACTAGCCACAAAATCGGCAGAATTGACACTACAGATAGTTATCGATGTGTGGTTGTATCACTTCTTATAATTTAGTCCGCCGCGTGCAGGTTGTAATTTATTAATATCCATAGGAAAATAACAAATTTATTAGGGTAAAGTCATGTTCGAAAAAATCTAATTACTTATTCACTTATCTGAACTTTAAGCTAGCCTGTATTGAGTTGTTGAATACAGCGGAAGCTCGGTACTCATATGGTCTGAAATTTCTTTAGAAAACAGATCAAGACTTACCTTTAAACAATTTTAATAGCGTAAGCTACGTGGAAGAAATCCTAAATTTATATGACTGTCCATTTATGGCAAACATGGGTGAGAATTATGTTTTTATTAATTTATTATAATGCCAGTCGCCATATTGCTGGATTGGCGAATAACCACCTTCAAGAGGTGTGCTTTATTCGCATGGACGCATATCGGACCAAAGTTTTATCGAGCATTATGACAATTAATCATAAGAATGGGTGCAGGTTCAGGTTATTTACAGTACTATTTCTAATAAATTTAAATTCTTCCCAGAGAAGGGAGGGGGGACGCCCTAGATAGACTTACACCGATCTGATTGGTGGGGTTGTTCCAAAAGGTCAGGGGCGTAGTACCTACTCGCAACCGGCGTGTGTGTATGACAAAATGTATGAATGTGGACGAAGTGAAAGAAGTATGCAAGAATCGCAAGCAGGAAGTGGCGTTCTTTACCCCACGAGAAAAAGGCATGAGTATATATATGCATCTATATTCCCAGAGAAAATATGTATGTATGTATGATATGTAAATAATATTTAAAGTAACCTCATCAGGTTAGTGACTCTTCGAGTTGATAGGTGGCGCTGTTTACAAGTTATGGAATTAACCTACATAATTATTATTATTATTAGCACATTGAGTCAACAGTATGTTGTGTTCTACTAGTTGTTTTCTTTGAGGGCCGGTAGGCGTCACCCAGGAGACGGGTTGAATGGCCTGGCGATGGCTTCTAGGGCTCAGCTTATCGGCTACAGCTGTGTAATTGTCATGTCTCAGTGCCTGTTTGCTACAACGCCAGGGTTATCATTCATGTGTTGCCTAGCCTGTAATTTTTATTTACTGGCTTTTTGAAGTAGGTACGCCATGCTGTAATACCTAAATTCTACAACCTTAGCATGCGTGTGAGGAAATTCCTCTGAAATCGCATATTTTGAAGTCAGAGTTGCTCTAGCGTACGCATATGGATGTATTCCAGTAACTCGGTAAGCAGCTTTCGCGAACGACCAGAAGGCCCGACTCTCAGAGGGACAGTCCGCTAACTGCTCACCAATTCTGCCAACGAAATCTAACTTAGCTTCGGAAATCCGATTACTGAACGCTTCACGCTTACTCTTCAAATCTGTAATCCAAGACTCATATCATCTTTCTGGCAATGCCGATTGAAAAATCCTAGTTCCGCAGTCATTTGGTATTAGAAGAAAGAAAGAATAAAACATTCCATACCCCCGAAAATGATCCGGAAACAAAAACTTAACACGGCCGCACAGAAGACATCAACGCCATTTGAAGCGCAGCAAAGCTGCCGCGGGTCCGGTTCATAGAATTCAGGCGGATTGCTTGAATTCCTGACTTGTAATGAAATACACGACGCTAAATTAGGTTGGTTGGCAGTGTAATATGGGCCGAGTGCATGGCTCTCTTGACCGAATGAAACAATGGTTAGATGAGCCAAGTGGCGCATCCACTTACGGACACGTAGTCGACAGAATATCCAGCAATGATCTCGCATGATTCTCAATAATATCTTGATTTCTCGTTGGAGACTGAATCAGTTGTGAGAAACCAGCTTTCTTTTCATGCAAACAAAATAATTAATGGAATGCTGAATAAAACAGTGATAATTACTGAGCCATCCTAGAAAGCAAACTGTAAAGCTATTTTTGTTTTTAAAGGGCTTGTTATTGAAGAATACCCAGGCGTCAATTGTGCAAAGTAAAAATCCAACTTGCAATATCTTGCTTCTTGAACTCCTAGTAGATACCCGGTAACGCTGCCATGCTCAGTTCCAATTTTCACGCAAACATGAAAACCTTGAAGTTTATTGTTTACTACGTAACTGAAGAAATATCTCGGTGCACGGCAGTGCAACGCCAAGTTTTGGTTGTAGGCAAAATTCATAACCGATCAAAATTAGTATTGACCAATTATAAAAAACCTGAATTATATATATAAAAATTGCCTGAATTATTAAAACATAATAATGAGTAGACACTTAAAAATTGTTTTAAATCCCAAATTCTTATCTTTAGTGGTTCAACACCATCAAAAAATTATATGACACATTTATAAGATTTGCCTCGTTAGTGTAGTGGTCCTCAGCGTGACTGGTACGCTAGAGGTCCTGGGTTCGATTCCTAGGGCGAGAAAATTGATAATTGGGATTTTCTATGAAATTCTCAGTAGCAGCTCGGAGTTTGGATTTGTGCCGGTTAATGGTATCATGGGAGCAGGAGACCTAAACATACCGTCTAACTATGGGCATGCATTACTGTGAACCTCTGCTTAACCCTTTGAGGAATAGTCGTCATGGTATATTATGTAATAAGATTTATTTTTTCTTTGTACGAGTTTTGTCTTAGGTAACGATCAAATTTATTCACCATCATCATCATTCTCAGCCTGTAATCCCACTGCTGAGTATAAGCCTCCTTTCTTTTACGTCAACCTTCGCGGTCCCTTGCCTCTCTTATCCAGTTTACTCCTACTACCTTTTTTATGTAAAATTATTCCTAATGTGTATTTATTATTCTTTGTATATTTCTTACACAAGCGACATTTGTATTTCCTAGTACTTTGATTCATGCCGTGGCAGCCTATAATAAAGCCTACACTGCATAAATGTATGAACTAATTGAATGCAAGAATCTTAGCAAGTATATATATGTATATATATGTATATATTAAATCTATTCTATGAGCTGATTGGTGCAGCATGCCTTATTGTTTGTCCTTTATATATTAAATCTACAAATTCTCAGTAACCACAAAAGATTAAGTTGCTGCTCATTACTCTGTTTTAGTAAATTTTGATTGCGAGCATACCCTTTGCAGTAAAGATATTATTTGGAGAATGGTTTCAAGCAAAACTCGTGGTCAAAATTTAGTTCAGATTTTGCCTGCAACAGACTCGCAATGCCTGTTAGTCCGCTCAAAAACTTGACATTGCACTGCAGTGCACCGAAATATTCCTACAGTACTGAAACACTTCAACGTTTTCACGTTGTATTGCGCTTGCGTGAAAATTGGAAGTGAACATGGCAGCGTTACCGGATATTTACTAGGAGTTCATGAAGCAAGATGAGCATGCAACAATAGCTAGAATATTGCAAGATGGATTTTTACTTTTCACAAGTAATGCCTAGGTGTTCTTCACTAACAAGCCCTTTGAAAATAAAAATAGCTTTGCAGTTTTCTTTCTAGGATGGTTCAGTTGTTTATTCACTTTTTGGCACATTGAATTAAGTGATTGCAGCAATGTAAAATTTCGATTGTCGATTCGATTATTGACATTTTAATTGGTATATTTTTTTTTATTGCCCACAATGGCAGAAGAGCAAGCGGCCCACCTGATGGTAAGTGGTTACCGCCGCCCATGGACATCAGCAACGTCGGTATCGATTATCGATTAATTGTTATAAAAAAGAAAAACTTGCAGTATTTTAATTGTTTTTTTAGGATCTTCTGTTTAATGTCCCTTAACTGAAAATACCTTAAAAGAATATTAGCAATTCCTAAACATAATATACAGATGCCAGCACATCAAGCTACCCTAATCTGTCAAAGTTCTTTGATAGATTTTCAACTTTAATACATATGAATAAGGTTCATATTCAATTGGGAAAGTTTGTCAGTTTTGGATAGCTTGACCTGCACTGGCGTCTGTAGGTACATTACAAAAAGCATAATTATTTTATGTATTTATTTATTATTTAATTTACTGTGTTTTTGAGATACCTAATTACTATTATAGTGTAATAATAATGTATAATTATATTGTATATAGTAGTATAGCTATAGTAACTCTCGTCTGAAGTCTAAATGCCATAATCATCAAACTGTCTCACGTGTACCTAACAACATACTCAGTACTAGTTCATAAAATATGAAAACTATAACTTTTAGTTCAGTAGTTCATTAATCCTTAAATATTATTATGAAATATCTCTGACGATGATCTATCTATACTAAAATATTTACTTCGTCGAGCTAAAACGAGCTGTAAACATTCAGTTTAGTTACATATTTTATGATCCAATACTTTATGAGATCCATAATAAATATCATGCACTAGTGCAAATCAGCTACTATAAATTGGAAGCCGATTTGCTCCCCAACAAGATATTTATCATGAGTCGCCGCTGGAAGCATACAAAAACAGAAAACAACTGTAGGCTTATTACCTGTTAATAGGCACTTAGGCAATTATACACTATTATTAATTACACTATAATAATTTATTAGGTATGTCAAATATACAGTAAATTAAATGATAAATAAATACATGAAATAAATATACTTTTTGTAATGTACATTATGTTTAGGTATTGCTAATATTTTTAAGGTTTATTTAGTTAAGTCAAAGTCAAAGTATTTTAATGCTTCATGTGTAAATATACATAGGTGTTTACATTTATAAAGTAACAACATGAAACCGCGTTAGGGCACAGCATATTATACCTAATATTAATTATAATATTATTAACATAATTATATTATAATTAATAATAATAATTGTTATTAGTTAATAATAATAATTATTATTATTTTATTTTTTTATTATAATAATGTAGGTATCTAATTATTATTTATTTATTTTATGGCTTTGTATTTTTAAATGTTTTATTTATTAATTTTTGTTGTATCAAAATATTCATCTAGAGAATAAAAGCATTTTTTACTGAAAATGCTTTTAATTTTCTATTAAAATGTGTTAATTTTATTTCCTTTTTTATATCTATTGGTAATTTATTATATATCTTTACTGCAATATAGTTGGGACTCCGGTTAAGCATTTTTATTCTAGGATGTGGCAAATAAAGTCTATTTTTATGGCGGGTATTGACATTGTGCGTCTTTTACTTTTGTGAAGTAATGTATATTTTTGAACACAAATAAACTAATATCATGTATATATAGGGATGGGAGTTAACACTCCCAGGTTAGGTTGTACTTTGTAAAATAAGGCCTGCAGCTATCTTGGTTATCTATTTGGGCTATTATTCTAATGCACTTTTTTGTAATATAAATAAATCGTGGCTATTTACACTATTCCCCCATAGCATGATACCATACCTCAGCCATGAATAAGCATAGGCATAGTATGCGGATAGTGCCGTTTTTATATCTGTGCTACATTTCAGTTGGAAAAGAGCGTATGTAAATTTGGATAGTTTGGATTTAATAGATTCAATGTGAGTTTTCCAGTTTGTGTGTGTCTATGTTTATTCCAAGTAATTTAAATGTCTCTACAGTTTCTAAGGGAGTACTTTGTAAAGTTGTGTGTATATCTATTTCAGGTTTTTTGTACGATCTAAATTGTATTGTTTTGGTTTTGCTATAGTTTATCTCTAAGTTATGGTCATAAAGCCAACTTGTTACGGTTTGTAGGGTTTCTTGTAGTATAGGATTAGGGGTATTAGTATTTTCGTATTTTATAAGTATGGATATATCATCTGCGAATAAGACTGGCAAGGTTATTTCTTTATTTAGGGTTTTTGGTAAATCGTTAATGTATATTAGGAATAATATACATCCTAATACACTTCCTTGGGGAATAGAGCACGTTATTTTCCTTTCTTGAGATCGTATTATGTTTATTTCATTTGTTTCCGCGTTGTAATTTTCTATTTGAACTATTTGTGTTCGATTTTCTAGATATTACTTAAACCAGAAGTAGGCTGGACCGCGAACGCCTGATCCGTGTAATTTATTAAGAAGTATGTTATATAGTACTTTTTCATACGCTTTCGTCATATCTAGTAAAATTCCTAATACATACTTTTTATCATTAATATGTTGTAGCGCCATTTGAATGTATTTATATACTTACGGCAAGTGTTGTTGATCTTGATTTCCTAAGTCACATTCAACAGAAGATTCTAAAAAAAACAATTAAATTACTGCAAAAATTAATCGATAATCGATACTAAATACCAATTAAGATGTTAATGATCGAATCAATAATGGAAATTTTACATTGCTACAATCACTAATTCCATCTGCCAAAAAGTGAATAAACAAGTGATAATTATTGAACCATCCTAGAAAGCAAACTGCAAAGCTATTTTTGTTTTTAAAGAGCTTATCAGTGAAAAACACCTAGGCATTACTTGTGAGAAGTAAAAATCCATCTTGCAATATTCTAGCTATTGTTGCATGCTCATCTTGCTTCATGAATTCCTAGTAAATATCCGGTAACGCTGCCATGTTCACTTCCAATTTTCACGCAAGCGCAATACAGAGTGAAAGCATACTACAACGTGAAAACGCTGAAATGTTTCAGTACTGTAGGAATATCTCGGTGCACTGCAGTGCAATGCCAAGTTTTAGAGCGGACCAGCAGGTATTATTTGTCTGTTGCAGGCAAAATCTAATTTTCACCAGTCACGAGTTTTGGCTGAAACATAAATCATACTTTGCTGCAAAGGGTATACTTGCAATCAAAATGTACTAAAACAGTACTGAGCAGCAACTTAATCTTTAATGTTTACCGAGAGTTTCTGTATTTAATTTATTTAAGGACAAACAATATGGCAAGCACTAGTCAGCTCATAGAATAGATTTTAATGATACATCATACATATACCTGCAGCAAGCAGTGATAGCCTAGTGGTATGACCATTGAACTGCCAAGTCGAAGGTCGCAAGTTCAAACCCAAGGCACGCACCTCTGACTTTTCGAATTCATGTGCGTATTAATTATCACTCGCTTAAACGGTGAAGGAAAAACATCGTGAGGAAACCTGCATACCTTAGAGATTTTTCTCGACGGTTTGTGAAGTCTGCCAACCCGCACTAGGCCAGCGTGGTGGACTGTAGCCTAATCCCCCTCAATATGAGAGGAGACCCGTGCCCAGCAGTGGGACAGTATATGGGTTGATGATGATGATGACGACATATACCTGCTATGATTCTTGCATTCTTGCATTCAATGATTTCATACATTTATGCAGTGTAGTTTTTATTATAGACTGCCACGGTATGAATCAAAGAAAGTACTAGGAAATACAAATGTCGCTTGTGTAAGAATTATACAAATAATAATTATTAATCATGACTATGTTTTAGAAATTCAAATTGCGATACCAGATACGTTATAGGCAAAACTCAACTTTGGTCAATACTAATATTGACCAGTTATGAATTTTGCCCGCAACTAAAACTTGGCGTTACACTGCCGTGCACCAAGATATTTCTACAGTTACGTAACATATTTCAAGGTTTTCACGCTTACGTGAAAATTGGAAGTAAGCATGGCAATTGGGTATCTACTAGGATTCATGAAGCTTCCTTCATGAACTCCTAGTAGATACCCAGTGTGCAATAATAATAAATAATAATAATAATCCTCATATTGCAAGATGGATTTTAATTTGCACACTTGACGCCTAGTTATTCTTCAGTAACGAGCCCTTTGAAAACAAAATTGATTTGCGTTTTGCTTTCTAGAGCAGTCCATTAAATATCGTGTTTGCAAGAAAAGCAAGCTGCTCATGAATTTGCCCTGGACTACGGTTTCCCACAACTGATTCAGTCTCCAACGAGAAAACAAGATATTAAGAATCATGCGAGATCATTACGGGATATTCTGTCGGCTACGGTTCCGGAAGGGTATTCCATCTTAGTGGATGAGCTACTTGGCTCATCTGATCATTCTCTCATTCGGCCAAGAGAGCCATGCACTCGGCCCATATCACACTACCAACTAAGCATTAACCTTTTGACTGCCACGTCAATAACGAAAATCCGTGCTCTCTACGCCAAGCGACAAATTCTAGTTTTTAATAATAGGGTAAAAAAAACATTATATGTATAGGTAAGTATTTTGAACTAAAAAAAAAAGTGGTATTTTGACGTGCCATGCTGTCGTTGGCGTCGTGAGCATCTTTTTATTTGACGTCTATAGACGTCAGGTCAGTTAAGTCAGGAGACTGGGATGTATAGCATGAATTCTACGAAACGGATCCGGGGCAGCTTTGCTTCGCTTCAAATTGCGTTGATATCTTTTGTTCGGCCGTTTAGTGACGACGGCCGCAGTCAATTATCGAAGGTATTTTTTATTCCTAATTCTAGAAAGACTACGGTAGTTTAATTGGCACTGCCAGAAAGATGGAGAACAAGCAAACTGTATAGATATCAGGCTTATATTACAGATTTTAAGAGTTAGCCTGAAGTTTTCAGTAAGAGGATTTCCGAAGCTAAGTTAGATTTCGTTGGCAGAATTGATGAGCGGTTTGCAGGCTGTCCCTGAGGCCTTACTGAACTTACGGAGGGAAACTATGGTCGGTTGCCACCACTGTGTAACGCCGATGATAGTTTGGCCTACAGCGTTAAAGAGAAAGCTCAAACTCTACCGAACCATTCAGACGCTGTACCATCAGTCTGCTATCCCATGGTGCCGCTGTTCCATGCTGGAAATCCAATACTGCAAAGGGAAGTCCGGTAGGAATTCCTATGTCCGAATTTTCATAAGACGAACGGATCGGATGGCAGAATGGCAATGATGCTGACGCAGTTTGCTTCTGGGTTGTGTTCGGTATTAGAAAGTCTTTTTGCGGTTTCATAATCCACTTAAATAGTTCCTTTGCTTAAGTGTATTACATATCTGTAGCATAGAAGAAACGTGTAAGTAGAATTAATGTTGTTATGACAGTTTTGAGAGATACAATGAGGAACAATTGCATGATACTGGTACGTTGGACACAGAACATGCACGAAAGAATACAGAAAAAATAACATAACATACCATCACGCCTGTATTCCCCGAAGGATTAGGCAGGGGTGTACTAATGTACACCCACAGTTCGCCGGTATGTTTAGGTCCCATGTAATAGGGGGTGAGCCTATTGCCATTACACCTTTGACCTCTATAAAGTTAAGCCACAAGTCAGGAAAAAAGGATTCTGAGACCCGTAACTACATCATAGAAGTACCTGCAGATATACGTAAAGCCCTTGTTAGTAACGAGAGAGTTTTTGTGAATTGGTATTCTTGCCTTGCGAGGGACTTTACTCTGGTCACGAGATGTTACAAGTGCCAGCAGTATGGTCATGCGGCCAAGTCATGTCGGCAGGTAACTCACACTTGCGGCCATTGTGGTGATCTAGGTCACTCTACACGATGATTTTGTAGTCGTTTTGGAACCGAAAATTTTAGACTCTATATCAGTAATAGAACCTATTAAAATATAATTTAAATTAAATAAAAATATATTATTTTATTGATTATTAAAAGTAATATCATATTCGAACAAAAAATGAGAACTCATGATAATTCCACTCAATGTTACGTACTACGATCACTACGATCGATGTCATTCAATGTTACACACACAACACTAAGCGGTAAAACATGCCTCTTAGACACGTTATCCGCCCATTGGATGCGGCGCGGCGCCCGCTGCCTACAATCCACGCACACAGCTGTAATGTATTATGTACCTACCCCTAGTAACAGGCTGCGCGGCGCCGGCGCGGCGAGCGCTCTCGCGTCGTCGCGTCGCCCGCGCCGCTCCCCGTTAACCACCCCGCACGGCCGCAACCGCCAGTTCTGTTGCAACTCGCGCGCGATAAAGGTTGCATTTTTTACGTTTTACGTAGCCACGCGAAAATGAGTCTTCAGTATGAATATTCGAACGCGGAGTAGGTACTTGACAATGGTTCAGCTGTACACTGTTACTAGTTACAATTTGGAAGGCCAAAGCTGAGGCCAAGCGGTTGTATTCCCGGCCAGAACATTTAAAGGCGCTGCGGCTACGAGGGATTGAAAGTCCTCAAGTACCTTCAACCCCTACCAACTTGGCTGCAACCCAGCGCCTTCTCAATCATGGACAATTCCGTGTGCCGGCTCACGCGCAAGGTCGAGGGCGCCTAAATGACTCGCAGGAGAACGAAGACGCTATTCTGGAGTAGGTACTTCGAGCGGGCTCCGCGGCGAAGCACGAGAATGGCGGCACAAGAATTTAATGTTAGCTAATGCTTTGTATGGAAAACATTAAATAATAATGGCTTAACATCCCTATAAGTTCCGTCGAGCTCACGTCATCAACAACAATGATGCACCGGCAAGAACTGCCCTATGTCAGCTGCCCGGCTCGTTATGCAAGTGTTGTGCGTGCTTACCCAAACAATCAGTTCCGTGATCGATGGATAGGCCATGTCGCGCGGCGGTCCCGTGGCTTGCCCACCACGGAGCCCAGACTTAACGCCCCTGGATTTTTCTTGTGGTCGGAAATAAAAAGACTCCTTTATACCCGTGAACATGAAAGTCTTAACGAGTTACGCAGTGCGATAGTGGACGCTTTTGATAAAGTGAAAAGTGATAGGCTAAAAGACAATAGCATAAAACGGGCACGTTTGTGTATTGAACGCGGCAGACTCCATTTCGTGTACTTGCTTCGGTACAGGGAAGTGTAAACAATTTATAAATAAACTTTTAATAGGTAAGTACTTAGCGATGTACATAAGTTAATTATTTTGTAAATAGCTCAAATTCCAAAAATCCAAACGCCTGAAGTACCTACTCAGTTCATTGTCTCTCTGTTTCTAATTATTGATACCTACAGTAAAATAAAGATAAGTTCAATTCAAATAAAGTATTTCTGCCGGTCCTAAGCCCGTGTAAAGTATGAACGAGAAATTGGAGTAGGTACAATTTACGTAGTTGGCGTGAAAATGTTGATGCGCAGCGGCTGTGCGAGCGACTGCTGCGCCTGTCGCGGGTTCGATCCTCGCTCGGAACAAATTTGTATGATCTGTGGGTGAATGTTCTGGGCTTGCGTGTTTGTGTATGTGAAAATTTATGTTTGTAAATGCACCCATGACACAGGAGAAAATCCTAGTGTTGGGCAACGTTTTTTTTTCTTAAATAAGAACTACGATAAAACCTACCTACACACAGTCTTATTCTAATTTTTTTAGTAAGAATGTAGGTATTACGTTCGTGTCCCGTATCAGCTGATTCGCTGGGCGCCATACTTGTCCTATTTGAACTGTGATCCTAGGTACCTACCTAACATCAAATTACGTCGCTATCTGCATCGTAATGCAATTTATTTTAATAATAAAATGTACTTGTCCAGCTACTAGCTATTAAATCACGCGTAGTAGGTACTCAGACGGATCATCCGACCGTCCGTCGCTCCCGTTGCTGTAGGTAGGTGACCAGCTGATGAGCTGACTCGTACCGCGCCGCGCCGCCGCGCCCGCGCCGCCCGCCGCGCATCATTGATAAAATGGCAAGCTTGAGACTGAGGCGGTTTAAGAATGAAATATTCGTGCACTACTACGAACAAACTCGAACAAGTGAAATTTTTTTTTGAAATGCCAACTTTTTTGTTATTAGCTGTACAGTCAACTTAATATTTTTTATTTGTACTACTAATTATCCTAAGTTACCACGTTGCGGTTCCAAAACGACTATAATTTCACGCTGTATAAAGGAATGTCCGAATAAAGCGAGTGAACCTAAATGCGCTATTTGCCTCTTCTTTAAGAAACCATGCAATCACAGCACAGGATCTCTTGACTGCCCGGCGAAAATACAGGCCGAAAAAAGGTATATTAATTCTATAGATTATGGGGGCGCCTAGAGCGTCGTTCTCTCCTTACTTGTTTGTATACACACTTTACATTAAATGGCCGACGAATTAATTAACGATCTAGATAATACCTCTATATTTGAATCTAAACAGTGTGACACGGAAAGCTCACATCAATATCTTTCTAATTACAATAACCCATTAACTATACTAACACAAAACATCCGGAGTATTTATAGGAATATAGATAGTTTAAACGTTTTCCTACATAGGATTAATATTTAGTGTGATATAATTGTACTAATTGAATGCTGGCTCTCAAATCGTGCGGATCATGTCCCTGAAATACAGGGATACAATAGTTTCTACAGCTCTGCATCATTTAACCAGAACGATGGTGTAGTTATATAATCAAATAAATCCCTACTTCTAACAGTCGAAGAACCAGATACTCATGAATGTAATTGCCTAGTTATCAAAATCGGCACTGACATCGTAATTATTGCTATTTATAAACCCCCTTCTTTTAAACACCTAAATGTTTTTAATAACGGTTTAAACTCTTTACTCCAGTCCCTTTCCTCTTTTAGAAATATAATATTAACTGGAGATGTAAATATAAATATAAACTCTGATAGTACCGATGCAGGGACCCAGGACTACCTTAATTTATGCGCATACCATGGGTATTTCCCTTCTCACTCTTTGCCAACCCACCATAGCGGCTCATGTCTGGATCACGTCATGCTTAAAACCAGACTTTCATGCTTGTTACTAACTCAACAATAACCGACCATAGCGCTGTCATACTAACCCTCGATTTGTCGCTGACTAAGCACTTAGCTCGCCCGCTGCAAAAAACAAAAATTAACATGCGTAGCCTTGAACATTATTTGTGCAATATTGATTTTAACCCAGTTTACTGTACTGCTGACGCTAACCATTCCCTGTCATATGTAATTGACCAAGTGCGAGAAGCTATATTACGCAACTCAACTCAACGATCGTTAATGTGAGCAAGAAAATGGCTAACATTAAACCTTGGATCAGCCCGGGCCTTATACGATGCATACGGCAAAGAGACAAATTACATAAGAAAGCTAAGCGACGTCCCGATAACCTTATTCTACAGTTGTCTTACAGAATGTACAGGAAGTTCTGTAATAACATATTAAAAAAACTAAAAATTGAATATGACAAACAACAACTTCATCTAGCGGGAAATAACAGTAAACAGCTCTGGAAACTAATTAAGAACGTCACTTTCACGTCACATCATACTAACTCAGACTCAAGCTTACTGCACACACATTCTAACCTTATCTCCTCTGCTGACCACGCAAATAGCTTTTTTGTAAATATTGGGAAGAACCTAGCCGAAAAGATACAACCAGGAAATTACAGCTCATCACTAAATCTGTCCAGTAATCAGAGAGGTAACTCCTTTGTTTTGCTAGATGTAGACAAAAGTGAAGTAGAAAGAGTTATTTTAAGTTTGAAAAACAACCGAGCAGCTGGGTGGGATAACATCAGCAATACAATCTTGAAAAGATTTAGACACATCTTAGTCCCTCCTTTAACTCACATTTTTCAAATGTCTCCGTGAGGGAATTTTCCCTACATATCTGAAAAAGGCTGTTGTAATTCCCATTCATAAATCTGGTAAAAAGGATCTCGTTACTAACTATAGGCCTATTTCCTTATTGCCTTCAGTCTCTAAAGTATTGGAAAAAATTGTTAATAATAGACTAGTATCATATCTTGAAAACCATTCTCTCTTCTCCCCTTCCCAATTTGGTTTTAGATCTAAGTTATCAACAGCAGACGCGGTACACCATTTAACCGATTATATCAGTGAGGAACTTGGGAAAGGTAAACGGTTAACAGGGATTTTCCTCGACCTGGCCAAAGCTTTTGATACAGTGACTATTTCCATACTTCTTGTACGGTGAACCTTACAACATTTTACCTTTAATCAGCATATTACGCAGCGCACTTAAATCAACGCGTTCTAACAAAAAAGTCAGTACGTCATAAGACCGCATCGTCGCGCTTGCTCCCTCGCTCTTTTATAGAACAGTCGTTGTATTATTGAAAATATACGGTTTTAACAGTTATTAACGAGTTATCATTTATCATCAATCAAAGACATATTTCTACATGGTCCTTCGAGCAACCGTGCGGGACCTCGCGAATTTTTGAAAGTCCTCCGTCCGGAAGGAAGACTAGTGTCAGATCAGACCAAAAATTAGTGAGGAACTCGTTCAGTGAACTAACAGCACAGTGAGTACAGTTCTCATCGAAGTATACTACAGCAAGACGTCAGCAGCAGGACGTCGTCACCAGCAAGAAGACAGGATCATCAGCAGATCTGTCACAGCACGTAACGTTATCCAGCAAACAATCGTCTGCCACAGAGAACTCAAGTAAGATCTTTCCTTTTTTACATATATAACATAAGCAATATCAACCAGCAAAATGGAAAATCTTTATGAATCACAACTTGAAATTAGCAATGCGATGAATAAATTAAAAATTAACTTAAAAAAGGACGGAGCCGATAGGAAATCCGAAGACTATTTCAAACGTCGGTTGGAATTACTTGAGAGTTATTGGTTAGATTATCAGAACAATCATATGCGTTTCTGTGCGTATGGAGTTAAAGAGCATAAATATTTTAAAAATTCAGAGCACGAGGTAGTGAGTGCGCTTTATACCAGCATTAAAGCGTTAATTAGTGAGCAAAGGTTAGCATTAGCAGCTAAGGATACTCCTCCGACTCCAATAAGGCGTACTCAAGAAAGGTTGGAGGAACAACAAGAGCCAATCGAACCGGGTCCAAGCACTAAACTAGTGGTGGAGTCACGGGGTTCTACAAGCAAATTGGACGATATGATTCGCAAACAAGCAGCAAACATCAAAGCGTTTAAAAGAGCCGTGAACAATGTAGATTTGGATTCCGTTAGTGAAAAGTGGGAGTTGGAAGACGCCCTGAAGACAATACAGTCGAAGTGGAATCAGGTCGACACACTCCACTGGGAAATCGATGGGGAAATGTGTGAAGTAGATGAGGAATATGATCTCGTCTATAACATGAATGAGAAAACATATATAAATCTCAAAAAATCTATAAACAAAAAACTCTCGTCGGTGGCCCATAGAGAGCTCAGCACACCACAGATGGACATTCCTGTATTCACAGGCAAATATCATCAGTGGTACTCATTCAAGGATTTGTTTAACGAGACCATACACAACAATCTTTCCTTATCAAATGCACAAAAGATGCAATTTCTTAAAGGAAAGTTGCGAGGTGAAGCAGAAAAAATTATACAGCATCTTCCGATAAGTACGAGCAACTATAACACTTGTTGGGAACTTCTGAATCACCGCTACAACAATAAGAAACTGATTTTTACGTCCATCATCAATACTTTATTAGGCCTACCTAGCATGCAGCAGCAATCCTTGGTTCAAATTAAAAAATTACACGATGTAACTCTGGAAAGCCTACACGCAATTAAAAACTTGGGTGTAGACATCAGTACATGGGATCCAATTCTTGTGCACTTACTGTCACAAAAGTTGGATAGTGAAACATTCGCAGACTACATCGATTCCTTAAAGAATGCACGGGAGCTACCGGTGCTGCAAGAGTTTCTTGACTATTTAGAAAGCAAGTTTACAAGTCTCGAAACATCGCGTAGGAAACAGGAGCATTCTACGCTAAAATCGAACCATGATACAAAAAATCCTGGTACTAAAAATCATAGCATTTACAATAATCAGCATAGCAACAATAACTCAAAATCATTCTCCAAAGCATTACACGTGACCTCAGCATTTAAATGCCTTTATTGCGGTCAACAGCACGGCCTATATAATTGCAAAAAGTTTTTAGAATTAAATAATGAAAACAAGCTAAAAGCAGTTGCGAAATTAAAAGTATGCATGAATTGCTTATTCGATCATAATGGTCAGCAGTGCATTTCTACCAAACGATGTCGCAAATGCGATGGAACGCATAATACTATTATGCATGACGCATGCACGAAAACGAGGTCGACACCCGCAAACAACGCAATTACAGCCAACTTACAATGTAATGAAAATACTAGCATGTCTATTACATCCCATGTTGCATCCAGTGAATCAAAAACGAATGAAGTGATGCTGGCTACAGCACTGATTAAAGTCATGGCTGTCGATGGATCCCATCAAACTTTAAGAGCCTTGATAGATCCAGGTTCGCAGGTATCCCTTATCAAGGAGAGTGCAGTGAAAAAATTAGGCTTGCAAAAATCTCGATGCAATGGTGTCATAATGGGTATCGGGGAACAACAAAACAATTGCAAAGGAAAACTAACCATTCACTGTATATCAAATCATAACAATTTTTCTTTTAGTACGGATGCACTCATTATGAATAGCTTACTGGGAGTATTGCCTAGCAAATCGTTTGATCAGCCAAATTGGTCTCATATTGAAAACTTAAAGTTAGCAGATCCCGAATTTTACTCAAGTCGTCCCGTAGATTTATTATTGAACGCTAATGTCCACGGTATCATATTGCTATCAGGAATAATCAGAGGAGAGAATCCTTCGCAGCCAGTGGTACAGCAAACCCAGCTGGGATGGATTATTTACGGAGGTGGAGAAATGACGTCATATCAATGTAACGTTGTGTTAAATAATATTCAAGACATTCAGCGATTTTGGGACATCGAAGATATTAGCGAAGAGTCAACGCTGTCATCAGAAGATCAGGAATGCGTTGATTATTATTTGTCAACCACAAAGCGGCGATCTGATGGGCGCTATGAAGTCAAGCTACCTCTCAAATCAGATATCTATGAGAAGTTGGGGTCGTCCAAGGAAATGGCAATGGCACAGTTTCAAAGCTTAGAGCGCAAATTCAAAAAACAACCTAACTTAGCAGAGCAATATAAAGCATTCATACATGAATACCTAGCTTTAGGTCATATGGTACCCAGTCAATGCAATAACAATCAAACGATATCATGTTACCTGCCACACCACGCAGTACAAAGATCTGAATCAGCGACAACGAAGCTTCGTGTCGTATTCAATGCGTCTGCCAGAACGTCTAGTGGATACAGTGTCAATGACTTTATGTTCAAAGGACCTAATTTGCAGCAGGATCTGCAAGGGCTAATTATCAAATGGCGTCAATATCGGTATGCATACACAGCCGATATTGAGAAAATGTATAGGCAAATTATGGTCAGCACAACAGATCAGCAATATCAACAAATTGTATGGAGAGATTCGCCATATCAACCAATAAGATCATACCTACTAGCGACAGTAACTTATGGGACCAAATCAGCACCCTTTTTAGCACTGATGACCTTGCGACAATTGGCGAAGGATGAGCAACACAAATATCCAGAAGCCTCCAAGGTCTTAACAGAATCTTTTTATGTCGATGACTTGATCCATGGTTCTCACTCTATAGAACATGGAAAAGAACTTATATCAGACTTAAACAAGTTGTTAAAGTCAGGAGGGTTCAAATTACGCAAATGGTCGGCAAATCATTCAGAACTCCTGACAAACATTAATCATATCGATAGCGACGGAGAAATTATATTTAATTTTAAAGCTGAAAACACATCAAAAACATTAGGATTACGTTGGAATTCGGTGGATGATCAATTTACGTTTAAATATAATTTAGATAAACAAGTCACAAAATTTACGAAGCGAACACTTTTATCTGAAATATCCAAACTATTCGACCCTCTAGGTTGGATCTCGCCTGTATCGACTAAGCTCAAACTTCTATTCCAAAAACTTTGGATAGATAATATGTCCTGGGATGAAGAAGTTCCAGAAAACATCAGCAGGGAATGGGAGTTACTGCGAACAGATATAGAGAACATTAACGAGGTTCAAATACCGCGATGGATCGGTTATCAACCTCAAAACGTCATCGAACTGCACGGATACTGCGACGCATCCACAAAAGCTTACGCCGCAGTTATATACGCGCGTATTAAACAAAACAACGAGTCTTCGATAGTTTTAGTGGTTGCCAAATCTCGATTAGCACCGATTTCAAAAAACATATCATTACCTAAATTAGAGTTATCTGGAGCACATTTACTAGGAAGACTGATGAAAAAAGTTACTAGCTGTCTAGAAGCACAGAAAGTACGCGTGTTTGGATGGACAGACTCGATGGTCGTTCTGGGTTGGTTGCAAGGTGATCCAGGACGTTGGAAACCGTTTGTAGCAAACCGAACGAAAAGCATTTCTGAGGTAATCAAACCAGATTGTTGGCGCTACGTCAAGTCAGAAGAAAACCCAGCGGACGCAGCAAGTAGAGGTATTTCGGCCTCTCAATTAAAAAATCACAATTTATGGTGGCAAGGACCTCACTCATTAAAATCATTCGATAGCAATTTGGCGTCATCAAAGCAAAAGAAGTTTGCAACAGATCAGGAATTAAAAGTGAAATATGTTCAAGGTCAACAGTCAAATGCCACCACTCAAAGTAACATTTCGGAAAGTATTATTATGAAGATACTAAACAAACACAATTCATTTTCAAAAATAATCAAAATTACGGCATGGATACTTCGAGCTACAAAAACAATGCAATTGACGAATGGCGCAACGGCAGATACACACAAGTCATTGCCCTCATACCTTACATTACGTGAATTGCAAAATGCCAAATCATTAATTATAAAATATGTGCAAAGAACATTATTCGAGCAAGATATTCAACATTTAAAACAACATGGTAAATTAAACAACAGGAGTAATCTACTCAAATTAAATCCATTTATTGATCGAGAAGGAATCCTACGAGTAGGTGGAAGGTTAAGCAACGCCGAGATAAGCATGGAAATGAAACATCCAGTGATAATTCCGCATAGTAGTCGATTAACTACATTGCTTATCAATCAGGCACATCTACTTACCTACCACGGTGGACCTCGATTAACCCTAGCAAATCTTAGGCAGAAATATTGGATATTAGGAGGAAATCAGGCAGTAAAAAAGGAAATTAAAACCTGTGTTATCTGTAGAAAACATACACCTAAGATTCAACCTCAGTTGATGGGGGATTTGCCAGAAGCTAGGACCAACTCTGCCCACCCTTTCTATCACACTGGCGTGGATTACACCGGCTATGTCGACGTAAAAAGCAGCAAAGGCCGCGGAATAAGATCATCAAAGGGCTATATAGCAATATTTGTGTGTATGGTGACGAAAGCTGTACATCTAGAGCTGGTGGCAGATTTAAGCAGTTCAGCATTTCTAGCTGCGCTACGTCGCATGGCAGCCAGAAGAGGGGCTCCGCGTCACATATACAGTGACAACGGAACCAACTTTGTTGGGGCTAACCGAATCCTTCAAGAAAAATTTCATGACCTAAAAAACATTTTTGATAACAGTTTCTTTGCCGAAATAACAGATTTAAACATAGAATGGCATTTTAACGCCCCATCTTGGCCAAGTGCTGGAGGATTGTGGGAAAGAGCAGTTAGAAGCCTTAAATATCACCTCAAGAGAGTAGTGGGTGAACAAAAGCTAACCTTTGAGGAATACTCAACTGTCTTAGCACAACTGGAATCATGTTTGAACTCTAGACCCCTGTGTGCCTTATCAGAAGAAATAGATGACTTGGAAGTACTTACCCCAGCTCATTTTCTGAATGGAAGGTCTGGAACAACAATTATTGAAACCGAAGAAGATGCACGCACCAGGTGGACGCTATCAGCAAAAATTTCACATGACATATGGAAGAAATGGAAATCGGAATATTTAACACAGATGTCAGTACGAGATAAATGGACTAAATCTTCTGAAAATATAAAGCTCGGACAGTTGGTAACAATACAGGACGACAATCTGCCGCCAGGAAAATGGATGATGGGTAGAGTGGTAGAACTTCATCCTGGGCAGGACGGACTTGTCCGGGTCGTATCATTAAAAACCAAAAATGGAATAATAAAGAGACCTATAGTTAAGTTATCTATGTTACCGATACCACCCAGCAGCGAGGAAAGCATGCAAGAGAAGCAAGAAACAACTAGAATGGAAGAAAAAACATTAAAACTCAGTAAACCAAGAACAATGTTCGCGTCGATGGCGATTGCGTTGATCTTTTTCATGTCATTGTTAACCACATCTCAAGCAGCATTTAGCATATCAGCATTACCTAGCAATATGTCTTTGTATTTTGACTCTATTCATAGTATGCAAGTTGTAAGAGACAAATGGACTCTCATAGTTTATTACAATATGTCTCCGTACTGGGATGGTATGACAACAACAACTAAATTTTTAAATTATTTAGATAAAACGTGTAGCACTCTGCCAGACACAAGTCGTTGTAGTATGATATTAGTTCAATTACATCACGAATACTCAGAATTACAACACTACAACCGGCTACTCCTTAGCCAGCAATTTGACGCGCACACCAGACAGCGTCGCGGTCTTATCAACGGAATAGGTTACGTTGCAAATTCCCTTTTCGGAGTATTGGATCAAAGTTTCGCGGAACAATATAAAAAGGACATTCAACTTATAAAACAAAACGAGCACCACATTAACAACCTACTGAAAAATCAAACATCTGTTGTTGAGGCTGAATATAATGTGCTAAAACGAACTGAACAAAATATACAAATTCAACATAAAACAATTAATAAACACTTAAACGAGTTGGATCGAGTATCTAACACCATTAAAAAAACAGTGGAAAACTTAAGCGAAATTCAAGATTTCACTTTATCAGCATTAACAGCAGTCAATCTACTTCAAAACCTCAAAAGAATCCAGGAGACTTTACTAGACACCATTACCGATATTTACCATGGCAAATTTAACTCTCATTTGTTAACACCAGATCAGCTTAAGAATGAATTACAGTTTATCTCAGGACAACTGACCAAGGATGTGACCTTGCCGGTGGACAACATACGAACGGATCTCAAGTCAATATATAGCATGCTGAGAGTTAAAGCGAGAGTAATGACAGACTATGTCATATTCGAGATCATATTCCCACTGTCTAGTAGAGACAGCTACAAGATTTACAAAATCTTGTCCGTTCCT
Source organism: Acronicta alni (assembly GCA_964056405.1). Classification (NCBI taxonomy): domain Eukaryota; kingdom Metazoa; phylum Arthropoda; class Insecta; order Lepidoptera; family Noctuidae; genus Acronicta; species Acronicta alni. Next base: position 18,643,741 of record OZ043913.1, read on the forward strand.
CACCAAATTGGAGTTGACATGCTTAATGTAATTCCCATTGCTGAGTACATAGCTATCAATGTTAGAAAAGACGCTTACCTAACAATGTCATCTATGGAGCTTCAGCAATGTTTACAAAATGAAAATATCTATTTATGTACAATAGATAAGCCAGTCCACTATCTCCCCATTGATGAAAAATTCTGCAAGAATAACAATACCACCAATCAATGCATCATCAGCAAGTCTCAATGCAAGGACATGTGGATCGAGTTAAACGATCCATCCAAATACCTATACTTTTGTTGTAGCACTTACTCGTTACGGATTATTTGTCAAGAACAAATAACTTATCAGCAAGTGGCTGGTGCCGGTATAATTAACTTGCAGCCTAAATGCATTATCAAAGGCAAAGACTTTGCTCTGTACTCACGCTCTCACTCACAAAACACCATAAAATCTGACCCTTATCTAGAAACCCCGCAGATTACTGAGCTCAATCATGTCATTAACATATCACTATCACACTATACGGAAGCTGTCAATCCGTTTAATAATACCATGGAGGACTTAAGAAAACAAATAAAACAGCTAAAAGCAGATATGGCTAACACGTCGGACGATGACGACTTGAATTTATCAAGTCATGATATTCATCAGTACGCCATTTGCTATGGATTGTTGGGCGCAGCCATAATAGCAGCAGCGGTGTTCCTGTGGAGAAGAAAAGTTTCCACCAGAGGTTCCACTCAGATGACAGTGCCATCAGTGAAGTTTTCGCACACTCAAGAATCGGTCGAACGTCAGCTAAGTGACTCATCTCCAAGTGAAGTGAACATAGTGAAATTTACGCGAAAACAGACTATGGCTGATCGTCAGCCTAGTGACGTCAATAGGGTTGCTAGTACTTATAGTTTAAATAGTTTACAAAACAAAGCCACTTCTCCTATGCCGCAAAAACGTAGTATTTTTGGGGAGAATAGCTAATTTTTACATTGTTTTTATTATTATTTTATTTTAACATGTAATTTTTTGCCGGGGAGCATGTACGGTGAACCTTACAACATTTTACCTTTAATCAGCATATTACGCAGCGCACTTAAATCAACGCGTTCTAACAAAAAAGTCAGTACGTCATAAGACCGCATCGTCGCGCTTGCTCCCTCGCTCTTTTATAGAACAGTCGTTGTATTATTGAAAATATACGGTTTTAACAGTTATTAACGAGTTATCATTTATCATCAATCAAAGACATATTTCTACACTTCTAAATAAGCTCGAGGCAATAGGAATAAGAGGCACTTAGCTTAAACTCGAGGATCGATCTCAATGTGTTAAAATAGGCAACATCACTAGTGCAGATATGAAAAACCCACCTTTTGGAATTCCGCAAGGAAGTATCATTGGGCCTACGCTATTCCTGGTATATATAAATGACCTCTGTAGGCTTAATATTGACCACGGAAAAATAATTTCGTACGCAGATGACACTGCTCTTATCTTTTCCGCTGACTCGAGCTCAGAAGTTTATGATTATGCTCAACTAGGCTTTAATACAGTAAATAATTGGCTAAAACGTAACTTACTAACACTGAACACCGAAAAAACTACATTTATTAATTTCTGCATGCGTCAGCCTCATAACCTCCCTAGTATTAATCACTTATATGCACATAACTGTCATGATCCCCGGGTAGAAGCTTGCACTTGTCCTATTATTAAGAACACTACCTTTGTTAAGTATCTAGGCATTATAATCGATAACAATCTGTCTTTTAAAAAACATATTGCAACTTTAGCAAATAGAATAGCCAAGGTTCCGCGCGTCAGTCACTCGATCAATTGGTTCCCCCATTATGTGTATGCTAAGTTTGTTAGGTATTTTATCTGTTTGCTGTTTTGTGCCAAATAGCATGTACTTGGTTTTTGTAGGGTTTAATGCTAAACAATTCTCTACAGAACAGGCAACGATTCTGTTCAGATCGTCATTGAGGTTTTTAAATGCGATTTCGTAGTCCATTGGCTTAAACGACAAATAAAGTGGACATCATCAGCGTATAAATGATATTTGCATTTATGTAGGCACTTAACAATGTCTGCACAGTATAGTGTAAAAAGTATTGCACCCAAGATCGAGCTCTGCGGAACGCCTCTCTCTATCGTGGTAAGAGCTGAAGTTCGTATAGTACCGTTTCCGGAACGCAATTGAACAAGTTGTTTTCTGTCCCTAAGATAGCTGTGAAACCATTTTGTGGCCTTATCGTCCCATTGGAAGAATAAAGTTTTATTATCATATGTGTCAAAAATGATATTATGGTAAATTTTTCATCATTATAACGTTAGCTATTGATTGATACTATTTTTTTATCCATAAATTCAAAAGATATAACGCTCGAATAAAGTTTTATCCGCGCCGACTACGTACAATAACTACGCATGATCACATACAACAATATTCTCTATCTTGCTCCCGCGCAATCAGCTGCGCGCGCCGCGTCGCTTCATTCTAAGTCACATTGTTCGACGAAGTGGCCGCGAGTGGTGTTTGTTACCGAAATTGGCGATCAAAATGGTAAGAATACTTTTGTTTTATGTTAACGCTGTATATTACATTAATTAGTTTACTAACCTAAACTCTAGTATAAACACACGATGGTTTAAGCGGATAAAATTTGTTGTATAAATAGTTTTGATACAATTATACTAAGTTTTATTAATTTCTCACAAAGACAGTATTTACAGTCACATAAAACACTATTTTACGTAGGACCAAAACTTATTTATTAGAAGTTTAATCCGAAATAAATACTTTAATAATAACTTATATAACATTACAGAATATAATATAGCTTGTCTCATTTGTTTCCCTATTTTTTCAGTTTCTTATACACTTAGTACATTTTTCGACGCATAATTTTGTATTTTTGTCGTCCGCACGAACTCATGAAACATTATTCTACGAAAATATTTTTTAAAGTGAGTGTCGTATATGCAAATGACACTTTTTTTTACCAACTGTTTTATTATAAAACAATATTCGAAATCTTAAAATTGCTATAAAATGGTTAATTATAATTTAAAATATGAACAGCTTTTTTATTCATTTATTTACAACTAAATGAACAGTTTAGACTAGGTAGGTATAGCACAAAAGTATAAGTATATAAGTTTACATTGAAAATACCAACGGACCTAAAGCAGAGCCTAACACTAGAGTGCACGCGTCCCTTTTTTGACAAGTTTGCTCGCGTGCTCTGCTATATTAGAAAAATCGAAAATAGTTTTTTTTTTAAACTGTGTGATTAAGAGTAAAAATAATAAATAGTGATAAGTACGTGAAAAAATTACCATACGTGGAGCACTCGTGCACTCACTCTAGTGTTAAATTACATAATATCTAAGTTATGTACATACATTAATTGTATTGTTTTTTTTTTAACTATTATGATGTTATTCATATACACTTTGTTACTTTTACAGAACCAAAGAAAAAATAATTATGTTCAATCATTTTGGAATGTCGATTTCTCAAACGATGAGGGAGCAGCAGGAGCAGGGGCTCAAGCTACAAGCTGTGTGTGGTACCAGTGGAACAGACGATCTTTGCGGAACTGCGTCCCGTAACTCCATTTCAGCTGGAATCTACATCAAGTTTTGAAACATCACCTGCCATTAGTATAACATCTTTATCAATTGTAAAAAATATATCTATAAACGATAAACGATATTTATTTCTGTAAATAGATCTTTTAAAGACACTTTTACAAGTCAATATTTTACTTTTTTTTTTAAGCTAGATGGCTCCGGCATTTCCTAACTGACGACCTCTGAGAAGAAACGCCGAAACAAACTCAGAGAATCATAGTCTCTTTTAAAGTCCAGACATAAAATAGTAACAAATATGTGTCTTACAATGTAGGGCAAAGTCTCAAATGGCCTTTTAAAGAAAGAGCCATAGCCATATACCTACGCCCATGCCATCACCGCCTCAGTATCACACAAAATGTTGTAGTGAATTTTGCCCCATACATCTATATAACAGGTCGATTGAATCTGACACTAGTGGTGATGAAATATTTCCCATCAGTACAGCAAAAAAACGCCGCTTTGAATTTATTCACGCTAGGAAAAGATATTTAAATAACATCGGCAGAAAATTTCAAACTAATCTGAAAGCTATCGACGAACATGCATTAGAAGAAGAATCAGATCCTTCTGATTCCATAAATCAACAGAATGCTCCTGTTATTGGATCTTGCCCAACTCAGACCGATAATTACCCAATTCAGTATCGGACTTGCCAAACTCAGTCAGAAACTTGCTCAACTCAAGCCGATCCTGAGAGTACTGTTATCGCATCTCCTGCTTCATCTAATCAATGTCAATCATTCTATAGCACAGACAACTCTATTTCTGATATAGTCACCCCACGACAGACAGTCCAGAAAACGTTCAAAATGTCGCGATAATTGGGCAGATACAAAGAGAAAGCGTCAGAAAAACCTTGGATAGGAGTATTATTATATATTAGTATATTATTTATTCTCTCTCGGAATATATGATATCAAAATTTTGTGTTTGGGACTGATTACTAATTTTTAATATTTTTTGATTATATTCACAATGGTGCCATAATTATTTGTTGTGTTATTTACAAAATAATTACTTAAGATATGCAAAAAGACAGATTTTAGATTTAATTGATAGTTGTCTTACTTGTGATATTATTTCATCTAATAAGTAAGTATGTACGAGTAAATTCGTAATTTTTGAAATAACGTTTTGAAGTATTTATTATGTACTATGATATATGATATAATCATACATATATTATAATTATGTAGGACTGATTTATTAATAAAAATAATCATGGAAAAAAATAAGTCAATAGTAGGTAAGTTTTAAGTGATCTTTAATATATATTTTTTTGTTATTACTTGCCATACAGTTATTTTGTAAGAATTGTAAGAGATTCTATTTTTTGTTACCTATTTTAATATTTTTATAATAAATAATTAAGTATATTGATTAGTGCATTCCTTGAAGTGTATGTTACCATTTCGTGTATTTTTTTTAATTTACTCGTATTAATAAATTGATTAAGAAAATACCAATGTTTTTACATGTATAAGGAAATACCCTATACATAATAATTATGATGAATAATGATGAATTTGAAGCCTATTATACTTACTTAAAGAAAGAAAGAAAGAAAGAAAGAAACATATTTATTTTATTTTATCCTCACAACAATAGTAAAACAAAGATAAAATAAGTAAAAAAGAAAAAAAAAACTAAATAAAAAATATATATATATCTAAAACTAACTTCGTGAGGACAAAAAAGGACCCTAACTCAGCATTTGCCACTTCATCTAGATAAATGAAGCGGCGCTGGTATTCTGCTAGGGCCTCGAGTGACTTCACAGACATCGGCTGCAAAAAGCTGCAGGCCGAGACTTGATTTGCTTAGGTATTTATATTTATTTATAACACTATCATTGAATCAAAAAAAAAAAAAACTAAAACTATCTACTGCAAACAAGATTTGACACATGAAATTTTTTGAATACTTAGTATAATAGTTTCATATAAAACACGGATACAACCGCCAAAATCCGTAAAATAATGTTTGATATGCCGATGTATCGTGAATAGTTTCGTCGAATATTGTTTTATGTATTTTTAAGACACCTCATTCAATTATTCTTTTGGCAGAAAAACGTTATATATGCACATGCGACCCATTATATTTGGAAAGGCATAGTTTATAGATTAAATAATTATAACGTCATAAACGGCACTAACTTTTTTGCATACTGTAAAAATATTAAGTGGCTAGTGTCATTCATAAAAAAGATAATAAGCAATATGTGCGCACGAAATTGATAATCGCTCTACTGCAAAGTTGACAATTTGCAAATAGAACATTATTCTTCTAATGGGACGTTATTGTCAAAACCGTAGTAATTTAGGTTGGTAAGTAACAGCGAAATATTTATAGAATCAAACGCCCGAGAAAAGTCCAGTAACACCAACAGTGTACACATGCCCTTATCCTGGACGCATAGTTTATTATCTGTAACATCCAGAAGCGACGTCGACGTGCTCCGCGACTTTCTGAAACCAGGCTGTAGGTCGGGTAATATTTCATTATTTTCCAGAAACAAGGATAATTGGCGGCACACAACTTTCTCTAATACCTTAGAAAGACGCGGCAAAATACTGATCGGCCGCATTGGCTAGGAAACGTCGAGGTTAAAATAGAACAGTTTATTATGTCTGTGATACATGTTAACGTGTGCGGCAATGTAAGAGTTAGCATGCTAAGAGTAATGTTATCGCACCCTTCTGCGTTGCTTTTTAAACTATGCATTATACGCAGGATATCATCCTGAACCACTGGAGTAATCGTGAAAACTGCTTCACCATATCTATAAAACTCATAGAACGTCATACGGGATATACTAACACACCGTTTACCGGGAACGTCCAGAAAAGCGTTATTTATTAGGTCAGGATTTATGAATTGAGAAGGTAGGTCTTGGTTATGATTAGTTGGAGATACAGAAGTTTTAATATTTTTCCACAGTAACTTTGGTTCCTTGATTTTGTTGTTAATATTATATTTAAAATATGCAATTTTTTCACAATACAAGGAACTTTCCACTAACGATAGGTTCCGACTTAGTTTTTCTATATTTTGCTAACGCTGCGTCACGTAGCCGCATCATGACTTTTGTTGTGTCGGTTATCCAGGGATATGACAACTTATGACACTTATAGTTAATGTTAGCCACATTTGCTTAACAGATTCGAACCTCGGATCGGTAGCGTTAGTCCAAGTGCGTGCGGTAAGCCCCCGCCGTAGATAGAAGCCAACGCCCCCACCACGACCCGAGCGAACTTGTTGGCCTCGGCGTGTGGCGGAGACGATAGCCCGGCACTACCGGGGCGCGCCTCTCCTCTCCTGGTCGTAACCAAGTTTCATTTATGGCCATAACATCAAAACAATATTTGTCGATTGCACCAATTAAGTTATCATGACCAGTACCCAATGAACCTGCATTAAGCCGCTCGAGCCCCTCGCCCCGCCCCGCTGCCAGTGCTTGCAGCCGCAACAAAACCTACAAAAGATTATGCTAGCGTCACCACAAGCGTCCCTAGCGCAGCTAGTACAAAGCCTGGGCCATATAAGGCAACGGAAAATGCTGGAAATAAAGATGGTTTCGTGACGGTGCAAAGGAGGAAGCGCCGTATGCGAAGCAATAAGAACCGCTGCGGCAACGCTCCTGCGGAGCCCAACGTGAGGCTGCTTGCCGCCAAGCCGAACACACCGGTGTATATCTCCCGCCTGCACTACACCACTAGGGCGGAGGACATCGCGGAGTACGTGCGCCAGAAGACCAAGTACACGCCGAGGGTGCAGTTGCTGGAGTCGCGCCAGAACGTCAACTTTAAGTCGTTCGTGGTGCGAGTACCGAATTGTTTTCTGCCCCTCGTCATGGAGAGGACTTTTGGCCGCAGGACGTGGTGTTCCGTCGCTTCCGCGGACAAGTGCCACCAGACCGCACAGTGACTTGTGCCAAGTGAAGTGTTTACTAACATAGGCTAAGTTTCTATTGTACTAAAACTTTTTATAATAAATTATTATGTTAGTCTTTAAGGTATGTATTTATGGACCATAGTAGCCTGAGAATAAAGTATTTATTATTATTATTTCCTTTATTCATTAGTTTTCTTATCATTTACATTTTTAAATATTTTTATAAAATAAATTATAAAACAAAAACATTTAAAAATATAAAAATAGAGGCCCACCGGTATCGGGAACAGGGTCCAAGCTACCGGCGGTCAGGGCTTCAGAGAGAGGAACCTCCTAACAATACGGGCCGTGTCCAGCAGTACTGCTTTCTGGATCAGGCCCTTGACCCAGCCGCCTAACGAGAGCCTCCTGAGGTGTTGGTCGAGGCTCGTGGCTATTAAGCCATTGGCTGACACGACTATCGGTACAATGATCGCTGTGTCCACATCCCACATGTGGACAACCTCGCGAGCCAAGTCAAGATACTTGATTTGCTTATCTTTCTCGGCTTTCACGAGGTTCCCGTCATGCGGGATGGTAATGTCAACAATCATTGCACGCCTCTCAATTCGGTCCACCACCACTATATCAGGCTTATTGGCTACAATAGTTCTATCAGTGATGATGGACCAATCCCAGTACAATGTGATATTGCCATTTTCGAGAACTGGGTCGGGCACATACCTGTAGTACGGTACCTCCGATGCCACAATTATCCATCAGCAAGTTGCTGATGGATAATTCTGGCTACAAGGTTGTGCCTTTGCAAGTACTCCTCGTTAGCTAGACGAGAACAACCAGAGATAATGTGGCGGATCGATTCACCCGGGCGGTGACATGCCCGACAGATGTCAACCGCGCCATCCTTCACAATAAATCTCCGGTAGTTATTCGTCATGATAACTTCGTCCATAATTGCACAGACAAAACCTTCGGTTTCCCCAAAGAGGTCACCGAAACGCAGCCAGGCTACGGATGGTCTACATCGGGCCCATGTAGGGCCCGGAAAAGCGTCCGTGGAGCTCCTTACTCTGCCATACCTTCCTGCGGTCGTTAGTATCAAGCATTACAGGCTTGCGCCAGTTCTCATTCGCCAAGGAGAGCGGGGTGAGTCCCTTGTCCACTGCTACTACATCTCGATGCATTCCCACGTCTGCGTGTAGAAAATATTCCCTGAGATTGCATATCTCGCGGTTGTGGAGGTTTTTGGCATTTAAAAAGCCTCGGCCGCCACACTTCCGCGGGATATACAATCTCATGACAGACGATCGTGGGTGATGCATTCGATATGCAGTCAGCAGTGTACGGACCCGCCTATCCAGGCCATCAAGTTCCGTTTAAGTCCATTTGAGTATGCCAAAAGAGTACATCAATACCGGCATGACCCAACCGTTGAAGGCGCGCACCTTGTTTCCGCCCGAAAGAAGGCTATTGAATACCTTCTTCAGGCGGCCAAAGAAACGTTCCCTCAACGATTGCTTCATGTCAGTAGTGCTGATACCTAACGCTTCCGACGTACCCAAGTACTTGTAGGTTTCGTTTGAAGAGAGAGATCTCAGATTTATGGAATCCGCGAGTTGAACTCCTACGGATTCCACAATCTCCCCTCGCTTTACATGCCTGACCGCACATTTGTCCACACCAAACTCCATCCTGATGGCGCTACTAAAAGTTTCAGTAACCTTCAATAGCTCCATCAGCCGAAGACTGCTGGGCGCAAAGAGCATCGCAAAAAAGAGCAGTTCAGGTCATCCAGGTAAAGGAGGTGAGATATAATCTGACTTCCTCTTTTCAACCGATAGCCCAGCCCTGAATTCTCTAGCAGCATGCTTAGAGGATTCAGGGCTAGGCAAAACCAAAGCGGACTCAAACTATCGCCCTGAAATATACCTCGCTCGATCCTTACAGGTTCGCTATTCCTCTGGGTATTTCGACATCCTGGATAGCGTAGGCCTGTGCTCCATTGCCTCATACACGACATCAGGAAGGTGCGTAGAGTTATATCTATTTTATACAATTCTAGCACCCTCATGAGCCATGTATGTGGCACCGAGTTATAGGCCTTCTTATAATCTATCCAACATGTCGACAGATCCTTTCGGGAACGCCGAACCTGTTGGCTAATGGCCATATCTATAAGGAGTAGCTCCTTAGTACCACGGGACCCGTTCCTACATCCATTCTGAGAGACCGATATGATGGAGTTTTTGTCGATGTGTTTATTAATTTTAACTCTCAAGATGGATGTAAGAACCTAATAGACCGTTGGTAAACATGTAATAGGTCTATAATTTTTGGGTTCCGCGGTGCTACCAGACTTGTGAAGCAGGTGGGTTATTCCTGTTGTAAGGAACTTGGGTAACAAACCAGACTCCAAGGCTGCCTGGTACTGAGATGCCAAACGAGCGTGCGACCTTTGTAGCCACTTAATCCAAAAGTTGTGCAGCCCGTCCGGCCCTGGAGATTTCCAGTTTGGCAACGGATGGACTGCGCGGGCTACATCTTGGGGGCTGATCGTGATAGTCCCCATTTCTTGTATTGGATCACACGCTCGTTCGACCTCCCGAGTCCATTCACCTTCGGTGTGACTGACAGGCACCGACCAGATGCTGCGCCAGAATGAACACATAGCGTCATCATCCGGTAGGCACGTATCAGTCACACCTCGGTCGGGTCGGGTGTATCGCTCCACTCTCCGCCTGTACCTACGAATACGATTTGCCCATGCAAACACTTTTTGTTTCAGGAAGTCGATGCGCTCTGTGACATGGGATATATAGTCTCGGGGGCTGACATCAGTCCCCGAAAATGCCCGTCTCACAAAGCGCATCACTCTTGGACGAGTATTTCCCTCCCTGAAACAAATTAGTTTACCGATGAGTGCTCTGGCCCCACCAATACGACGCTCGATCATGCACTGCCAAGCCGGTACGGCTGGTTTCGGTCGTGTAGCTCTGTCATCTGCAAATTTGACGTGGGCTACACGACATGCCGCTACAGCCGCGCAGTACATGATCGAATGTGTATCAGTGAGGTCTTCGCAGTCATCAGTCATCGTCATCGCCAGCTATTTATTCTAAATACAGTCCTACAGAAACATTCTGAACTTCCTTTTGACCCAGTTCCTCCCGACAAGAGAAGAAAGGACTTGGTTTGCATAAATCAGCAAACTAGACATGCTTTTGCCACTAGATTCTATGTGTTCTTGGGACCTTTTCTTTGCAATAGGCTCAACAAGTTTCTAAACTTATATAGTGTATGCTCAAAAAAATGTAGCGTAATGTTAGCAGAATATTTAGGGACGCTCAATTATACAACATTATTATTAGTATATGCGAAACCTGAATATAGTTTGTTCAGAATCAGTAACTGAATCGATTCCAATAATTTTTACATCATGTTATATTTTGTCCCAAAAACATTTAAAAAATGTTACGAGTAGGACACCGAGCGACACTAAGTACCTATTCGCAATCATATGCGCGCAACACAGGTCACTGACACTGAGCGGTCAGCGCGGGCGCAGTGGGGCGGGCGGGGCCCGGGGGTGAACCAACCACTTCAGTCAGTCGCCCGGCAGCTATAGGGAAGTGTGCACGTATGTCGCTCCCGTTCAGATAAGTAGGTACAAAACGAGAGCGTGACCGCGAGCGCAAGCATTTCGGTTGATCTGTACCTATCGTATGTAAAAAGCATAGGTAGTGTTCGTTTAAGAAATGGTACGTACAGTAGCGGTTTGTGGTGATAACGCGAGCGCGCGGCAGTTGTGTTTCGGTTGACGTGTACCTATCGTATGTAAAAAGCATAGTGTTCGTGTAAGAAATGGTACGGATACTAGCGGTTTGTGGTGATAAGTGATAACGTATTCCTGGCAGTGCAGCACGAGGAGCTATCTGACATTAAAGTATCATCACACACATGAACACACGTTTTTACTTGTACCTACAGCCTGTTGTGGTTAAGTAGTGCGATGTTTAATACTTTTCATCCATTTTGAACTTACAGTGTTTGGTATAAGGTGCAACATATCGCATTGACTACATTTAATCACTTACGGCTGCATTTACAAATAAAGTACTTATTAATGTCTACCTACACTTGACCATTACGACAGTTCAAAGACTGCAAGTGTGATGGAAAATGTGGAAAGTGTGATGTATCATCAGTTAAATACAATGCAATCGGAAATCGCCGTACGGTTAGGTACCTACATTATTATCAATGAGCGCCGCGACAACGCGGGCGCGGGGCGGCGCCTGCGCGTGATGAGCATGTTTTTGTACAGACAACCAGGTAACTTAACAAGCTTATAACTTTGTGATTTTTCATTATACAAGTTTTGAAATTTTCTACATAGATTATTTACATAAAAATACTAGACACGTGTTTCAGGTTTCGCATATACTAATAATAATGTTGTATAGACACAGAAAAATCTCTAGAAATATTGGCGTGATGATAGTATAATTTTTTATTTTTTTATTGTGTTGTATATTATATACTGTAGCTTAGTCTTATTTTATATGTAATCATTAAGAAGTTAATCGTTAATTTTAGTTTTTAAGGAAATTAATTGGCCCAATTTAATTAATATGTATAGTGATATCCTGAAACACAGGTTTATAAAAACCTAGATCAGGTAGGTCGCTACATACCTCTAGTTTAGAATATTTCTTTTTGCACCTATTATAAATAACTATGTACTTTAGTTTTACTTATTATTAAGACCCTAATCTTATACCCCACTGTTGTAAAATTGTAATGTATTGACGAAATGTACACCTTTTTGTAAAATATTTTTAAATAAAGATTTTTATTTATTATTTTATTTATTTATCAAAATAGTTTGACAACTGCGAATCCAAATAAATAGCACACTCCAAAGCACTGCTTAATTCCTCACTGCACTGGGTACTTACGTTTGTAACCCTGTCACTCCTCTCCTCGTCAGTGTGGCTAGAAGTATGGTTGGGCTGTGGTTGGGCCACAGCCTGCGACGATGGGGCAGTGACAGGGTTACACATTTCTGTTCGTAGGCGATCAAGCGCAGTATCATCCAACATACGATTACGCTGAATGACCCGCACCTGATCCGAAAGTCGTTGGGCCGAAACGTTGACGGCTGGCTCAAGCACCTGAAACAAAGAGAGCATCCGGACACGGTACGCGGTCAGGTTGTTTCCTCCCTCTGTAGCCCCAAAGTATGCGCGCATGACATTTTCATTGATGGATTGTGTCCATCTCATGCGCTGCACACTTCCGCCGGGTGCTGGGACCCTATCAGAGACCGGTGGGCCTCGAGGTCCTAAGCGGTCCGGCGGCCCGGCCGGCGCCCTCCCCGTCGACGCGCAGGTGGTGGTGTCGTCGGCGGCGAGAAGTACTCGTCGCTCGAGCTCGAAGCAACTGCCACGGCCGGTGTCACAGCACTCACAATGGGGCTGGGTTCCGACGGCGGCGAGGCGGAGCTGGGCGACGAGGCCGGAGATGGTAGGCGTGCGTTTCTTCTTCGGGCCTGGCTTCTTGTCAACAATTCAACAGGTTCATAACGTAAAAATGTTTATTGGTTTTTTCTTTTAGACAAACACGGATAATGCATTATTGTATGTGAATTTGTTTTTATTCAGATTTTATATTATATATTCCGTAATTAAAATGGTTTGTATTATTTTTATTCCTTAAAATTATTAGTGAAAAAATGTTTATATGTCAACTTTGACAATTCAGGCCACAGATTATTATTTTTTTCAAATCAAATGTATTTATTTGCTAAAATATGGTATGCGTAAAAATACAGGTGTTGGTCTTAATTTTAAAGTACGACATATTCTGCCCCATGAGGCGTGCAAATATATATAATTATAATAATAAGTAAGACTGTTGTTATTAACAAAGAGAAAAAATCAACTAATATTAAATAATCTTTCTCTAACCTACTTACATTTATGTTTTATAATATCTTATCTTCTAAATATTCACTAACGCTGTAGTATTTTTTTTGTAATAAAAAGGTGAAGAGTTTGTTTTTAAATTTCGTAAAAAGCAATTCTTTAATTATTATTTTTGGAAGGTGATTATATATTTTTATTGACATACAATAAGCATTTTTGCTAAATATTTCTAGTCTTATTGCAGGTAATTTAAGTTTGTGTTTATTTCTTGAATTAATATCAAATGTTTCAAAAAGTTCAGGATGTTGCTTCACTAATATACAAATCTCAAATATATAAAGGCATGGTACTGGCAGAATTTTATGTTTAGTAAATAATGGTTTGCAACTGTCTAGAAAGTCAGCGTCACACATTGCTCGAACACATTTTTTTTGTGCTCTGAATACTCGAATAACCTCAACTGAATTGCCCCATACCACAATACCATATCTAAGTAATGAGGACACATAGGCATGGTATGCTATCAATGCAGTGTTTATATCAACAGTCTGTCTGATCTTTTTTAACACATATACAAAGCGATCTAATTTATTAACTAATTTTTCTACATGCGGTTTCCAATTACAATATTTGTCTACGGTGATACCTAAAAATACGCAATCGTTTACACAGTTTATGTCATTTCCATTGTATTGTATATTTAGTCGTGTTATGTGTTTTTGATAGGTCTGGAATTGAATTATATTTGTTTTTGACATATTTATTTTTAGGTTGTTTTGGTTAAGCCAATTAATGGTATTATCTAGAGCTGTATTAATGTCTGTTTCTAAGTTATTTTTAATTATAATTGTTGTGTCATCGGCAAATAGGATAGAGTCATGTTTTATTGCGTCTGGGAGGTCATTTATGTATATTAAAAATAAAATAGGAGCTAATATGCTTCCTTGCGGTGTTCCGTATTTGTTTTGCTTATACGTTGATCTATGAGTTTTTTGTTCATTATTGTGAGTTTTTGTTATTTCGACACACTGCAGACGATTTTCAAGGTAACTTTTTATCCAATCATGTGCGTTTCCACGTATACCATAGCTAGATAGTTTCGAAAGTAGTGTATTGTGGCAGACAAAGTCAAATGCTTTCGTCATATCAAGGAATAGTCCTGCCACCATTGACTTATTATTAAGAGTTTCAGTTATATGTTTAATAAGTGTAAAACATGCTAGAGATGTGGAACTTCCTTTCCTAAAGCCGAATTGTTATTTTTTAAGAATTTGGGAAGATATTAGAAAGCTCTCAATTTTATTGTACATAATCTTTTCAAATATTTTAGATATTATTGGTATTAAAGTTATAGGCCGGTAATTATTCATGTCGTTTTTTAGACCTTTTTTGAAAAGGGGTTTTACAATAGATACCTTGAGTCGTTCGGGAAATTTTCCTTCAGTTAGAGATAGGTTTATTATGTGTGTTATAGGGGGTGCAATACTTAATGCGCATTTTTTTAATATTTTAGTATTGATATCATCATAACCAGTTGATTGGGTATTTTTTAATGAATTAATTATTTTTAAAGTATCTAATGTGTCTACTGGCGTAAGGAATATTGTTTTAGGATTTTCGGGAAGACAATTTATATATTGACGGTTTTGAGTGTTGCATAATGAAGTGTAGAATTTATTAAATAAGTTACAAATTTCAGTTGGATTATCGTAATTTTTATTTCCGAGTTTGATGGCGTCTATTTCGATTTTATTTGTTGGGTTGGTTTTCTGGTCTTTGATTATTTTCCATGCCGCTTTGCTGGTATTTTTAGCGTTTTTTATGTAATTGTGGCTGTTTATTTGTTGGGCTTTATTTATGCATTGTTTTAGTATTTTTGTATAATTTTCATATATTTTTTTGTTTTGTTTTTTATCATGTTTGTAAAGATGATATTTTAGATATAGAGTCCTTTTTTTTATACAGCATCGTTTTAAGTTTTTTGTTATGTTTCGGTTTTTGATGTATTTGTGAGTGGTTTTTATTCTTTTTATGGGAAAGCATAAATTGTAAAATAACGTGATAGTGTCATGGAAGTTATTGAAGGCATCATCGGTTGTCCGGAATTCATATACTTCTGAGAAGGATAAGCTAGATAAGTAATTTTTGAATTTAGATATGTATTCTTCATTTAGGTCTCTGACATTTTTAAACCAGTAGTTAGATGTCTTTTTGGCGTCTTGGTTGATTTCTAGATTTAAAGTCAACGTTTGTGCTGTTTCGTGGTCAGAAAGCGCTAAGTAGTGCAGATTCGGTTTACCATCATGAATGTTGCTCACTGCAAGGTCTAGGCATGAAGTTTTCCGGGTGGGTAATTTTATGTAGTTTTTTAGGTTATTGTTTTTAAGAATAGATAGTAATTCATTGGAGATTTTATTAGATTTTAATGTGTCTATGTTCCAGTCACCACAAATTATTACTTTTTTGTTTGTTTTTTTTACTCAGTTTATCTGCCAGGATTTTTAGTTTATTTAAGAATATTTTTGTATCAGATGCCGGTGTCCTGTATATGCATACCACTATGAGACCGAAGTTAACTATTTCGACGGCACAACACTCGAAATGAAGGGGGATTGAGGGTGGTAGATAGTTAATTTCTATGTATTCTAGGTTATGTCTTAGTAAAATACATGATCCACCTCTGCGTTGATTAGGTCGGGAGAACGACGATACTAATTTATAGTTACCTATTCTGAGGTTTGGTTCAGACCCTTGTTTTAGAAATGTCTCTGTTAAGCAAATGATGTCTATTTTTCCTATATTTTTTTGTAAGTCGATCATGGCTATCTCGATTAGTTCCTGTTTGTTAAGGGCGCCCGCAATATTTTGATGAATTAACGTGATGGTTTCTAATTTAATTGGATTCGCGAAAAAAAGTACTATTTAGCGATGTATGTGTATTTGGCAATGGCTTTGAGTTCTCTTTATGTGTAAAGTACGTAGTAATTTTAGTTTGTATATTATTTTTGTTTGGTTTTACTAAATTTCTTATTTGCGGTAATGGATGGTTTAGGTTATTTTTTATTTTGGTTATAATTTCGCTTTGGTAACGAATGTAATCGATTTCAGTGTTTACTTTAAAACATAAGTTAAGGAGGTAGTTTTTATGGTAATTAGAAGTATATTCTTCGTCATTGTTATTGTGTATTTTTAGGTATTTACAGTTTTTATAATTCTTAATAACTAACTCTAGTTTCTCATTAATCATGTTCTCATTCAGGTAATGATTATATCGAACACTTGATATGAATACCGTGTGTTCACGTAGGTCATATAAAGTATTACATATTTCTGAAATAAGAATATACGGGTACTTGTCGTTAGAGCCTACGAATAATATGATGATGTCGTCGCGTTTCAAATTATTCAGAAAATTTCCCTTGCAGCTACTCAGGATCTGTGAGCTCGTTGCGTTTGGTTTGATAAAAGATGTAATCTTATAATTATCATTCCATTTCTTCATTCTGGTTTTTATCATCGTTTTATTGAGACCATAGGCTTGTTGGTCGCCGAATATTAATATATTGTGCTTGTTGTCATTACAGAGTAGGTTTTTTGTATGTTCTGCTGTAATTTGTACTGGTGGGGGGTTTTCTTTATTTTTTGTTTTTTTTTGTGATCTCTCCTTTTTTTAATATTTCTGTGGGTTGAGTCTCTATCTCCAATTTCGATAATTCGAATTTTTTCATGTGACTACCATTAGCGCCATCTATGTTCATGCCATCATTACTATTATATATTGTTCTGAGATCGTCGCTGCTTTTTACTTTAAGGATTGAAGGTGTTGTATTTCTTGGTTTGTTGGACTTTTTAATATAAGGATTTTTAATATAATTTTTAATATTATTCTCTTTATTCATTTATATATACATATTATTGATATTTTTAAATATTTAATAAATAGTATAAAAAGATTGTAAAACATTTAAAAATATAAAAAATAGTAGCCCACCGGTATCGGGAACAGTATCCAAGCTACCGGTGGTCAGGGCCCCAGCGAGAGGAACCTCCTGACGATGCGCGCCGTGTCCAGGAGTACCGCCTTCTGCATCAGACCCTTGACCCAGCCGCCTAACGAAAGCCTCCTCAGATGTAAGTCGAGGCTCTTGGCTATTAGACCATTGGCTGAAACGACTATCGGCACAATGACTGCTGAATCCACATCCCACATGTGAACAACCTCGCGCGCCAAATCAAGATATTTACTTTGTTTATCTTTCTCAGCTTTCACGAGATTCTCGTCATGCGGGATGGTGATATCAATAATCATTGCGCGACGTTCTGATCGATCTATCACCACTACATCAGGCTTATTAGCCATAATAGTCCTGTCAGTGATAATAGATTGATCCCAGTATAAGGTGACATGGCCATTTTCGAGAACTGGGTCGGGCACATACCTGTAGTACGCTACCTCTGAGTCCACAAGGCTATATTTCAGGGCAAGTTGTTGATGGATAATCCTGGCCACTAGATTGTGTCGGTGCAAGTACTCTGTGTTAGCTAGACGAGAACAACCAGAGATAATGTGACGGATAGATTCACCAGGACAGTGGCATGCCCGACAAATGTCAACTGTGCCGTCCTTCACGATATACTTCCGACAGTTATTCGTCATCATAACTTCATCCATAATTGCACAAACAAATCCTTCGGTCTCCCCGAAGAGGTCACCGAAGCGTAACCAGGCCACGGACGCTAACAGATCAACATCAGGCCCATGTAAGGCCCGAAAAAAGCGCCCGTGGAGTTCCTTACTCTGCCATACCACCATGCGATCATTAGTGCTTAGTACTTGAGGTTTGCGCCAATTCTCTTTAGCTAAGGTAAGCGGGGTAAGTCCTTTATCCACTGCGACGACATTTCGATGCATCCCCACGTCAGCATGGAGAAAATAATCTCTGAGGCTGCATATCTCACGGTTGTGGAGGGTCTTAGCATTATTATTATTTATTTATTTATTTATTATTATTATTATTTATTTATTATTATTATTTCCTTTATTTATATTTATACATTTTTTTTATTTTTAAATATTTCAACGTAAGTAACATGAAAAAAAACATTTAAAAATATAAAAAATAGAAACCCACCGGCATCGGGAGCAGGGTCCAAGCTACCGGTGGTCAGGGCTCCAGAGAGAGAAACCTCCTAACGATACGGGCTGTCGGCGCATCATGCGACGACAGACGACACCGGGGCAGGCGCCGGGTGCGGGGTTCTGCAACCGGCTGCGCGTGCGCCGTGCCTCCGCTCATCACTCAGCTGATCGCCGCGTTATAGCACGGGCATTTCTTTTGTTACAACAAATTTATTAAGCAAGCATTATACCTATTTATACAGTCCACTGCTTTTATTAAGTCCCGATAAGGCCTAAACACGGGCCGTGTCCAAGAGTACTGCTTTCTGTATCAAGCCTTTGATCCAGCCATCCAACGAGAGCCTCCTTAGATGTTGGTCGAGGCTCTTGGCTATTAGGCCATTGGCTGACACAACGATTGGTACAATGATTGCTTAATTCACCTCCCACATGTCGACAACCTCGTGTGCCAAGTCGAGATACTTTATTTCTTTCTCTTTCTCGGCTTTCACTAGGTTCTCGTCATGCGGTACAGTGATGTCAACAATCATTGCACGACGCTCTAATCGATCTATCACTACAATATCAGGCTTATTGGCAACAATAGTCCTGTCTGTAATGATAGATCGGTCCCAGTACAATGCAACATGACCATTTTCGAGAACTGGGTCGGGCACATACTTGTAGTACGGTACTTCCGATTCCACAAGATTGTATTTCAAAGCGAGCTGCTGATGGATAATCCTGGTTACGAGGTTATGCCTGTGCAAGTATTCGCCGTTAGCCAGACGCGAGCAACCAGAGATAATATGTCGGATAGATTCTCCCGGACGGCGGCATGCCCGACATATGTCAACCGTACCATCTTTCACGATATATTTCCGATAGTTGTTCGTCATCCTAACTTCGTCCATAATTGCACATACAAAACCTTCGGTTTCTCCAAAGAGATTTCCGAAACGTAGCCAAGATACGGACGCTAGAAAATCTACACTAGGCTCATAGAGAGCCCGGTAAAAGCGTCCGTGTAGCTCTTTGCCTTGCCATACCTCCTTGCGGTCGTTCGTACTAAGTATTACAGGCTTGCGCCAGTTCTCTTTAGCCAAGGAGAGTTCCCTTGTCCACTGCGACCACATCTCGATGCATCACACCATCAAACTTCCGAAAATACTCCCTGAGACTGCATACCTCGCGATTGTGAAGGGTCTTGGCATTTAAAAAGCCTCGACCCCCACACTTTCGCGGGATATACAGCCTCATTACCGAGAAGCGTGGGTGATTCATTCGGTATGTAGTCAGTAGTGTACGAACCTTCCTATCAAGGGTATCAAGTTCTGTTTTAGTCCACTTGAGTATGCCAAAGGAGTACATCAAGACTGGCATGACCCAACCATTGAAGGCACGCACCTTGTTTCCGCCTGACAGAAGGCTTTTTAAGACTTTCGTCAGACGGCCCAAGAAGCGCTCTCGCAACGATTGTTTTATGTCAGCCTCGTTTATGCCTAATGCCTCCGACATGCCCAAGTACTTGTAAGTCTCCGTTGAGGCAAGTGATCTAAGTTGTGTGGAATCTGAGAGTTGTATTCCCTCAGAATCCACAATCTCCCCTCGCTTTACATGCATGACTGCACATTTCTCCACATCGAATTCCATTCTGATGGAGTCACTGAAGGTTTTAGTTACCTTCAGTAAATCCATCAGATGTCGATCAGAGGGAGCAAAGAGTTTTAGGTCATCCATGTAAAGGAGGTGAGATATCACCTGACCACCCCGTCTCACCCAGCCCTGACCCCTCTAGTAGTGTACTAAGAGGATTCAGGGCCAAGCAAAACCACAGAGGACTCAAACTGTCACCTTGAAATATACCACGCTCAATCCTGATCGGTTCACTGATTCTCTGAATTTGTCGGCATCCTGGGTAACGAAGGACTGTCCTCCATTGCCCCATGCATGACAACAGGAAAGCGCGTAGAGTAGCATCTACTTTATACAGCTCCAGCACCCTCATGAGCCATGCACGGGGCACGGAGTCATAGGCCTTCTTGTAATCTATCCAGCATGTCGACAAGTTCTTTCTAAATCGGCGAACCTGTTGGCTAATGGTCATATCTATGAGGAGTAGCTCCTTAGTACCACGGGACCTGTTCCTACATCCATTTTGAGACGCAGACATTATTAAATTTTCATCAATATGATTACAAATTTTTGTAAATCGATGTAATAAGTTTATAGACCGTCGGTAAGCAGTTGATGGGTCTATAGTTTTTGGGTTCCGCAGTACTACCAGATTTATGGAGCAGATGGGTAATTCCAGTAGTTAAAAAGTGTGGGAGCGTCCCAGTTTCTAAAGATGACTGGAATTGAGACGCCAAGCGAGCGTGAGAACTACGCAGCCATTTTATCCAAAAACTATGCAGTCCATCCGGGCCAGGAGCTTTCCAGTTCGGCATAGGGTGGACTGCATAGGCTACGTCTTGGGGGCTGATGAAAATTTCTCCCATAACTGGTAGTGGTTCACACACTCGCTCTACGTCACGTATCCAATCACCTTCGGCATGACTGACCGGTACTGACCAGATGTTACGCCAGAATGAGCACATAGCGTCATCATCCGGCCAGCACGCTTCACCCACACCATTATTAGGGCGCTCCCAAGCTCTATATACCCCATCTTTGATCGCTTTGGAACGTACGATTCTGATAATACCGTTCCACGCGTCTTTTATACCTACGGATACGATTTGCCCATGCATAAACCTTCTGCTTCAGGAAGTCGATGCGCTCGGTGACACGAGATACATAATCTTGGGGATTAATATCTGTCCCCGAAAATGCTCGTCTCACAAAGCGCATCACTTTTGCCCTCCCTGAAGCAGATTAGCTTACTTATGAGCGCTCCGGCCCCGTTGATACGCCGCTCAATCCTGCACTGCCAGGCTGGCACCGCTGGTTTCGGCCGTGTATCTCTATCAGAGACTGGAAACCTAACGTGAGCTACACGGCATGCAGCAACAGCCGCACAGTACAGGATTGAATGGGTATCACCGAGATCTTTACTGTTGTCAAAATAATCTGACAGCATTTAATCCAGAGCACACACAAGCGCCAAGTTTTTATTATTCATGGGCAAACGAGGCAAGCGTGGTCTGAATTCTGGTGGAACGGATCGAAACTCCAGAAACGCACCCTCCAAAGCGCTCCTCAACTGTTCACTACACTGGGTACTTACATTTGTAGCCGTGTCATTGACAACCACTTCAGCAGGGTCTGACTGTGGCAACATCACTGATGGTGTCACAGGTTGGTTAGAAATGTCACGACTACTCAGCATTTCGGAGCGCAACTGATCAAGCACGGAGTCATTCAACATATGATTACGCTGAATAACCCGCACCTGATCCGACAATCGTTGGGCCGACACGATGATGGCTGGCTCAAACACCTGGAACAGAGAGAGCATCCGACCACGGTACGCAGTCAGGTTAGTTCCCCCCTCTGTAGCCCCAAAGTATGCGCGCATTACACTTTTATTAATGTCTGGTGTCCATCGCATGCGCTGCACACTCCCACCGGAAACGGGGACCCTGTCCGAGGTCAGTGGCCTTGGTGGTCCTAAGCTATCCGGAGGCCGGGTTTTTACGGTGTAAAAATAGTACATTTGTAATTATTATATTTGTTCTGAATGAATGTATGCAGATTTGTGTTATGCTACAAAACAGGTTTCGGTACAAATGACCGAAGTGAGCTGCGAGACACTTGGCTATCATTAAAAGACCGCGTGAATAGTAATAACAAAGTAATAACAAAAATTTTCGAGACAAATAGAATTAAAATGAACATTAAAGATAGTTGCTATAATTAAATATACACTACACAATAGAATAAGCTTGAACAAAAAAAAACAAACAAAATATATAAGTCGAACTAATTAGTGTTATTTCCGCCGTTACCCAGTGAAGGACCGAAGACACGCTGTATGTCAGATTCACAGCGTATAAGACAAGCGGGGTCCCCTGGTTTGTTCCTGGCGTAAATACGGCCTCGTTTTGTCCATAGAAATTGCCAATCATGGCGAACCCCGGCCTCACGAGCGCTACGAAATAACTCGATTTAGTTTTGAGGCGTTCATTCACAAAGATGCGCGTCGCAGCGCCCGGCATATCCAGATCAGCAGTGGTTTTACCGCGCCGCACTCGTGCACCTCCCAACATCTCATCCCGTAGGTCACGACGTGCGAGACGCACGACGAGAAAGCGCGGGTGGGTCTCCACCGGCGCCGATGCCTGCATTGCGTTAATGCGACTGCCACCGACACGCTCGGCACTTACTATATCACGCGCCTCTATTTTAACGCCGATCTTTGATGCAACCAGCATAGCAGTATGAACGGGGTTTTCGCCAGTGGTATCGGGATTATTAGAGATCTGTATATCATTTGCAAGCAATTCCTGGTCTCGGTCATTAATATCGCTTCGCAATTGCGTAATTATCTCGTCCACCTCTGATGATACTTGAGGCTGAATCAGCTTGTTCTCCATTGCGGCTACTCTGTCCTCGAGATTAGTCATACGATCATTCGCGGAATTAAGAGCGGATCTAAGCTCGGACAGGTCATCCCGTAGCAGTTGGAATTCCTTACGCACCGAGTTCAAAATTTCATCCTTGAATGACCTCAGCTCTGCCTTGAGGATATCTAGATTGAGCTCCTGTGTGGTATTTAATGTGCTTATGTCCATCAGATTACCGATACTATCCTCCAGTGCAGCTGGTGCATGTCCCCTCACCGGTGTATTAGGCTTGTTATCCCTCGGCAGGTTCCTTTTGCACTCAGGACAGTGCCAGGGGGTTGATATTGGGCCAGTATTGCGCATTCCTAGGCACTCTCGGTGGTAACAAGACCTGCATTTATCACAAGTAACGGCCTCTGTCGGCGAAAGGAATCTACCACAGCCGCCGCACTTAGACATAGTGACTCTGTAGTTTCCGCAGTTGAGCAGAATCGATCCACCTATAAAGGTACGTCAGTAAATAAATAGATGGCGCTATTTTTAGAAAGCGTATATGGCAGTTTTAATGGTGTTTATGGTAAATGATGGCGATGACACTGATTAACGCATAAAGTCACCGAAAAAGACGCGAACACTGACGGTTTTGCGCAACTTATTTCCAGTTCACTATCAATTGTTCTTTTTTCGTTTGGTAGCGGGTACTTAGACACTAATTGTTAAATTGTTGGGAGAATAGTATTCCTTTTTAGAGTTTATTGTATTTTAAACTGCACATAAACACTGAATAATAATATTACTTGTAGGTTGCACATAGAAAAGTATTTTAACACTAAACAGAAGCGGATATAACTGTTATTTTTTATTTGTACTCGTTATGTAAACAAAGAGCTTAAGGCTGATTGATATCCGTCGACACACTCAACCGTCGGCAAAACCCCGGATGGTGATATCAATAATCATTGCGCGACGTTCTAATCGATCTATCACCTACCACACTACATCAGGCTTATTGGCCATAATAGTCCTGTCAGTGATAATAGATCGATCCCAGTATAAGGTGACATGGCCATTTTCGAGAACTGGGTCGGGCACATACCTGTAGTACGCTACCTCTGAGTCCACAAGGCTGTATTTCAGGGCAAGTTGTTGATGGATAATCCTGGCCACTAGATTGTGTCAGTGCAAGTACTCTGTGTTAGCTAGACAAGAATAACCAGAGATAATGTGACGGATAGATTCACCAGGACAGTGGCATGCCCGACAAAAATGTCAACTGTGCCGTTCTTCACGATATACTTCCGATAGTTATTCGTCATCATGACTTCATCCATAATTGCACAAACAAATCCTTCGGTCTCCCCGAAGAGGTCACCGAAGCGTAACCAGGCCACGGACGCACGGACTTAGCATTCAAAAAGCCGCGACCCCCACATTTCCGCGGGATGTACAACCTCATCACTGACGAGCGTAGGTGATGCATACGATATGACGTCAGCAGTGTACGGACTCTCCTGTCCAGGGCGTCAAGCTCAGTCTGCGTCTCAAGCAAGCAAGCTCACTTGACTATGCCGAAAGAATATATTAAGACTGGCATAACCCAACCGTTGAAGGCACGCACCTTGTTTGCACCTGACAAAAAACTGTTGAAAACTTTTCTCAGGCGGCAGAAGAAGCGTTCCCGCAACGATTGTTTTATGTTAGCCTCACTGATTCCCAATGCCTCCAACATACCCAAGTACTTATAAGTTTCAGTTGAGGAAAGGGATCGAAGGTGTATGGTGTCCGAGAGCTGGGTTCCCGGGGACTCCACAATCCCCCCTCGCTGCACATACATGACGGCACATTTGTCCACACCAAACTCCATTTTAATGGAGCCACTAAATTCTACAGTTAACTTTAGTAGCTCCATCAAATGGGCATGTTTATGGGCAAACAGCTTTAGGTCATCCATGTAAAGGAGGTATTGCCTGATCACCTCTTCTCAACCTATAACCCAGCCCTGAACCCTCTAATAATGTGCTCAGAGGGTTCAAGGCTAAGCAAAACCATAGCGGGCTCAGACTATCGCCCTGAAATATACCTCGCTCAATCCTAATCAGTTCATCGCTACCTTGGATTTGTCGACATCCTGGATAGTGAAGGACTGTACTCCATTGCCGCATACATGACATTAGGAGGGTGCGTAGCGTTGTATTTATTTTAAATAAATAAATAAATAAAAATGATTTATTGCCAGAAATCGGTTACAAAAAAAATTAAAACTAAAACAAAATGCAAGTGTTATTTTGGCAATTGGGGTAAGCTCAGCACTAACACTGTGGAGACAAATCTCCACAGGGCTGATTTTCAGCATACCCCATCGTTCGAACTCAGGTGGTTGTTACGTAGAAAAAAAAATAAAAACAAAGAGAGTGTTAAGCGAATTGGCACAGTGAACTAAAATTACAATAAACAGGTATATAATAAAAATTAAAAAAATAATTGTGCAGTACCAAAAATAAAATGTTGTTAGCAATCTTATTACGATGGACTATTTTTTTAAGTGTTTGTTGTGTGTATGACGTGTGTTTGTATATGTGTGTTGTTTCTGGTTCGTTGTAGTAGAAAATTTTTATATTGAATTTTAAATAGATTAAAACTATACTTTTTCCGTATAGGTGGTGGAATATTGTTCCAAATCTTGGACGCACTATATTTGAAGCAACCTTGGAATCCAGTGGTCTTATGTTTGGGTATTGATAAGACATTTTGAGATTTTGATCGGGTATTAAGTGAGTGAGCATCCTTCATCCACGTCAACTTCTCGAACAGATACTCTGGCTTTTTACTCCATAAAATTTTATGAGTTGTGCAAGCTATATGAAGTTCTCTTCTAGTCTTCATATTCAAAATATTTATTCTAACTAAGTAAGGAGTGACATGCTCTCTTCTTGGTATGCTAAAACAGAATCTAGCATATGCATTCTGCACTCTTTGAATGGCATTTTCCATTTTAGCATACAATCTTGGTCCGTACACTGCACTACAGTAGTTAAAAGGCGATAGAACTAAAAGGTCACATAGCAAAGTCCTTACACTCTCAGAGACATGCTTTCTTATACTATAAAGAACCTTTAACTTGTAAAAAGCTGTTTTAATTTTATCATTGACATGTTTAATAAATTGCAATTCGCTATCGAGGATCACACCTAAATTTCTCGCTTCTGTCACAATCGGTATAAGTACTCCATTAACGGATAATTGCGGGCTATGAAAGAGGACATTAGCGATTTGATTTCTAGTGCCTAAAATTAACATTTTCGATTTAGAAGGATTTAATATTAGTGAATTTTTTGAAGCCCATTCAAAGATCCTATTTAAATCGCTGCTTATGATGCTAATTGATTGCTGCGTGTCATCAGCTTTAAAAGAATAGTACATTTGGGTATCATCGGCATATAAATGGTATTTACAATATTTTATATGGGTTGGCAAATCGGCTGTATAGATTGAAAACAAAATTGGACTCAAAATTGATCCCTGTGGAACGCCACTAGAGAAACCATACTAGTATGAAAGCTTTGCAATGAGCATATCGGGGTTCAGGCAATCGAAAGCACGCGAAAAATCAAGTAGGATTACAGCACTACTGAGACCCATATCGGAAGCTGTTATTAAATCATCAGTCACTTGCAGAAGTGCAGTTTCTGTACTATGTCCTTTCCTGAAACTCGACTGGAATGAGGAAATAATATTTGTATTATACACATATTTTTCCAATTGAGTAAATACCACTCTCTCCAGCTCCTTTGACAATACTGGGAGAATGCATATTGGTCTCAAATCCTTAAGCTGTTCTATAGACTGGGACTTAGGTATTGGTCTAACAAGTGCTCGCTTCCATGACTGTGGGAAAATATTCAATTTAATTGAGCGATTTATAATAGCCGTGATAATCAGCATTGTCTCAGAGAGAGTAAGTTTTATCATGTCAGCGTTTATGCGATCATGACCCATTGCGTTTGTATGGATATCCAGAATAATTTTACCAATAGTTTCGTGGGAAACAGGCTCCAATGAAAACACATTATTACTTGCTTTATACGTTTTAAAAAACTGCAAAGTCTCTGCTGTCTATGCTGCCATCACCAGGGATATTGATCATTGATTTGGATCATTCAAACCATCTGGGATCAATGTTGAGTGTTCATTTGTTATATTTATACTCTTTAAGTATTTCCACATTTTTTTAGGCTGGTGTAGATTGATGTTGACGTAATTTGTGAAGAAAGCCTTCTTTTCTCTTTCTGTTGCACCTATTACCAAATTCTTAAGACTTTTATAATACGCTTTAGATGAAGTAGTCTTCCTATTACAGGCTCTTATATGTACTTTATCTTGAAGAGACATCATATACCTAATCGTGTCCGTTATCCATGGTTTGGGGGATTCTTTGATTCGTTTGCGTTTGACAGGCGCATGTCTATCAAAAAGATTAATTAATTGTTCATTAAACTTTGCGATCATTACATTAGGTTCTGGCATCTGCATGATATCATTCCATGAAATAGATTTCAAATCAACGTCAAATGATTTCTCGTTGATATTACCAAGTGCACGAGATTCAATAAACCGAGATACCGGTTTAGGTTTCCTTATATTGAATTCGTTCAGCACTAACGCATGATCACTAAGACATGTATTGTGTACGATTGTTGTTTTTTTACATCTTTGGGGTATATTAGTCAAAATCAAATCTAACAAGCTTTCTGATTCTACCGTTTTTCTTGTAGGCTCTTTGACAACTTGATCCAAGCCCAACTGTGAACAGAAAGTCAATAATTCCTTAGATTTAGGATTGTCAAGCGATAGCAGATCTACATTAAAATCGATTAATAGGCAAACGTATTCGCAGTTCCCGCATACACTGAGTGATTCATTTAGAGCGTCCAAAGATATCGTCAGTGTTACACTTTCCGGCCTGTAGGCTGTACCTATAGCCATGCGTGCACCAGGAAGCGCCAACTCCAGCCACATCTGTTCCAGCTGTGAGTCGGGGTGGGCGCGAACTCGCGCGCGCAAACTTCTCCTAATATAAAACCCGACGCCGCCACCTCTTTTGTTCAATTTTCGAGCCCTGTGCTTAAAAATGAATCCAGGAAGGGTGGGAGAAAACGTTTCCTGCCCCTTCCGAATCCATGTTTCATTCAAGTCCAGTATATCCGGTTTGTATGTAACTGTGGTAGCCTCCAACTCATCCCTGCCAGTGTTCAGTGATCTAGCTTTAAGTAGACCAATCTTTAAACCAATCCTCTTAATGTGTGTACTACCCATACTGACACTCTTTTAGAGCAGGAAAAAAAAACCGTGTACATATTTAGCCCTATTATAGAAGGTAGGAGGTAAAGAAAAAGAAAACGTTGCACCGATGGTACGCAAGTTTTGAAAAATAAAAAAATAAACGCAATGTTAGTTTGCGTAGGAGGCAACAGGTTAGCACATTTATCAAGGGCCCATGCCACCGCTTCGCAGAGAGAAGCATTATCCAAATTATGTAAGAAATCACTATTATTATTACTTGCCGAGAATTTTAATTATGTTTACAATCAAGTTGTAAAATAGGAATCCTATGCGAAACCAGCGTAAGCCACCTACTATCCAAGCTGGTGTATTTAACTGGTAGAAAACAGATTTTATCTGTCTATACATAGTTTTATCATGAATAAAAATAAAAATCGATATAAGTTATGTTTAAGGTGGGTAGAAATAACTTTATGTTTCGCACTAAAGTATACTATTAGTTAATATAGCTTGGTTATAATATGTTTATCATAATCAATAAAGGAACGCTGTTTGGGTCTTGCTGGATATTAAATAAAAGTGGACTGTAATTTCTGATATGTGCTAGTTTATTCGCCGTATAAAAATCGCACAAAAAAAGTCATCCGACGGATATCGGATCCTAAGGCGAGTGTTCTACATAATTAAGCTCTCGTGTGCCGGCGCTGCCCGCAGTGGTGGGGGCGCACTTGCGTCGCTCCGCAGAACCGGTCAGCGCTGGGTTATGCTGTGTCGCAACATGCTCCCCGGGTTGAAGGTTGGAGGCTTCAATTTCTGGAAGGGGACACAAATTATTAAATGCCCTACGAATGGTGCCTCCTTTCGTTTTTAGCTCAACCACTCTAGCAACGCCATCACTCCCTGGGTAGAGCTTTGTCACTCTTCCCAAAGACCAGAGAAGAGGAGGAAGAGCTTTCTCCTTAATTAAAACTAGAGCCCCTTGCTTGAGTTCCGACCTCGACTGTTTCCATTTAGTTTTTGCTTGTAGCAAGGAAACATATTCGACAGCGAAACGATTCCAGAAATGCTGTTTGATGAGCTGTATTCTTCGGTATCGTTCGAGAGAGTTGATGTTGGTTGCTGACACCTGTGGATATGGTATAGACATTAATGGTCGTCCAATTAAAAAATGAGCTGGAGTTAGGGCGGAAAAATCGTGAGGGTCTGAAGAAAGCGGGGTGAGAGGACGGGAGTTTAAAATAGCTTCAATCTGAGTGAGGCAAGTCGCCATTTCCTCATAGGTGAAGTGAGTGAGTTGAAGTAACCTGCGAAGATGATGTTTGGTAGACCGTACGGCGGCCTCTGCTAAGCCATTGAAGTGTGGACTATAGGCTGGCACGAATTTAAATTCAATACCTTGCTGCGCTATGCGACCTTCGAGATCAGACTTAGCCAGAAACCTTGTCAACTCATTGAAGGTGCCAACAAAGTTAGTGCCATTATCCGAAGTGATACTCGAAGGTTTACCACGGCGGGACACGAAGCGATTTAAAGCGGCTATATAAGCAGCTGTAGATAGTGCTGTAACAAGTTCAAGATGACAGGCCTTTACAGCATTACAAATAAATATTGCCAAATAACATTTAATTAATCGACAGCCTCTGCCCTTTCGGTCCGCTACCAACACTGGCCCAGCGTAGTCCACAGAGCAATGCAAAAAGGGAAATTCTAATTCCGTTCGAGATGCAGGTAACTGCCCCATAATAGGCTGAATGGTTTCGGCCTTGAACCTGCAACATCGAACACACTTATTCACAACTGACTTAGATAAGTTCCTGCCCCTCAAAGGCCAGTAAGTTTGTCTAATGGTCGCTAAAAGTAATTGTGGACCAGCGTGTAAATATTTTAAATGAAAATAATTAAATAAAATTCTACTAAAATGATGCTTACCACAAATTAGAATTGGATGTTTAGTATCATAACTGTATGGCGAATTGCTAAGTCTGCCACCAACTCGAATAATATTCTTAGCATCCAAAAATGGGGACATAGATGATAGTCTATGTTTTGTAGGCAATTTCTTCCCACCTTTTAAAATAACATATTCATCAAAAAACATTTCTAACTGAACTTTATGAATAATTAAATTTAATGAACTTTGAAGCTCTGTAACTGACAGATAACCTTCTAATTTAGTTTTATTTCGACAATTGTAAATAAATCTCTGTAAAAAAGCTATTGATCTTTGTAAATGGGTTAAACTAGATTTACTATTAATTAATTTACATATTAAATTTTCGTTTTTATTATTGTTACTAAATGTAAGGGAACAAGAAAGTAACTCAGGTAGATCGTGCTTCTCGTTGGGCATTTCTGGCCACTCGTCTTCATGTTTCAATAAAAACGTGGGACCTGACCACCACAACGAAGAACTACTGATGGAGTCAGCCTTCACGAGAAACAAGGTCCGCCGGGTTGTCTTTCGACGGTACGTAGCTCCACGGGTGACCTTCAGTACTCTCCTGTATCTCATGAACACGGTTTCGTACGAAACTTTTCAAATGTAAGGAGGATGTGGCCAGCCAACCCAAAACGATAGTTGAGTCACACCAAAATCTGCATTTAGTAATAGTTAGACTTAAAGAGGCTAGTACCTTGTTACACAACCTTGCAGCCAGCAAGGCTCCGCAAAGCTCGAGGCGAGGAATCGTTGTCGGCTTTATCGGCGCTACTCTATTTTTAGAGGTTAAAAGGTGTAAGATAACTAGCCCTGATTTATGCACAGAACGGATATACAAACACGTACCGTATGCTCGCTCTGAAGCATCTGAAAAGACATGAATTTCATTGGTATCAGAATCATCGCTAAGAACCCACCGAAGAATTTTTAATTTATTTAGGTAAGGCAACGTGTATGCAAAGGTTGACCACAGCTGCTTTATCTCAAGAGACACTTCGTCATCCCATGCATATTGCTTGACCCACAACATCTGCATAATAATTTTGGCTTCAACGACGCAAGGGCCCACTAGGCCCAATGGATCAAAAATCTGACTAATGACTGAAAGAATGTGGCGTTTTGTTACTTTTTTATTAAGTTCAATATTGATCGAAAATGACAAACTATCTGAGTTACAATTCCAATTAAGGCCTAAGGTTTTGGAAGCTATGTTTGTGGTAGTTTCAGAAAAATTTAAGACCTGATCAGTATCCATTTGTGTAGGAGATAATTGTTTTAAAATTAAATTATTATTTGATCTAAATTTTCTCAAATTAAACTGAGCTGATGCTAAAGTGGTTATTACTGCTTTGCAAAGTGAAATGGTATCCGAAATAGAAGACGCTCCCCCCAAATAATCATCAATATAAAAATCGTTTTGTATTGACTCTTTGACCACATCATTAGAAGCGCTAGATGCTAAACTTACCAAACACTTGGTGGCTAAATATGGCGCAGATGTCATACCATACGTCAATGTATTAAGCGTTTAAGTTTTTAAGGGCTCATTAGAATTATACCTAAAAATAATTTGTTGCAAACTGCGTTGAGACGGATCAAGTTCGATCGTCCTATACATTTTTTCTACGTCTCCGGTTACAACAAACTTATGTTGGCGAAAACGAATTAAAATTGAATATAAATCTTGTTGGACAGTTGGCCCGACCATCTGGATGTCATTTAATGACAAGCCAGACGAAGTAGCCGCTGAAGCGTCAAACACTGTACGAAGCTTCGTAGTAAGGCTCGACTCACGGATGACACCGTGATGAGGCAAGAAATATTTGACCTGTTGGGCATTAGAACAGAACTCTGTATTTACGGTCATATGGCCCAGTTTCATACTCCCTCATAAATTCTGTGTACCTACCTTTGAAAGAAGGATCTTTTCTGAACTTGCGTTCTAATGAAATAAACCGACATTTTGCCTTACTATACGATTCGCCCAAGACTGAAGGATTCTTCTTCAGTGGCATCGATACAACAAAACGTCCGTCACTATTACGTGAAGTGTGTTCTATGAAATGCTGTTCACAGGCACGCTCATCGGGAGATAGTGAGTGCTTAGCTGCTACCGTGTCTAACTCCCAGAAACGAGATAAGTCTGGGTTTGGTTCCCCGTTCAAAAAATTACAAACGGGCACAGAAGTTTGTGACTTCTGTTGAGGAATATATCCTGACACCAACCAACCCAATTTTGTTTCATATAGTTTGGGTAAATTTTTACCCAAATCTATAGAATTTGTCTTTAAGACTGACCAAAATATGGACGCCCCAACTAAAATGTCTGTAGTGGCAGGCTCATTAAAGGAAGGGTCAGCTAGACAGATTCCTGAAGGAAGAGGAATATCCTCAATATTTATAAAAGGAGGCGGTAAATTCCTCGTGAGCTGAGGTAAAATATGACAGTCTATAGTGTATGTATAATCATTATAGAGTGATTTAATAGTAAGAGTACAGGACTGAGTACTTTGTGAATTATTATTGTTAATACCTGTCACTGTGGTGCTTGTACTACGTCGTGACAAACCCAGCTTACCGCAGAGAGACTCCGTCACGAAGTTAGCGGAGCTGCCATTGTCGAGCAACACTCTGGCGAAGTGCTCGACACCCTCGCTGTCGACCACCTTCACGCGCGCTGTGGAAAGCAAGACGTGTGGAGGGGTAGTAAGCTGTTTTGAATCGGTTGAATTGGAATAATTGTTAATAGGGACAATAGGGTCTGGACCATCCGTTGCATGTAAGTGTAAAAGTGTGTTATGTTTCTTCTTGCAGTATTTACATGGAACAAGATTACATCTACTTTCACTATGACCTGGTCGTAAACAAGACAAACCTTCGTGTCTTCCGTGTGTTCGAATTTTGATTATGTTTTAAATCTGAATGAAAAGTAGAATTAAGTTTATTATTTTCATACCTTTGTGATTTCATAACTTTACTTTCTTGTAGTGTTTCCAATAAGTCTGCCCTATTGCTGAGAAACGTTATAAAAAGCTCAAGGGTAGGTGGAATGTCAAGAGTATTCCTATGCGTTTCCCACTCCCTACGAGTAGTAGTATCAAGTTTGTCAGCCATCATATGAATGATTAAGGTGTCCCAATACTGAGTTGGCTGATCTAATGTTGCCAAAGCACGTAAGTTTTTATTAGTAACGTCAATTAGGTTACGAATGGCTTGAGACGACTCCTTGTGAATTTGGTCTACCCCAAATAAGGCCTGAACATGATTATTTACCAAAAGTCTTTTGTTATCATATCGGCTGCATAGTAATTTCCATGCAGCTGCATAATTGTCGCCTTTCACATCCAAACTATCTATTACTAACAAGGCACTATCCTTTAAAGACGCACGGAGATAGTGCAACTTATTGATGTTATCTATATCGGACCTTGAATGGATTAATGATAAAAAGGTGTCCCTATATTCCAGCCAGTGCTGATAGTGTCCACGAAAGGTAGGCAAATCTATTTTTGGCAACCTAACGCAACTATATCTGGAAGAACCTGCCTGTGCATCCTCGAAACTTGTCACAGAACCATCTCGAACCTCGCGTCGTTGGGACGGCTGCTCGCCGAGAAGGCTGCGTGCCGTCGCCACTAGCGCGTGGTACTGGTTCTCGAACTGCTCGCGTTCCTTCAAATCGTCATCCGGACTGTCAGATAGCATCTCGATTTCATTCTGTAATTGATCAAAGTCCGCGTATAAGGTATTGAATTTATCTAGCCTGCCCTCTAAATCTAAAACCTGCAAACTACTTAATTCCTTACAACTTTTAAGCAAATTAATGTAATTATTGAAAATAGTTACTTTAGATTTTAAGGTGCCGCGTTTTTTAATGAGTTTATCTACTTTAGCATCGGCCATTGCAATAAAGAATGCGTAAAAAAACGAAGGCAAGGCAATTAGATAGGTAAACAAGTAGGCGATTCTAAGAATTATAAAATGCAAAAACAAGTTTTTTACAATAGTGCAACTGCGATGCGTGTGGTCCGATCAGCTGTAAGCGATAAGGATCTAACGGTGAATAATGAGTTGGTAGTAAACAACACGTGCACTGGCTTCGTAAAAAATAAGATGCCTATTCTTGTTCAATGCAATATTATTTTGGCAGAAAGATATTATGAGGCTAATATGTATATAGGCTAAATTTGCGAAAAAAGCACTGAGACTTAAAATAATGACATTGCACTCACCAGAACGAAGGAATTTATGTTGTAGATAGAAAATAAGGAATAAAGGAGTAATTGGAACGAACTCACAAATGCTATAACACATCAACTCTTAGGTGTTTTCAAATCGTCTTCCTCTTGTAAGCTGGAATCGTGGCGATGGCGGTCCAAAGTCCGCGCGGGCGACCTCCAAATGACTTTCGTCGACGACGTGTAGTCGTAGTTATTCCGGGGCGTGTGTGGATGCTTTACAAAATCTTCCAAAATTCTCCTGATGCTTGGATTATGGCCTATGAATCTTGCAATGCTGAAGTCCACAACTGAAGGGCTCCGAAAGTTCTAGACTTTTACTTCTTCACGACACTACACGGCGAGAATCCTGAAGGACCATTGTTTGGGTCTTGCTGGATATTAAATAAAAGTGGACTGTAATTTCTGATATGTGCTGGTTTATTCGCCGTATAATAATCGCACAAAAAAAGTCATCCGACGGATATCGGATCCTAAGGCGAGTGTTCTACACAATTAAGCTCTCGTGTGCCGGCGCTGCCCGCAGTGGTGGGGGCGCACTTGCGTCGCTCCGCAGAACCGGTCAGCGCTGGGTTATGCTGTGTCGCAACAAACGCTGAATGTATTTGTAATTGTTGTGTATACAACATTATTATTAGTATATGCGAAACCTGAAACACGTGTCTTAGTATTTTTATGTAAATAATCTATGTACAAAATTTCAAAACTTGTATCATGAAAAATCACAAAGTTATAAGCTTGTTAAGTTACCTGGTTGTCCGTACAAAAACATGCTCATCACGCGCAGGCGCCGCCCCGCGCCCGCGTTGTCGCGGCGCTCATTGATAATAATGTAGGTACCTAACCGTACGGCGATTTCCGATTGCATTGTATTTAACTGATGATACATCACACTTTCCACATTTTCCATCACACTTCCAGTCTTTGAACTGTCGTAATGGTCAAGTGTAGGTAGACATTAATAAGTACTTTATTTGTAAATGCAGCCGTAAGTGATTAAATGTAGTCAATGCGATATGTTGCACCTTATACCAAACACTGTAAGTTCAAAATGGATGAAAAGTGTTAAACATCGCACTACTTAACCACAACAGGCTGTAGGTACAAATAAAAACGTGTGTTCATGTGTGTGACGATACTTTAATGTTAGATAGCTCCTCGTGCCGCACTGCCAGGAATACGTTATCACTTATCACCACAAACCGCTAGTATCCGTACCATTTCTTACACGAACACTATGCTTTTTACATACGATAGGTACACGTCAACCGAAACACAACTGCCGCGTGCTCGCGTTATCACCACAAACTGCTACTGTACGTACCATTTCTTAAACGAACACTACCTATGCTTTTTACATACGATAGGTACAGATCAACTAAAATGCCGTGCGCTTGCGGTCGCGCTCTCGTTTTGTACCTACTTATCTGAACGGGAGCGACATACGTGCACACTTCCCTATAGCTGCCGGGCGACTGAAGTGGTTGGTTTACCCCCGGGCCCCGCCCCACTGCGCCCGCGCTGACCGCTCAGTGTCAGTGACCTGTGTTGCGCGCATATGATTGCGAATAGGTACTTAGTGTCGCTCGGTGTCCTACTCGTAACATTTTTTAAATGTTTTTGGGACAAAATATAACATGATGTAAAAATTATTGGAATCGATTCAGTTACTGATTCTGAACAAACTATATTCAGGTTTCGCATATACTAATAATAACGATGTATATGTA
This sequence comes from Acronicta alni, assembly GCA_964056405.1. NCBI lineage: Eukaryota > Metazoa > Arthropoda > Insecta > Lepidoptera > Noctuidae > Acronicta > Acronicta alni. Next base: position 18,680,006 of record OZ043913.1, read on the forward strand.
AATAGTGTTTGAAATTTTTGTTTGTAATTTCGGGTGTATGTTGTAAAAGTTGTAAACGGTGAGTTGTTTGATATGTTGAGGTGTGTGGGTATTAAAGATGAAGTAAGGGGCACACTGAGTGAAAGTTACTGGTAAATAGTAGGAAGTGACAATAATATTTATGACACAGTAAATTATTGTAAGACATGCAAATTCTAATGTGCCTAGTCATACGTTATTTAGCGCTGATAAGTCCTCTTCCTTTTTAATCTCCACTCGCGGGCTTCCTTCGATCTTCCTCATGTAAATTCTACTCTTATTAGTCCAGCAGTACATGAAGTTTAAGGTCTTAGCTGTGTCGCGGGCCATTGCGAATAGTTTACGGTCTTTCTTAGTCAAACTCTCACTTATGTATATCGGGATTGAGGGGCCTTGAAGACCAATCGAGGTCGTGGAGAGTTTACTTTTTGGATTAGCCTTATTAAAATCCTTCACGCCATTCAGGATCTTATTTTTACACAAAACTGATGTTAATTCGGTCACAACAATTGAGGCGCCATTTTTGTGTTTAACTCTACAAATATCCTTTGTCTCTGTTGGTTGAATATTGACTTTAAATGAGTTACAAGTCTTTTGAACAATTTGACACAGGTCTTGTTGTGTCTCCTGCTTTATTTGTTGTACCTCATTAGGCAAATTACGAAACTCAACAACTGTGGACTTGAGCCTTTTTTGCATGTCGTCAATTTTATTTTCCAGGGTGGCTATATAGTTCATATTTTCTTTCCTTTCACGTTCCATGTTAAGTAGTTTATCCTTAATCTTTTCGTATTGTTTAGACATGAATTCCATGGACTTCTGCATTTCACTATTGGTGGCCTGAATATTAGAGTTTAGTTCTTTAAGCTCCGCAATATCTGAGGACAATTTGTTGAGGACACAATCTTGATCGTTCTTCCACGTATTAAGCATAGCCAGTAATTCATCCTTCAGGGACATGTCTTCACTATTTCCTTTATCATCGCTCCGGGGTTTTTTTTTGTCTTCTCCCTACATAGTTTAATGGATTTTCTGGATCAAGTTTGGTGATGTCATTTTCAGATGAAACCTGATGAACATTATTTCCTTGAGGTGGTGGTGTCCGACGTATCATCTTTAGAGTGGTTAATTATAAGGTCCGCAGTTTATGTGGTTATACAACGGCCAGTATTCAACGGCCAGTATAGTTGACCTCCGCACGCTGCACGCTGGGGCGCTAATTAGCGGCTTATTAAAATGGACACTTACACAATAGGCGACCGGTTCGACGTACGAACAGAAAATATTCTTGTCACTTTCTTACACACAGATAATATTGCACTGGTTTATTTCGCTTTATCGTAATGAACACGTCCAATCACTTACGCGGCCCGAGCCCGAGTCTCGAGAGGTTTTATACAACTCCATCACCCTCATAAGCCATGTATGAGGTACCGAGTCATAAGCCTTCTTGTAATCTATCCAACATGTAGACATAATATCCTTTCTAAAGCGGCGAACTTGCTGATTAATGGCCATGTCAATGAGAAGTAGCTCTTTAGTGCCACGGGACCCATTCCTACATCCATTCTGAGAAGCAGACATAATGTTATTGTTTTCAATATGTTGATTAATTTTCGCCCATATCGCCATTATCAAAATAATTTGACAGCAGTGAATCCAGAGCACACACCATCACACTGTTTTTATTACACATGGGCAAGCGTGGTAGCCGAGGTCTGAGCGCCTGTGGTGTAAATCGATACTCCCGAATCGCATTCTCCAAAGCACTTCTCAATTTATCGTTATACTGGGTACCTACAGATGGAGCCGTATCGCCGTCTTCCCCTACGGTATTACCGAGCTGTGGTGGCGCCACATTATTTACTTGTGGCTGCAACGTGGCCTGAGTCGGGGTAGCGGTAACATGACTGTTCTGCATGTCGGTACGTAGTCTATCAATCACGACGTCATCTAACCTATTATCTCGTTGTATGACTCGCACCTGATCCGACAGTCGTTGTGCCGAGACGTTGACGGATGGTTCAAGTGTCTGAAACAGAGAAAGCATCCGACCACGGTACGCAGTCAGGTTAGTTCCTCCCTCAGTAGCCCCAAAGTATGCGCGCATGACATTTTCATTAATTGAATTGGTCCATCTCATGCGCTGCACACTTCCACCGGGAGCGGGGACAACGCCAGAGGCCGGTGGGCCTCGTGGTCCCAAGCAATCCAGTGGCCGGCGACCCACACGCCGATTACAGGTGTTGGCGACGTGGGTGGAGAGTAATATTCGTCGCTTGAGCTCGACGCAACTGCAGCCTCCGGGGTTCCAGGTTGTCCGGGTTCCAGTGGTTGCGAGGCGGAACTGAGCGACGAATCCGGGGATGGTGGGCGTGCGTTTCTGAGTTTGGCTTTTGATCTCGTCAACATGTTCCTTTTATTTTTGTAGGTGAATGAACATGACGTTTAAAACGTCATGTCCTCTGATTTGCTCGATTTTGATTACTGTTTATTTTTCGTTTTCGCTTCATATTTAACCAGTTAAATTTTCTTATGTTGAATGTTGTGGTATTTATTAATAGATTTAAAATTACTATGGATGAATGTATTACTGGAGTTGAATAATTAAAATATTTCAAGACTGTTGACGTCTGGTGTTGCCATTTTGTTATTATTATCTCCTTTATTCGTCTTTATACTTACTAATTACATTTTTAAATATTTTTATAAAATAAAAAAGACAAAAACATTTAAAAATATAAAAAATAGAGGCCCACCGGTATCGGGAACAGGGTCCAAGCTACCGGCAGTCAGGGCTCCAGAGAGAGGAATCTCCTAACAATACGAGCCGTGTCCAGCAATACTGCTTTCTGGATCAAGCCCTTGACCTAGCCGCCTAACGAGAGCCTCCTAAGATGTAGATCGAGACTCGTGGCTATTAAGCCATTGGCTGACACGACTATCGGTACAATGATCGCTGTGTCCACATCCCACATGTCGACAACCTCGCGAGCCAAGTCAAGATACTTGATTTGCTTATCTTTCTCGGCTCTCACGAGGTTCCCATCATGCGGGACGGTAATGTCAACAATCATTGCACGCCTCTCGATTCGCTCCACCATCACAATATCAGGTTTATTGATCCCAGTACAATGTGATACTGCCATTTTCGAGAACTGGGTCGGGCACATACCTGTAGTACGGAACCTCCGATGCCACAAGAGTGTATTTCAGAGCAAGTTGCTGATTGATAATTCTGGCTACAAGGTTGTGCCTATGCAAGTACTCTTCGTTAGCTAGGCGAGAACAACCAGAGATAATGTGGCGGATCGATTCACCCGGGTGGTGACATGCCCGACAGATGTCAACCGTGCCATCCTTCACAATAATTTTTTTTTTTTTTTTTGTATATTTTTGGCATTTTCCATGCTAAGATTTTAAAGTTATTTAGAAAAGGAAAAATTCGACCGCGGGCAGGATTCGAACCTGCGTCTTCTGGTTAGGTATACCAGACGCTATGACCACTAAGCCACCGGGATTCCTACCCGTCATGTCGAATTTTTCCTTCACATACTGAATTTACGTCTTTTATGGTGACGTCAGTAACACCTATTGAAGAGCAAGTTTTTATTTTGCTTTTCAATAACACCTATTGAATAACTTTAAAATCTTAGCATGGAAAATGCCAAAAATATACAAAAAGATACTTAGAAGGTAAGGTGGCATCGTTCGACATTGAACTTGCTTTCCAAGGCCCTCTTTTTGGCGGTACAGGATATGTCCGTGTTTCCGCCATCCACACCTCAGTCGCAGAGGGTAGGGAGAGCGGCGCATCGCAATACTGACAATCGGAGACCTACCTACGGGATTTGAATGAAATTTTATGTGATCAGGAATAACGTATGGGCTACGTATAGTCTTGCGTGTGCCGCGTTTCGATGCGGACGCGTTATTTACGTATCGAATAGCGCGGTATAAGCTGTCGCTCTCAATTACTCGCCATGAGTAATTTAGTGGTGAATGAGCTGCTGGCGTTCTTGCAGCAGAAGTTGGATGTGATGGACGAGGTGTCCGCTGTCCAAATCTGTGCAATGAACTTCAGCAAGGAAGACATAGCTGCTGCTAAACTGTTGCTGTTCAGCGTGCTAAATAAGCGCGACCAGATGGTGTCCCACCGGCGTGATGGGACTAAGAAAAGCCTGCAGGAGATTATCACGCTGTTCAAGGAGACCGACCCTGACGACGTGCCGACGTTTGTGGCGAAGGAGCTACACAAGCTTCCTCCCGTCACCTTCGACCACGTCGACGTAACTAGCCTTTTGAAGGACATTGTTTTTCTGAAGGCCAGTCTCGCAGATGTGCAAGCAAAATTGGATGCATCACAGCACACTGTCGCCGATTTGCGCAAGGAAGTCATGGAGTTGCGCAACACTGTAGCAGTAACTAGGTCACCAGTTGATGCGTCGAATGTAAACACGCGTCGCGGAGCCGGCCTCGATATACGGTTGTTGAATTCCGCGTCAGCAGTTTCATCGCCAGCGCACCCGTCGATTGCCGAGCTTGCAGAGAGCCTCACCTCCGCCCCCCGCAGCCCCGCTCCCGTCACCGCGGCTCCTCCAAATAGCGCCGCTCGAGCACAACACCCCGTCCCGCTGCCAGTGTCTGAAGCCCCGGCGACACCATTTAAAGATTTCACCAGCGTAACAGCGAGCGCCCCTGTAGCTAGAAGTGTCAGGCCTATGCCAAAACAGGCACCGAATAGAGCTGATGACGATGATGGTTTCGTGACGGTGCAGAGGAGGAAGCGCCGTACACAAAATAATAAGAACCGCTGCGGCAAAGCTCCTACGGAGCCCAACGTGAGTTGGGCGTGAGTGGGGTTCGTGCCGCGAAACCGAATACTCCGGTGTACATTTCCCGCCTGCACTACACCACAAAGGCGGATGACATCGCAGAGTACGTGCGCCAAAAGACGAGGTACTTGCCGAGAGTGGTGCTGCTGGAGTCGCGCCGCAACGTAAACTTTAAGGCGTTCGTGGTGCGAGTACCAAATTGCTTCCTGCCTCTCGTCATGGAAGAAGACCTTTGGCCACAGGGCGTGGTGTTCCGTCGCTTCCGCGGACAAGTACCACAGGACGGCACAAAGACAATTAGTGCACAGTGAAGTGCTACTAACATAGGTTTAAGTTTTATATACTAACACATTTGTATTTAATGTATATATGTTAGTTTGTAAGGTATTTATCTATGGGCCATGGATGCCTGAAATAAATAATAAATAATAATAAACAAAAAAAGCCAAATTTCCTGGAAATCCCGGAAAACTGATATAGGAGATCTCCTTACGGGATTTTAATGAATTTTGGTACACATAATAGTTGACCAGAGCACAATCATAATTATTGAAAAGGTAGGTCCTTTCAATTCTTGAAAAATGCGGGAAATTCCTGAAAATCCCGGGGAAGTATATAATATAAGCTATAATTTAACTTTATTAATACAACAGGCGAGTTAGACAACTCAATCAGGTACTTTACACTGTCACCCTGTCACCAGGACTGCATACCCCCCTGAAAGCTATTGGTACACTGCGTAAGAATTACTACGTTGGGGTGCTAACGACCTGTAGCGACATCTATCCTCATCGGTAGTGAAACATAAATCTTTGGAACCAGGAGACGACCTTCGACTCTGGTCCCAAAGATTTTGAGTTTCACTTTGAGTGACTTAGATGCGTAAACCATACCGAGAGAGAGGAAGGAACCCCTAGCTTCTCTATAGATTTAGGAGCATTATATTAACCCTTCACGTTCCCGTGGAACATCATGGCCTCCCATGAGTGTCATAATGAAGAGAGACAGAGAGCTACTATTAAGCCCAATGCTCATTCTTTATCTTTCATTTACGGCTGCTGTAAGAATTGTAATAAATGTTTGTACGTTCCGATATTTTTGGACGCGCCATTGAAATTTCTTTAGTAAACATGAATGAAGAATTCGCATGCCTAAAAGAAGCTGTAATCACAATTCGAATTATAATAAAACATTAGGTTCTATACAAAAAAGTGACTTGCAACGTTTGATGCATCGTTTTAAATAGAGAATTAACTTCTCCAGAGGTCTTGACTTGTATGACATTGGTGTGATAAATGCGCTTGCATGTAAAGTCTACAGCAATGCATCCAAGTGGTTATATAGTAGTGATTCGGATTTCAACGAGACCTGGTCGTGCCGTTATTTATATTATAATATAATTTGCCGCGTGCAGGTTTTAATGCCATACATAATCATCGTAGGCTAATGACAGTGATTGAAAGAAATCAAATTGTTTACGTATCTGAAATTTAACCACAGTGCAAAGCATACAGCACAGTCCTTTGTTGTGGAAAAATTGTGAGTCTCAGTTCAACAATTTACGTAGATATCATGTTCCACCAGCGGAGTGTTGGATTCCAATGGTCGGCTTCAGAAAAGTTTGAGACCGCGTTGTGACTACACGTATTTTCAGTTTGAATAGGATGTATGTGACATAATACAATAGACAAGTTTCAGTGCGGGCGTTGCGTGTGACATAAGTACCTACCTACTTGTGTTTAAAGAACGTGCGGGACATGATAACTATTGTATAATCAGGATTTACCTAACAGTATAGTGAAAGTGACTTAATTATTGTTCCTGTTTCGTTTTAATTTAACAAAGGTCCTTTTTTATGTATTCTGAAAACGAGTCACACAGTACGTGCTTTGCGAAACGGAGCCTCTGAAATTACGTAATAAATGATATTTAGCATTTGCCTTATTTAGCTTCTTTAGTATTTAGCCGCAATTATTTTAAACATCGAATTTAATCAATTTACCAAAGGTAAGTATGTAATTATGTATTTTACGAGTAAAATTTTTCAATTAAATAAGAATAAAAAGATTAAAGATAGTAATACTCAATCTTTTAAAAAGAATTGTAACCTATATCGGTCAGAAGAAATTGTGGTTGTAGATACTTTATTCTTCTTACGAATATGTTGCTTAGGCTACATGGTGATTTTTAATTAACTCTTAACCTTTCGGGGGGTAAATGCATTCATGATTATTAACAACTCTCACTGAGGGACCAACCCCTTAAATTTTATATCAGCTGATTCATACAAAAATACATTTTTACACGATGAAAATGTATGAAACAGCTGATATTTTTGTCGATATTTCAGTTTTAGTCTGATCTGTAATGTTCGCGGCGTAATTCACGGACTATACGGCCATGACTACAAGGTAAGTGAAGGTAAGTGCGTGTTTTAGTTGGTGCGAGTCCGACCCTGTCATATCTTGTCACCTCCCCATATAGCAGACGACCTATGAGGATTTTCCATACTACAAAAAATGTTTTTTATGAAATGTGAATGCTGAATGTTGTAGTATAGTGAATATTGTTTATAACCACGAGTAGTTACTGTTACCCCTTGAAAGGATTGTGAATTAAATATTACCTTACCTTACCTCGATTAAATTGTCAAGTAACAATTAGCAGAATTAATAGAAATTGCCCAGAATAGTAAATTCTCACTATGTAAAGTTCTATAATTAATTAAAATCTCACGAATATAATTAATATTGTTATTTTATATGATCATATATCTAAAAAAATCAATATTGTAGGCACAGTCAATAGAATAATCGCTAATTTTTTTCTATACTTATATAAAACTCTTGTCTTTATTTTTAAGGATTAAAATGTATCTATGTACCTAGGTTCAATGTATACCCCTATATGACCCCTGCAGTCCTAGTAAAGATGCGGGTTTAGACATTGCGGAGATGATTTCAATGATCATTTTGCACCGAGCACAATGACGATTACAATGACATAATTAATTTTCAAATGCACATGACTTACATGCGCTCACTCACGTTCAATTAAACAAAATGTATCAAGCAGCAGCAACTTACTGTATTCTTGAAAAACCATGAGATTATGTAACCACTAATGATAATGAATTTATGAGGAAGAAATAATTCCCTTTATTTACGCGTAATTAACCTCGAAGACGGTACATAATCGTCATTTGAGGTTAGCAAAAACACAGCTGCAGCGAAAGTAATGTAATGTAGGAATTTATAGTATGCTTTTCCTAATGTGAGACAGGCGTGATATTAAAGACAGTAGTAGTATTGAAGACCTGTTTATTGCCTAATAAATAATTAAAATCTAAATAATAAACTATTATTTTTATTACCTTTGGTCATGTTCATTTATATGCTTAACAAGTAAAGAAGGTATATTTGTAGTTATGTAGGTAGTAACTTAATTAGATATACTGAGTAATGGGTAAATATCATTATATCTCTAGTAATAATAATAAACTAAATACTGATACCCATCACGACGCTTCCATTAGTTTTCATAATAAAAATGCAAAACACTGAGTCAGTTTGCGCTGTGTAACTTTGTTTAGTAAATATCGATTTTTCACACCGTGGTTACAATAGTTAAACACGCCACGTTGCTGAGAAGACCCTGAAACGTCTGGCTAGCGTGAAACTTCTGTTAAATTTATGTTGTTCTGGTTTTAATCACCAGAAATTCATACGAGTCAATGGGCTTTGAGTACAATGTGCTATTATTCAAATCAGCAAAATAGAAATGTATTATAAACAAATTAATCCCTGTTTCCCTTGGTCACGCCATAACTTGAGAACGACTTTACCGATTTCATTCATATATTTTTTCAAGTTTTCTAATACTTTATAGAGGTACTTACGGAAAGAAAATATCGCAGGAAATTGAAAAAAAAAACAGAAAATTTAATGACTTTTTATCCAGGTAACATCCACGCAGACGAAGTCACGGGAAAAAGCTAGTGAATAATAAAAAGTAGGAACTGATATAAGCTATTAGGTATTTCGTACTAATCATATCTTTTTTTATAGTACGGAAAATCCATAAGGAACGTCTGCTACCTGAGAAGTTGACAAATTATGTCGTACTCCGCCTAACAAGCGCACTTGCCTTCATTTTCCCTACAGTCATGGCTATGGTCCGTGAAATTCGCCACGACCAAATTTCGTCACGACCATTCACTAATCAGAACCTAAAACATTTGACAGCACCTCGCCGGAGGATGCACTGAGATGACTAACGGACAGGAACCTTGTAGTAGAATGCTGTTGGAGATCCATCTCACTCTCACCCAGTACTTTATTTTATGAGTGAGAGAGATGGGACGATAAAAGCAGTTTCATATACCTATATGAAACTGCTTTTATCGTCTAGGTACCTACCTATCGCAGTCAAGTAGTTGCAATAGCTGTTTAATTGCACAGTTAACCCTTTAATTACAACGCTAGTCAACCACGCCTCGTTACTTAATTAAATCATTAGAGCGTTTAAAACGTTTAAAACGTTGAACATTATGGTTGACTTAAAGGCCGCTGTCTCATTGAAGTTTCATAATGACCGCAGCGCACACTGGTTTGATTTTTGAAATCAGTGGACTTACGAATCAAACTAGACTTATAGCGCTGACATTTTTTTTGCTTACTTGTTTTGATAATAGAATCATTTTTTTTTCTAGCATTTTTGCTATAAAGTACTGTATATACGCGATAAAATCCGTAAAAAGTAGTTTTATTTCAATGTATAATATTCGCGTAAACGTCAGAAATCAATATACAGTACTATTTCATACTAAAAAAAAATATTGACTTTTTTGTATGGAGAAAAAGTAATAATTCTGAAAATCTCTAAAACGGTGATACTGTACAGTAGAGCGGGGCGGTTATTATTATTATTATATTCTAGGTATAACCCTTAACATTTCATGCTTTGGAATCAACGTCGTAGGTATCTCTGCCGCCTTGACTACCAGAACGCTTGAAACTTTCCATAGTAAATTCCGTAGCACCAACCACATTAATTTCTAAATATTGGATTTATATTAAAAAACTGGCAAATATGCAAATTGGGCTCACATACATGTACCTATAGATACATAGACAGATACATAGATATTTGTGGTAGCTCTGAAACGAGCTTTTTAGGAGCATGTTGTAAAAACACAATCATGCCAAAGGATTTGATGCCATATCCACTGAACCTTTATCGACCTCGATCTCTTCTTCTTCTACCGTTGATTCTAACAACTCAATAGCTTATTCAAGTAAATGCAATTTGTTAGATTTCGCATACTTTGGTCTGCTACTCATACATTTAGTATGGAAAGTTTCAAGCGTTCTTGAAGTCAAGGCGGCAGAGATCCCAAAGCACGAAATGTTAAGGGTTATGCCTGAAATAATGCCTACTAAGCACCCCGCTGTACAGTATTACCGTTTTAGAGATTTTCACAATTATTAATTTTTCTCCGTACAAAAAAAAATTCAATTTTTTTTTTGGTATGAATAGCAAAAATGGTTGAACAAAAGTTGTACCTATTATCAAAACCATTAAGCAAAAAAAAAACAACGCTAAACGTCAACTTTGATTCGTAAGTTCACTGATTTCAAAAATCGAACCAGCGTGCGGCGCCAGCTTCGTTTTAATTACAAGATGGCGTCCACAGATGGTGTATTTTATCGTTGCAAGTTGTTTTGTAAGGGTAAAAGTTATCAAATTAGTTCCCACTGTTATTTAACAAAACCTATCCTAAAGCAACAACAAATATAATAAAAGAAACCTAACCTAACCAACGATTACTCTATCAAATTGACATTTAGCTAGTTAGCCGAGCGTCGTCTAGGTTTACTGTTGACCGTTGTGTTCAGCGAAACGGGTAATCGACATTTAGACGTGTGGCGTTGTTCAATTAAAAGGATATTTCGACCACTTGGCTGCGACATATCCATTGTTACAAATTGGTTAAGGTTTTTATCAAAAAATTTTGATAAAAACTTTAACCTTTTTATTTTTGAGGTCTCCTTTTCAGATACTTTTATTTATCTTGCAATATTGTTTAGTTTGTTTAGGTCAAATCTTGTATACTGAATTAGAACTACTTCTTGACTTCAGATTATACAGAAATTTTGCATTCACCTTTAGCTCAACAATACAATACTGTAATTATTGTATCAATAAACATTTAAATGTATAAAAACAAAATCTGACACATATATTTTTAGCTTTATTTTGATATTTAATAAAAATTGGAGGAAAACAATTAATTATTTTTTCAATCCAAATAATATCAAAATATTCATAATAATTATGAATATTTTGATATTATTTGGATTTAAATCTCGGATATTGAAAAAATAATTAATTTTGTTTTCCTCCAATTTTTGTCTCGAATGTTGTTGGTTCGTCAATGCTCCGCGTAGTCTTACGTGATCTTGGAAATTCTTGTTATTTTATTTGGTGTTATCTTGTGAACTCGTCAACATGTCTAAAAGAGGACGAAAACAGCCAGGCTCATGACTATGGCTTCTTCTATAAATTACCAAAGTACAAGAACGAGTCGCACAAGCGCTTGGGATTTCCAAAAAACAGTGGAAAAAATTGTAACAGAAAAGCACGGGCCTTCTGGATGTGAGGACAATTTGCTTCACACACTCAAAAATCGAAAATAAGAAAATCCTGTGAGGTATCGATAATTTTGATGGGATTGGGTAGATGTAAAAAAAAAACGACAGTCAGAAAGAGTATCTACATATTATTTTTAAGAGAAATTAATGAAATAACCAACCAGGACAAAAAAAATAAATTTATTGATGACATATGGTTAAATGGCAACGATACTGTACCACAGCCTTGGGCGGATGATACGCAAGCATACAGCTCGAAAGTCCCAATAAGAAAGAGTGGCCGCCTCAATATTTATTATGCTGGGAAAGGTTTTATTAAAAATTTCTTGTTGGCATTTGAATCAAAATTACGAAAGAGTACCAACGAAGACATGAATGCTAAAAATATAAAGTGTGGTTTATGATCCTTATCCAAATTGAGTTTACTGAAAGCAGAACTGTTACGAATGTAGCAGTTCTGCTTCCAGTAAACTCACTCAGTGAAAAAAAAAAACCCGTGAGGCCAATAGTAAGGCCAAGAGGCTAAATGGGGATTAACTCGAATTTTTTTGGACAAAAAAACGGGGTTGTAAAAATAAAACAGTCACAAGGACATCAGCGCGTCAAATATTAATAATATATGAGCCCCGCGTGTTTCTGATATCGGAAGAATATTAATCTGCCGGTTTGTATGGTGGAGGTGTAGAAAATGGGATATAAATAAATTTATTCAAGCGCGTCTGATATTGAGAGGGGATGTTAAGTGAACTCTATAGGAGCTTCGAGCTTGAGGAAATGTAAAAACAAAATCGTGGCATTGAAATACTCGAGCGCGTCAGATTTATTATATAGACTGATCAGCTTGATCTTCTTCGTATTGACCCATAATCTGACAATTATGTGGAGGAATTTCCAATGTGACGGTATAAAAAAAATTTAGGATGTAAGAATTTGTTAAATTGAGGAAATTGTTCGTTATAAAATAGGTTTCCCTGTATAATGTCCGTCAGAATTCATAAATAAGATTATTACTTAAGATTGGGCAGTTTACATAATATTTCGTTAACTTTTATGTAATCTAGAACAGTTATGTCCTAAAGCAATTTTCAAAAACCTAAATGTTGTACAGTGGCCAGCACATCAACAATCTGTCAAATTTTTTTGATTGATTTTCAACTTTTATACAAAATAATAAGGTTCATATTCAATTTGAAAAAATTTATAGTTTTGAAAAGCTTCACCTGTGGGCTCTTGGTTCATGTACATAAACAAACACGAAAGCATTGTTATAATTAGGGTGCCTACTGTGCCTAGACTAGTTGTAATCTACTGCTCGAATTGACGAACAATTAAAAAGAATAAGGTTATGTGAGTTCTATACATATTTTTTTTCTATTCAGTCAGATTGTAATTGTCTAGATGCTCAGTGGTGATGGCATCATAGCGTTGGAAGCAGTAATGTTGTTCTGCGCTCGGAGTGGGAAATATTAAACATAGGTAGTTAGTTCTCAGCAGCTGCACTCACCATACTATTGATGATATTAGCTATTTCGGCTTTATTATGTTATTCCCGTTATTATTGAATGATTTACTTCAAAATAAAAAAAACTAACCACACTCACAGCAGAAATATTCCAAAGTAATAGCAGAGTCATAAAATATAACAATAATATTAAAAGAACTTCCAAGATAGCGTGAGAATAAGCGTAACATTAACGTTGATACAAAAATGGAGGAATATTTTGTGTTTTCCGAACTTTTTAACCAAATAATTACGAATAGTATAAAAAAAATCGTATTAAATAACTAAAAATATATGTGATCATATTTTGTTTTTTTTTAATATTAACATTTACCTCTTTTTTAATATGTATTTTTTTTTTAATGTTATGTTTGTAAATGTAACAATTTATCAGAATGAGGATTTTATTCGGTCAAATAACGGTCACAACACTACGGCAACCAACCCAAAGACATGACCTTGTAAAAACGTCCTGTCGGAATATTAATCAACGATAATTTGACTTATTGAATGCATTTGTTCCATATACAGTTAAACTTGATGTTTACGAATGATACTCGTTGTTATAGTTTCTGGGTAACAATTAGCATTACGAATTCAATTATTCGATTTCTTACGTAGGCGTTCATACAAAGTTATCGCGACATGTAAAATGAGAAACGTCAAATAGGATTTCTTAGATTGTTACGTGTACCTACAATCTTAATATCATAATCATACACACTAATATTAAAAATGTCAAAGTTTGGATGAGTTTGTTTGTTGCTCAAAAATGGCAGAACCGATTTGCATGAAATTTGATACACAAATAGTACAGAATTTTAATCGCATGTGCGATGATGATGATTCTATATTTCGCGCATTTTTTTGTGGATTAGCGCAGACACATTTTTGTGGATTTCTTTTTATGCAGTGGCAAGATTATGCAGTCTTTGAGCCATTTTGCGGTATGCCTTATAGTGTTGCAGAGCTCTTGAAGCTTGGCAGTACTTTGTTCTCCTAGTGCTTTTAAAACCGTTCGTTGTGATCTTTTGAAGACACGATCTTTAACAAGTTTTTATACATTTTTTAAGCTATATGGCATTGGGATTTCTTTACTGACAACTACAGAAGGAACACCGAAATAAACTCAGAGAATCATGGTCTCTTTTAAAGTGCAAACGTAGTAGTAGTAAATACATAAGTGTTTTAATGCAGAGCAACGTCTGAATTGGCCTTTTGTAGAAAAAAGCGGCTTCGAATAGATTAGTCCCAGCACTCCCAGCTGTCGGTACGCATGCGTCAGTCGTTATCTAGCTATACATATTGTATACATATAATTTAGGGAGCTCAACAACCCGTTGCACGACGATACGAGACCGGACTACTAATCTACCAGACCGTTCAAAGCTGTGTATTTTATATATTATATTTAGTCTACATGGTACTTAAATTTACATTATCGCAGTCAATCGTCAGTAATTTTATTAAGCGCATTGTTGCAGTCAGTAAAAATGAGCTTTTTCTTTTAATTTTCGATAAATCATTACTTTCCACAATTTTATGGTTATCAGCGATACTATCGAATAATATATTGAGTCTGCATAATACCCAATAGTATTGTGTTTTTCTCGTCCAAGAGCAACGAGTTCGTCTCCTGGCTAGGAATAATGAATTTTCAGAAATCAATGCAGGTGATTGAGATGATTTTGGTATTCATCAAAATTGGACCCGAACCTCCTTTGAGTAGTTCGCTATAAATCGGGCTAAAATGAGTTTTATACAAGCTTGGTTACTCATTTCATGTCTCTATATGAGTTGGCTCTGGCCCCATTTCGATGAGATTTCAAAAGTCACACATTTTGTCATACACACGCGTCCGTTGTTAGTCCTATGCACCTTTTTTACCTTTTTGAATAACTACTAATTTTGTTAATCACCTTTCTTTCATCCATTCCCTCGATATGCCCAAAATATTAAAATTAAATCAAAATAAGTAAAAAAAAAAAACTGAGAAAAGAAATGAAGTAAAAACTCGAAATTTTTTCCTGTTCAAAACCGTCTTAAACACATAATGGTTTTGTTCACCCAGTTGCCAAACAACTTGATGAATGACATTGATTATTACAATATAAAATTTATAAGTAACCAAGAAATATTTTCGGTTTCATTTCAAATTTTAACGATGAGTTTTAAGTGCCTATTAGGAAGTGACATGCCTACTTTTGTATTCATAATAAATATCATGCTTGCAAAATAATGTATTTTGGTAGGTTTTGCTTTTATCGGTAACCACTAAAGATAGGAGGAACCTGCGATTTAAACACATCTTAGGTGGCTGTTTTATTGGTTAATTTATTTATTTCAAATTTGTGCGCCTGTAATCTGCGTCGAAATACTTTGGGTACTCTGTTTTGTTTAATAATTGTTTCCATTATGATTATTGTGCTTTAAGATCATAAGTCAAATTTAATCGATTTTTGAATAGTTTTTATTTGTTACTTCTAATTATCTCTATTCTAAAAGGTTATTATTTTTTTTTTTCTTCTTCGTTTCAATAGGGATAGTGTATTTGGAAAACACTAAGAAGTACTCAAAAGCGATGACAGCTTTTAGTGTTTTCCGTAACGATGTTTACTAATTTATCATGTAGAGTCCACATCTATGTTAGTCTCTTCTAACCCGTCAAATTGGTTTTTGAGGTCGAGCTGATATTCTTTTTGCAATAAATTATAACCGATGTTGTCGTAGTTATGGTGGTGTGCCGTTAGCATTGTAGATCTTTCGATATGGAGATTACATCGAAATATAGTTCCCACTAACCTATGGTCACTGCTGGTTTTAAAACCATTTAATACTGTCTCGTTAGTGATTGTATTCTTTTGTGGGGTTAGGATGAAATCGCTTTCATTCTTAGTTTTGACATCGGCTATAGAGCTGAATTAAAGATAATTTATGAGTACAGTTTTAAAATACTTCAAGGTTTTCTGATATTCACGTTTATACATTGCGCTTGCGTTAAAATTTGGGAGTACCTAAGCATGACAGCGTTCTATACCGAATATCTACTAGCAGTTTAAGTAACAACATGAGATTGAAACAATAGCTGAAATGGAATGTTAGTTTTTTTTATTATTATATCAAAATTTCTTACAATACTTTGAATTACTGACTGGATTTGTCCAGATCGCAGTGAATAAAATGTCCTGCTGATGTTGGCGTTGTGTGTCGGGTCGTTTTATTCTCTGCAACATGGTTGAGTCGAACGACGCCGATATACACGTCATACTCGTGAACGGGTGCCGTCTGTCGGGACTGGTCGGCGCTTACTGTCAATGGCAATCTTTTTTATTTCTTTCTGTTTATTATTCTGGATTAATTTATTAGTAGGTACACATCAAACTGCATTGTTCTCATTAACTATTCAACATAACAAACATTGTAAACCAAGATTAACATTGTAATCATGTTTTTTTAAAAAAGAGTGTCTATGGAGTTTCTTGGAACCGTGCAACTAGTTTAGACTTTTCAAAAGTGCTATTTTAATGGAGTAATTGAAATGAAACATTTGACTTTGACTTCAAAGTCAAAGTCAAATGTTTCATTGACTGAGACTAAGATAAGTCAACTTTGAATAACATTCTGCACAGTCTCAGTCTCAACAATGGTACATTAATAACGGCAAAGTATTAAATTTTACCTTACACAATCGTATACAAAATATTACCTCACAAATACCTACATTAATTTATTTATAAGTCACTCTGCCTGATTCCGGAATCCAGTTCGAAGAAGTGCTTCAAAAAAGTATTGTGATCTACAGGTGGTTCAAAAAATGTTTTTTAATTTTGATTTTATATGTTTTGTGATACTGTTTCTAAAAGATACATAAAGTTTATTAATTAGTCTAGGTATTAGACAAGGAGTGGTTCTTTCACCATAACAGTTACAGGCATTTATAGTTATAAGTTTCTTATTAGCTTGTTGTCGTGTTTGTGTATTGTGTGAATTATGATTCTGATTCGGTATTTAAAAAATTGATCTTTTAGTAGACTATAAATTAATTTTGTATGTATTGGCAAAACTTTCAGTGGCATTATCTTAGAAGTTTTATTTTAAACTAGGTGAGATGACTAGCTTTAGGATCCTTAGTTGTAAGTTATAGATTTTATCGAGGTAAGTTTTGTAAGTTCTCCCATAGCTAGTAATACGTAAGTAATCGAATCTGCAAGTGAATTATATGTATAACATGAGCCTAATTTTGTATGGAATTCGTTTTTTAATTATGTATAAGTTGGCTTTCTTAATTAAAATACTAACTTCAGGACTTCTGCTGCAGGTAGATTCTTCCAGCAACAATTGTTGGGAGTTTGGTAGTATTTTCTTGACTGCACCTCTAAATTCATTGGTAAATTTATTTATTGATACTTTATGCAATGTAAAAAAGTATTTAGATCAGAAATTATTCATATTTGGTAACTTCTGTTGAGTGTTACATAACTCAGGATATCTTAAAAGAATATTGGTAACATCTCAAAACAAGTCATTATAAAAAATATCATAAGATATCGATGATATGAGATCGACTTTTTTGAAGATTTCATATATTTTGAAGATACAAAATGTTCATGTATCCTTTTCCTTACGCTCTTTAAATTCATTAAGTATTACAGTGTGCATATTATAGTGCAGCGATCATAATTTACTGTAATGATCAAACTGGCTCAAGCATCCCTAATTATTTTATAAGTACTAAGTCATATAAAATACGAAAATTGTAAATTCTAGTTTAGTGGATCAGTCATGGTTTAATGTTATTATGAAATATTTGGACGTCGACTACAATAAAAACAGTTTATTTCGGTCATGTAAAAGCAAGTTACCTATTAATTTGTTGTTATCTAGAAGTTTTAAAATCATAGTGTCTTATCAGTATAAATAATATTCTGTCGTGGTCCTTTATTTCGTAAAATATACCGGCACGCTGCATGTAGATAGGAGTACGTTACTACTCATTCAAGGGATCCAGTGAACGCAAGACCACCGGCTGTCATGGTCGTGGCGAATGAACAAATCTTGTGGCTGTGAAAGGGAAACACAATGCCGCTCTCCTCATGTGGTAAAAAAGAAAACAAAAAAAGTGTGCATTGGTACCTACAGATCTGCCTAGATCGTCACACTAACGGCGAGACAGTGCTGGTGATAATATGTTACGTTATTTTTTTTTCAGTGTGCAGGAGTTTGGCCAGTTTACAAAATCTACTGCAGAAAAGTTTGTGGAGGAAAATAATTCAACTTGATAATATGCAACATACCTCAGGTATGTAGTTCAATTTCATAGAAGGCATTAGCATAAAAAAATGAATTGTTCATTAAATTAAAAAAAAATGTTCATTGGAGGTGAAAAAAATCAAGCTTGTGTGTATAAATGAACAACATACTTAATGAATCAGTTTAAAAATTGAAGCCGTTTTTAATAAAAATACATTTTAATACAAAGACATTTACGCGAATATTATATTATTATATTGAAATATGTTTTTGTGTTTTAATGTGTCTGTGTTTATGTGCGATGTTCTGCGCTGCATTATGTATTTTATTCGTGATATATTAGGTTATTAATTTTGCTGTGTGGAACACAATGGCTCCAGATAAAAACCAGCAAATAATTTTGCTTAACACTTAGCTGATCTGGAGACCCATTTGGTCCAGCCGTGGGACACATGGAAAATAATAGAAGGCAGTAGGTGTATTTTTTATTTTTTATTTAATCCTTTTGTTCTTTTTTATTTTCGTTTTATCATTATTATTATTTGTGTCTCTGCACTGGTCAAATAAAACATTTTTTCTTTTTAATCAACTTTTAATGAATTAAACCAATAATTTATGATAACTTTTCAGTAACAAAAGATTTCAGTTTCAGATAAGTTAAAGGTTTAGTATACAACTGTGTACTACTACATAAATTTACTAATAATAAATAATAATATAAAGTACAGATGCCAGCAGGTCAAACTATCCAAAACTGTCAAATATTCCCAATTGAAAATGAACCTTATTGCGTTCGTCTTAAAGTTGAGAATCCATCAAGGAAATTTGACAGATAGTGGTAGCTTGATGTGCTGGCGTCTGTACCTACATAAATTTATAATAAGTGCAAAAAAAATATATTTGAAACATGAAGCAGTAACAGAGATATGTAGTGACCTGCCATCACTTTACGTGGTAATTAAATTGGGATAATAGATTTCCTTAAAAACTAAAATAAAAATTTACTTCCAAATATATCTATAACATAACCTCACAGCTTCCTCTTATTTATTGCGACCAAAACTGTTAGTTATGGCTGGAAAAGTATGCGGTGGAACGGGAGAGAGAAGCATCCACCTCTCTCCCTATCCGTAGTAAGCGCACCGGGCGCCGCAGAGACACAATATCGTCGGTATCCTTGAGCTGTGGCCTACGGGCGGCTGACTTGGGGAGCTTGATATTGGAGGTAATCTATCCTCTAGGCCTCGTATCCCACTTAAAAGGTTTCGGCGATCACTGGATTGAAGTCTATGGTTTAGTGAACGATTCGTGAGATTAAGTATATTGACCTCGAACCCACTAAAAACCGCACCTTCCCTACCTTGCTCTAGGGCCTTCACCATGGAACTCGAAATCACATTGGTCATCACTCCGACAGGCTGTGAACTAAAATTTAAGGACAATTTAGAAAAATGAAACTGTTAATAGATTTGAATCAACAGTAGAAAAACAAATTTATTGTTACTGAAACTTATGGTGAGTCACGGCTCTTTAATTAATTAATCTCAATATATCTACCCATAAATGGCCACCTATAACTATTCTTATCTCTATAACGTATTTCACCAATAGCGGCGTCCCTTTTCCCACACAAATCGATAATTTTTTGGGGAGTCTACCATCTAACGTGACTTGAGGCAACAACTGCGGTTTCACCAAGTACACCCCGCGCCTCGGGTCCCGCGCCCCAGTAACTGTTATAAGCGCATTGTTAAGTAGGTAGACAGCGTCTAAAACATAATTCCAATAAAGATACTTGCCATAAATTATTATTGAAAATCATAATTTTACGCAATACTTCAACGAAAACCATCTATCTACTGTCTGTTAACTACTGTTTTTATATTTTTCTAACATCCCAGCAGCGCCTTTTATTAGTAGAGATTCAATAAAATCCAAAGAATAAAGAGCGTCACATACGGCGAAGATAATATTTTTTGTTAAGATGCCTAGATATAAAATATTATAGTATCATACACACTTACGTTACTATAATATATCCGTTCAAATTATTTTCTCTATTTTTGTTAAGACAGCATGTTAAGATATATTTCGCATCTTAAGATGACATCATTGCTCGGCATCTTGATATATAATGTTCATATCGCTCGATAGCTTAATATAGTGTAATATGAAAATATATTGTATCTTAGACGTTCGTGAGATTTCATACAAACTGTACCTATAGTGAGCGATATTTTATCTTAATATAAAATTTATAAGAAGATATTATAATTATAGTATCTTCACCGTGTGTGACGCCTTTAAGACAGTAACGAATATTAATCAAAGGAAAGGAATGCACCAGAATCCATGTATAATGTAAAAGAAAACCATAGGTAAACATCCTTCAGTTGAATATTCAACTTTTGTGTTTTGTGGAGAACAAAAGCAGAACTAAAATAATAATTATCTAATAGTAGGTCAACACGGCCGTTAGCTGGAATTATGTTGGGGAATGGTAGGGCCGGAGGCGTCCGTCCCCCACACATATTTCAAGTAGTCCCCCTGTGAGGGACTGCGGTACATCGGCTCGGCCCCTACTGCGCACCGGTATTAGTGTGATCACAGACATGGAATGAATAGATAATGTGAGTTCATCTACTTTGTGAGTCCTAAATTTGTGTAAAGCTCCAACACTAGTTTTTTATCTAATATATAAAATTCTCGTGTCACAGTTTTCGTTGCCATACTCCTCCGAAACGGCTTGACCGATTTTGATGAAATTTTTTGTGCTTATCGGGGAGGTCTGAGAATAGGCCAACATCTATTTTTCATACCCCTAATTTTTTTTTATGGCAAAACAACGTTTGCGGGGGCAGCCAGTATAAAAGAGATTTGCTAATTCGTCGGTAATTCAATTAATAATATGTAATAATAAAATTACCAGGAAGGATTTATTAATCTTCGTAGGTTTTATTAAATAAAGCTATTTAAAAAAGTACAGATTTTCCCAGACGCGCCGGTCGTAGGCACGGGAATACGGGGTGCTGACCTTTAATTCCATCCTTGAACGCTAGCTTCATTATTATAGGTATATAGCTAACATGTTTCCACGTGGTTTGCTCTGCAATGCGCATGCGTGAATTCCAGGTCAGTGCCGCTACGTTGTGGGTTACTAGGAGTAGGTCATAAATGAATTCAACCTTGAAATATTAGTCAAAATATTACAAAAACTGCAATAGTTTCGCTCGACCCCTTGTTAAAATGTTACGTCTTATTTTGTGTATAGAAATTGTTTATAATTCCAGGTAATATACAATACCAAGCCAATTCAGGAAATGGGATATGTAAATCGCTAGTGCCAATCTTCGTTAATTATTATGGAGAGGTAGACTGTGAAACCAGTGAACAAATTCTCTACAAATCCGTAACCTGATATTTAATCTGTCCGAACGATTACTCCGAGTTACCTTCAATCGAACTTATCTGAAGTAATATCCTAAAATTATACTTACTATTAAACTGCCCGGGCTCCAAGCGATCCTGCTAATATCTACGTGTTTCTTTGAATTTATTCTCTGAGCACCTCTCGCTATACAGTGAATCCAAGACGTATCCTCCGAGTTTCCTGCGTGTTTCGAGTTCATCCAATATGCATCCATTTAAATCCGGCGGTCTATATATCGCCATGCGAAGATCATCCAGTCTCCTGTGCCTACATTGTATAGCTATAGTGTATTAGTGTACGTGTGTGCGTGCTTGTTTATGTGTAAATACACGCACACACGTACATGCATGTCGTGTATGACATTATATTATAAACAAACTGGTCTAGTAGGAAGTATCTGATATAATATGATGTTGTTGCTCGATGTAAGGACATGTACAATGAGTTCCTATCGATTTCATACATTGTTGAAAAACGCTAAAAATGGGGCCCAGGTTATAA
Source organism: Acronicta alni (assembly GCA_964056405.1). Lineage (NCBI taxonomy): Eukaryota > Metazoa > Arthropoda > Insecta > Lepidoptera > Noctuidae > Acronicta > Acronicta alni. Next base: position 18,702,194 of record OZ043913.1, read on the forward strand.
AAGCTACCTTGACTATTCATTGTTAAACTGGAAAAAAATAAACTAGGAAACATCAAGGAATCATTTCCTTACATCAAAAATTCAACAATAACAAATTAATACGAACGGATATTGTGAAAGAAATTCACTTTATTTGTTGAAATAGGTACAGACGCCTGCAGGTCAAGCTATCCAAAACTGTCAAATTTCCCCAATTGAATATGAACCTTAAATACTTTGTATTAAAGTTGAAAATCTTTCAAAGAAATTTGACAGATTGTGGTAGCTTGATGTGCTGGCCTCTGTACGTAATAATTTTATTTTATAATTAACTCATTTGTATGTAAATCTCAAACAATTAGTAGGATAAAGCGATAGCTTGTCTACAGATATTGATTTTTTGAGAACTACCTAAACTAATTAGCTTCTCTAGTGTATCGGCCAAATAACTTTTGGTAGGTATCTTTTTGTATTTTTTTGGCATTTTCCATGCTAATATTTTAAAGTTATTAAGCAAAGGAGAAATCCGATTTTTTTCGGAGTTGATCCTGCCCGCGGTCGAATTTTTCCTTTGCTTAATAACTTTAAAAACTTTTGGTAGGTTTACCTTGCCGTTCCAGTGCGGTTGGACGTCAAATATTATTTTTGTATTATTATTTCTAAGCCCACTGTTGCTGTTTATTGCATCTAGAGGCCAGAAATATGAATACCATCAATCGCATATACACTTCGATATGCTTCGTATAAAATGAGTCCTGTTTTTTTAAGTTATATAATTACTAGCAAAAATGGGCACAACGCCATCCACCGTGAAATTTTAATGTACGTTTGCGCAGCAAGCCCCCAACACTGGTTGCGAGAAAATAAATTTGTAAAATTGGAACAGTGCCATATGTACAGACTTTAATATTAATAATTTTCCGATAGACATCTGTACGCCAGCAGGTTAAGCTATCCAAAACTGTCAAAGTTTCCCAATTGGAAATGAACCTTATACTGTTGTATTAAAGTTGAAAATTTATTAAAGAAATTTGACAGATTAGCTGGCTGTAGCTTGATTTGCTGGCCTCTGTTCCTAATTTTAAAGTAAGCAATTACGTTCATAACATGTTTACAATTTCTGTCCATAAACCATGAAGTGAGTAAAAAATATTTTTGCGCTATCCTAGTCGGGTATAAAGTACTCTATATATTGACCAGGGTCATAATCAGCCTATATACCTAATTTCATAGAAGTCCATCCAATAGATCTTGAGTAATACCTAAACAGATAAACATTAAAATAAATAGGTACGGTTCAGTACTCAATTAGCTCCCCTGCACTTACATTTTCCCAAAAAAATTGCAATACAGACACTTTTCTACAGACTTTATAATGTATAAAATATGTTGTGTACACGGCAACTACCTATTGTCATTCTGACATGGAATTTTATTCCGATGAGATACCTTTTAACCGAGTTCAAAAGGAGGAGGTTCTCAATTCGATTAGTATTATTTTAAACGTATGTACACTGATTACGCTGAGATTTACGTGATTCTTCCTTAGTTTGATGCGGAATAGTTGCCATTTGGTCCCATGAAAATTTAACATCCTAGTTTGGCCTCGTAGTTTTCATTTTATGAACGTTTTTGTTTACGTGGATGATGTAATAATCTATGCGCTTGCTGTTCCGACGTCTCTCTGGCAAGACGTTGTTGAATCTTAGCGAATCTAGACTCATACTGTTCTTCGCGTGAACGTAATTTTATGTAATTTTTCATAGGTAATAAACGTTCTTCACGATCTTTCACTGTCTCACAATAACATTTTTTCGGTGTCGAATCCTTTTTTCCGTTCCCGTTTCTTGGGATCAATATTGTTTAAGGCGCGCGGCACCTTTTGTAGGCCTACCTTACCCCCATATGACAATAAAAAGCAACGAAATGTTATAATTTACCTGATCTAATCTCGGAAAATCTACTACGTACGACAGTACGATTTTTCGAAATTAGATCAGGTAAATTAATAAAAACTATAAACTAAAAAGTATATACTAAAAAGTAATAAAAACCAAGTTTAAGAAAAAGAAGTTTAAAAAGTATAAAATAACTAAATAAAGATTTAATTTAATACACCTCTTAAGCAAACCTAATTAATACTTTTAATAATAATAAAATACCTACTATTATTTGTACCTATTGATAAGTTTGAAATCAGTGCCAAGCCCTTGTTTAGGGCTTGGCACTGATTTAAATAAAACTTAATATTATAAACAGCTTACTTACTATAATGAAATTCCTACACTAAAGATTAACCTACGTAAATAAACCTAAAAGAACAATATGAATTAAGTGTGGCACATGAAAACTTTATGGTGGAAATATAATATTAATACCTGGATGAGTAAATAACTATATTAGGTAAACCTATATTATTCGTTTAAATGAATATATTTGTGGCCCTAAAGAGGACCTTTTAGTTTGCGTATTGTTGTAACACGACTGTTCTGAAGACAACCTAATATAAATTGAATTAATTAATAATGAATACTTACAATTATTATGAAAACAACATAGCTTTGTGCGACAGATAAATTATACATATCTATCAATTAGCTTACAACGCATCACAATTTTACTGCCTATATTTCGAGACGACCGTCAACGACGTCTGCCCGCGCGTGTCTGCCCACTTGGGTTGTTCTGCTCTAGACGAAGCTATCCCACTCAATGTCACGCACGGCGAGTATAGGTACCTCCTAGGTATTACATTTGGCTTGGCACTGACTTCAAACCTATCAATAGGTAGCACATACAAATAATAGTATTTTATTAATATTAAAGGTATTAGTTTTACATAAGAGGTGTATTCAATTAAATATTTATTAAATTATTTTATACTTTTGTAGTTTTTGAAGTCGGTGTTTTTAAACGTAGTTTATTTTATTTTATTTATTTAGTAATATAATAATTATGGAATCTAATGATCCAGATAGTATATATATTTGATGGTAACTGCACATAAGTACAGATGTATGCCTAAATACCACAGGTTGCATTGCCTGAATTAATATATTTACAGTTCCAATTCAAGCAAACTAACACGGTTGCGTAGCAACGATAACACGTACGACTACGGTGGTTTGACGTGTAGGTACTAGGAAACCATATAACTGAATGTGTATGGCTTACACTCTAGACTAGTTGCTAGACTACACGGGGTACAGGTAGTAGAGTTTCCCTTTCAACGTAAGCCACGCTGTCTGAAATGATATTAAAAAATACGTAGGAATTTTCCTGAACTATAAATAGTCGTAAGTTTATCACAGTTGACTTGTACGGCAGATGAACAGATTCACAACCGCACCATTAAATGTGTTAATGAAGTCAAGGGTTATGCCGGAGAAACCACAATTAATAACGACTAACTCATTAATATTTTACTGGTCTACGATTCTCTACCTCAGAATCGGAGTCGTCAAGTTCTTCCTTAAAACTACAAAATATAAATAAAAGATACAGAAAAGAGACTTTATTCACAGCAACCAATTATTATTATGCAAAAAAGAAAAATAGAATCAACCAAATATTGCTCGCTGCGGCACGGCCCTGTGCACATACCCATAGTACAACCATCCAACGCGACGGGATAAGCTATAACTGCCTGCTTAAAGTGCGAGCGAGTTAGAGCATTCACAAGAATTTTGTTTCACCCACGTCGACAATCTCTCCGTCGCCTACACTATTTTAGCAAAGTTCAGTCATCCCACAGTTTTTGGGAGTGGCCAGACGTTAATATTATTTTATTGCTTCATATATTGTTTTGTTAATCTACTGCAAGTTGTTATTATATTTTATGTGACGTTTTGCTTTGTTTGTGTATCCAAGAGGAATGTGCGACAATAATATACGGCAACGTGGCCGCGTACACATCCTCTGCCCTATATAAAATAATATTTTATACAATAGTTTATTCTTCTGACTTGACGTAAAGGTAATCTTTAAGTAGTTCATACGTAAACTAATTATGCCACCTCTTGTAAATGTAACTAACTCACTTATGCATCTAAAGCGAATTTTATAATTATATCATACCAACTAACGTTGTAACTAACCTACACTTCATCCATTATATCGTTAGACAAATAACGGTTATAACGCCGGCGTTATTTCGATAATAGTTATTAATAAGCTAATTTATTTCACGAATACAATACTACATACCAATCTATTTACCATTTACAAATAAATATATGATATAAAATTCAATAATTTATTTAGTGTAACACAATAACTGTCGTTATATTTTCATCGTTATTTGTCTAATGCTTTATTAAATAGATATAGCTTCTATATATAAATCTCTATTTTATTCTAAGGTTATATTTAATCATCACCTTTGTAAAATTAGATTAATTCAATTATTATTATAAGTTTTCTTATTAATAAACATGCTTCCGCTTCCTAACCGCATCATTGATTGTATACTATTTGTTATGATCTGGTGTCGTGACTTATTGTTGTTATTGGGGCGTTAGTAGTTCTAGCTCGGCTAGATTAAAATTTATATGGTATAAGACTAACAAATTGTGATGTTAACAAATAGTTTGCAACGCAAATATAGACGATGACTATGTATCATTCATTTCGCCTTTCTATGAAAAGTTGATTCTTGCTTTAAACGTAGTGTAGCGTGCTAGCACCGTCCTCACTTAGTGAGGCAAGGGTTCAAGGCTATTTTATTGCCTCAAAATCGTCATTTTGAGGCAATAAAATACAAAAAACTATAGAAAATCGATCAGTCCTAATGCTATTTTAGTGACATTGAACGGCCATTCTGATACAATAGAGTAGTAGACTAGAACTTTATTAAAAATACAGAAAAAAAAATTAAATACAAATAACATTTCAAGATGAAAAATTATATTAAAGGGGATAGAACCGATCTGGCATATTGACCCGCCGCCATTTTGTTTTTTTTTTTAATATTGGCGCACGATGAAAGTAGCATGTATGGGTAGAGGACACATAGAAGACCAAAAAATGTTTGTAACATGGTACCATAAAGTGTCACGTTACCAAGATAGTTGGAGGTATATTAAGTACTTGCCTACTAACTCGCATCACATCGCAATGAAATAATTAATTAAAGTAGATACCTAGGTACTCTACAATAAATAATAATAATCAACCTGGGGACGATTATATCGATACAATCTCACGCTTAAAGACATAATAATTATTATGTCGATCTTTACTTCCAAATAACTCGGTAACGTGACACTTTGAGGTACCATAATTGACATTTCGTTCATCAATGTATCCTCTACTCATACATAGCACTTTCATAATGCGCCGCAATTTCGAAAAAAATACGAAAATTGCGGCGGGTCGATATGCCAGCCAGTATTCATACAAAAAGTTCGAATCCCTTTAATTTTATATCTCTGTCCTTTTTTCCGCATAATAAGTGTCAGTATAGAATTTGTACCACATTTGAACATTTATTATTTACGCTCTCTGTCTAGCAGAAAATTAAAATGATTAAGTAGAATTTGTAAAGTAAAGTAACCTATTGAAATTTATATAAATATTAACTTTGGCCCGAGGTCAGTGACCCCAAATAAGATTAAAGGGTTCATGTATGTTGGGGTATTTGACAGGGTGCAAGGTCCCCCCTTATGTTATTCTACCGCGCTTGAGTAAAGCGAAAAATCCCCGCTAGGGTTCCCCTAAAGAAAAAAAGCGTTATGCACCCTCTCGAGACATTCGGTTCCGTCCGGCGGAGTTCGGATATTATCGTCAAACTTTAGGATAGTATAAAACCTATTATAATAAATAAACAGCATTTAGATCATTTTATTTCTTCCTAAAGCATAGAAACTATTGTAAAATAAGAATTTAGTTACTACGATACTAAATTCTTGTGAATTTAGTATCGTATATCTGAATTATAATTACTATTCAATTAATTAATATTTATTAACTGATATTTTTAGTATTTTATATATATCATATTGTTAGAACACTTTTTATAAATGTAAATGTAAGTACCTAGTATGTAGGCTAGCTTAAGCTCGTGCAACGTTATTAACGTTTTCTGACAGTTTTGAGTATTTCAAGTGACCTAGGCTATCGCTCACCATTTTCGTAGGATCGGTCGTTGAATTCAGGGAATAAGCATGATTTTTTAAATATTTTTATTCTATTATTAACATCACTATAATTATGTTAATAATCGAATAAAAATATTTAAATTTTATCACTATAATTATAATGATGTGGCGACATTGTCATGCTGACACAGCTCCTTCAGAGCTCGCTCGCCCGCCTGCTCATACAATGTACTTCAGTCGTTATCCTTAGGGCACAGGGTACGCACACGCGTGACTTATATTTATTTATGTACGTGTATTTTGTGGTAATTAAACTAATTGTTCTAACTACTAAATCTTACTCCATAGCAACCCTAATCAAAAGTACTTACAATGTATATACCCTACAATGGTGTAATATCTAACAGTGGTGACCCCGCAAAAACTTCGGTAACGGCTCACTTTTAACTTAACTTAACCCTGTGCCCAGGCCTTAAGAAGAAGATTAAACAAGATCTTTTTGCGTCAGTTAAAAGAGTGTATAGTGAACATGAATCCTGTACCTTCAACTGCACCTGTCGTCAAGACTGAGGCAAGTGACGGAGCCATATCGGAGCCATATCTTTATCATCCCGAATTTCGGAGTTCTGGACCGACCATCCTCGACTAGAGACTAAACTACTGAATCTTACTATATAGCAACCCTAATCTAAAGTACTTACAGTGTATACCCTACAGTGGTGTAATATCTGACAATGGTAAAAAGATATTCAACACCAAAAAGTAATGTAAAATATTAAAAAAATGATTAAAAATGGCCAACCAAACCGGGCACTTTTAACTCCCACCATTTTGGGGCGCTTAGTGTGACGTCATAGTCTATCACGAATCGCAAATTCTCCTACAAAAAAACAAATAACACTCCAACTGTTACAAACACTCCTACAACAGTTTGTTGTAGAAAAGAAAAACACTACAAAATCAGTGATATTGACATTTGGTGTCACACACTTTTACGTCATATTCGCTTTGAAAAATCTGAAATAAAAGAAAAACAAATACTTGAACGTCCTTCGGCAATACCACATTTTTAAAAAATTAAATCATTAGTTAAAAAGTTAATTTTAATCAAAAATATTGATGAAAGCACAATTCAGAAGTAATCAAATATGTAAAAAAAATTGACTCTTGCACAACATGTTTATTGGTTGGTTGGTTTAGCTAATAATTAATTCATCATCATCATCAGCCCTTAGTCATCCAGTGATGGACGTAGGCCTCTCCTAGGCAACGCCACAGAATTAAATATTAAGCTGAAGCTTAATATTACACAGGTCAACAAATGAAAAAAAAAATTTTTGGTGCAGAGATCTGGTTAGTAGTTTTGTATTAAGTATGCATAGGAAACACTAATAATATTTTTTACTTTTTTCTCCTACGTGTAGTTTTGTGTCTACCCCCTGTTTTTCAAATTTGCTGTAATTTAACTTTCGGGAACACGGTTTTAAGTCTTATTAGTACCTTTCTATAAATAAATCGATTTTGATATCATGTCTTCATCGCGAAGAAGTTGTCTCAATGATCCAAATGTGTTTTGTTACATTTGTGGGGAATATACAATCAAAAAGTTCAGGAAACCTATAACAGATTTTATAAAAAATGCATATTTTTCGTACTTTAAGTCGCGAATTGAAGACGAAAAGAAGCCGTGGATACCTCAAATTGTTTGCAAAATGTGCAATGAACACTTGAGACAGTGGGTCAGTGGTAGAAGAAGGCGTATGAGGTTCGGGGTGCCCATGCAATGGAGAGAACAAAAAAATCACTTCGATGACTGTTACTTCTGCTGTGTCAATTTGCGTAGTGTTAATGTAAAAAAAATGATCCAAAACCTTTTACCCAAGAAGAATTGAACGATTTAATAAGGGACCTTGAACTACCTAAAGAATCTGCAGAGGTGTTGGCTTCTAGATTAAAAGAAAAAAACTTGTTGGCATCAGGGACGAAAGTTACTTTCTAACGTACAAGAGAGCAAGATTTGCTATCATTTTTTAATTCGGAAAATGATCTTGTTCTTTGTTCAGATGTGCAAGGCCTTCTTCTCAAAATGGGTCTTTCAGAATACCAACCAAATGAATGGCGTCTCTTCATGGACAGCTCTAAACGAAGCCTAAAGTGTGTTCTTTTACACAATGGCAACCAATACGGTTCAGTTCCCGTCGCCCATTCAACCAAATTAAAGGAAGAATATCAAAATATTGCATTTGTTCTAGAAAAAATTAAATATAATGAACATAAATGAACCATTTGTGTAGATCTAAAGATGGTTAACTTCTTATTAGGACAACAAAGTGGATACACCAAATACCTATGTTTTTATTGTCTGTGGGATAGTCGTGCCAAGCATCAACACTGAACAAAAAAACGTTGGCCTGTACGTGAGACGTTGGAAGTGGGAAAGCAGAATGTAATAAACCCACCTTTGGTTTCAAGAGATAAAATTATATTGCCCCCTTTGCACATTAAACTAGGTTTAATGAAACAATTTGTAAAGGCGTTAGATAAAAATGGGCAATGTTTTCTTTATATAACGAGAAAATTGCCTAGTTTAAGCATAGAAAAGATAAAAGCGGGTATTTTTGATGGCCCACACATAAGAATATTTATAAAAGATACTAATTTCTCAAGTTCAATGACCAGTTTAGAACAACTTGCGTGGAATTCGTTTGTTGAAGTTACTAAAAACTTTCTGGGAAATCACAAGTCAAGTAACTACTCTGTTTTGTAAATTGTAAATAGCATGCTGGAGAATTTCAAAAAGTGCATTATCTCCACAGTCACCTTGACCAGTTTCCAGAAAATCTAGGTTCCTATAGCGAAGAACAAGGGGAGCGGTTTCACCAGGACCTAAAAACTATGGAGGAGAGGTACCAAGGCCGATGGGATCAGCATATGATGGCTGATTACTGCTGGGGGATGCAACGTGATTGTCCTGCTGCACCTCATTCACGAAAATCGTGTAAAAGAAAGTTTTTATGTACATAAGAAGTTAATAAATGTTGTTTTTGGTGTAAATATTTTTTTTTCTGTTCAATAAAAAATCTAGAAAACTACACGTAGGAAATAAATATTTTTGCTATGAATGAAATTTATATATGGTCCTAAATAAAAAAAAAATTACAGCTTCTTGGCACCAAAACCACTGTTGACCAGTGTTATGAATCTGCTAAGGTATTATCCTGAAGATATTTACGTAGCTTTACTTTAAAAGAAAGGCGACTGTTTGCCATCCTGTTTTCAGATGGGAGAGCATTCCATAATAGGATTGACTGAATGAAGAATGTAGAGTGGACAAAGTCAGAACTTCAGAGTGCATTGTCGTGCATTAGTCGAAATGACACACACAACCTGCAACGCAAAGGAATGATCACGTCTGAAACAATACTCTCCACATAAATCTGAATATTGAGGTTGCCCCTGATCCAAATGAAATCGTCTTCCACCGATCCAAATACCGGCCAAAACCACTACCGATTCCCGTCCATATTAATGAATTGTATCTGTCTTAAATCAATTAAAACTTCTTCATAAATAAAGTAGATTGTTACTTGAAATCGAAATGGTATTGCTTATGGACATCACTCATATTTGTTACTCAATCACGCAAAAACGGCTGAACCGATTTGCATGAAATTTGGTACCCCAATAGTATGTGACCGGGAATGAAGTATAGGCAACTTTTAATCCCGAAAAAATGTGGTAATATCCCGGAAATCCCGAAAAACGGATATAGGAGAACTGCTTACGGGATTTGAATGAAATTTCAGACACACAGTATGTGACCGGGAATAACAAATAGGATATATTTTACCCCAGAAAAATGTGGGAATATCCCGGAAATCCCGAAAAACTAATATCTTACGGGATTTAAATGAAATTTCATACCCACATAGTACGGTACCGGGAATAACAAATAGGATATATTTTACCCCAGAAAAATGTGGGAATATCCCGGAAATCCCGAAAACAGCTTCCGGGATTTGAATGAAATTTCATACAGACACAGTATGTGACCGGGAATAAAAAATAGAATACATTTTACCCCAAAATTATGTGGGAATTTCCCAGAAAACTCATGACCATTAAAATTGGTTCACTCTATCAAAAGTTATTGCAATGTTAACCATTAAAAACATTGAACTTAAAATGTACCTAATCAATCATTGGAGTATATTTAAAGTAATCGAGCATTTTGTTACTAGACTGATACAGGTAAAAAAAATAACAAAAGCAAGTATTCATTTAAAAAAATATTCGTACCTACTAAAAAAGGTAAAATCAAATAAAATAAATAAATCAGAAAAACAAAAAAATATTGACCATAAATCGGGAAGTTCTAGCGTATTGTATGTCGAATATAACCTTTTAACCGAATAGTAATGGATGACAAACGTTGTTGAATTACTTATAAGCAAAAACCAGACGTAAATTAGTCTTTACACAAGTTTTGGCGAATATTCGGTAACTGCTTTGAGGTTGGTTTGGTCATAGACTTAGTGAGGGAAATAATATTGTCGATACTTTTATTTTACAGATTTTGCTAAAGATGATGTGAGATTGAAAAATATAACATAATAATATGTGGAAACTGTATTCATATTATTTTATAATATTTTTTGTAACTTTTGCTCACAAACTAAATTAATTTGGAAACCTGCCGATTACAAATTAATTTAATTTGTGAGCTCTTATTTGAAAATAATCAATTTCATATTTGTACTGTTTGCCAATTATTTTTTCATTCTTTAAGTACCTATCCTAAGTTATATATCGACGGTCTCTACGTACAATTCCCCAAGTGGTAGATAATGTGAGTTGCATCTTTTGTTACGGTGTCCTTTAGGCCACCCTAAACTATCGTTTAGTCAAAAATATAGTCCAGTTTTTATCGAAACTAAGTAGAGCTCATTACATTGTTTAAAACGCTCTCCTGTTAAGTTGTTATTTGTAGTTAGGGGATTATTCGTAGGAACCTTCTATATAATTTATAATCAGTCAAACTAGTTATGACTAGGTTTGTTGGTTAAAAGTTTTGCCCTATTTGTTTTTTTTTTGAGTTTTAATGAATGAAGTCCTGGCTTTGATTCCCAGGTCGAATAGTGTTATTGGGTTTTTCTAAGAAATTCTTTGGGTGTCTACTGTAACTATGCAAATTATTGTACCGTTTAATTTTTATAAAGTAAAAAAAAGTAGTGAAGTATGTAACATCGCAAATTATTGCTATAAAATAATGTGTTCACATTTTTTTATGATATTATTAATAATTTATATTTTGGAAAGTTAATTTATAAAGTAGTTAAGGCATGAAGTCTTCAGAAAAGTTAAGTCATAAATGGTGGCAATATAGGATATAATACATGTCATTGAAAAATTTTATCGACGTTGAAATTGAATAAGTCGCATAACATCACTAGTCACAATTAAACTAGCGACGCGAAATGTCTTTTGTATACTTGTCCTTCTCTAGCATATTAGCAACTTCACAAGTAGAAATGAAGTAAATATATTGAGTACAGTTGCTATTTTAGCCAGGTTTCTATGGTTTAGTTATTATTCTGAGCGTCAACCAGTGGTTACCATACTTGTATACATCAGTAAGTTGTGTTAGTTAAATGTGAATTTTGTGTTACGGTTAGGGTACCCTTGTTAAATAAAAAGTTTTTGAATAAGTAAAAATGTAATTAAATATATTTTTTTTAATAGTAAATAAAAGTTTAGTGAATTTTTTGTTTGTGATTTTTATATTTCATACGTGAGTTTGTCTGATTGAATATTGCAATTTTGTAATGGAAAATTACAAGTAAGGTGTAAGGAACTTCGTTCCTGACGGGAGGTCTCCAGACCACATAAGTATATATTATTATGATCTTTTCTAACTTTCCTAGTTATATATGTTCTTTAAGTGTATATCTACTTTATATTATTTGTAAGAATATAAGTACCTATTCTAGTCAATTTTACTTTACTTTATAGTTTATTAAGTTTGAGTTTGTTAGTCGATAATAATTTATGTTAATATTTCTCATTTACATAGTTGGCCTTATTTCAATTATTAAAATTCACTTTTTTAAAATATTACTTTTACATACCGTAAAAGTTATTGTTTATAATAACTTCGTAGAATATGCATTAAAAAATAACAGCTGACAAACCAAAACAGTTAGCGTGTTATTTTTTTTCAATATGTGTGGTCCAGTTTCGTATAAATATATATTTGTACTGTGCATAGGTATGTGTTGGGAACTGTTTGTAATCTAATTTTAATAGGTTTCAGTAAAGAAAATATAAAAAATGTGAGCTTAGTATCATACGAGCTAAATTGGATTTAATTGTAAGCTCCTAGTATCTTGCCACGTTTGACGTGTTTTGAGTACACTCAAAACGTTCACGCAAGCGTGTATTTAAGGACAAGACTGCGTGGGTTCTTCACCCCATACAGAAGTGTGAAAGCTCCCTTGATAGTGATTTAAGCATTGTGTTTTGGCATTTGATTAAATTTCGTTGTTTTTATTGATTTTTAGTTGGTGCAGTCTTCGTTCGAATTCGGAGCGGGTTTACTCGTATTCTGGAACTTTAAGTTATTAAGTACTATTGAAATAAATAATCATCCCATACCATAAAACAATGGCTATAAATAATTAATTCGAAACTGAAGTTAAGTCAAGTAGGTACTTACTTGACTTTTGTTTGAAAATAGTAAATTTAAGTTATCTATTAGGAACCTAAGTAATAATAACTAATAAGAAAGTATAGTAAGAAATCTGGTTATTTTTTTTTTATTCACGATAGGCCTACTTGGCTTGACCACTAGTTCGCCTGATGTTAAGTGACACTGCGATCTACGGTGGAGCGCGCTTGCCTAGAAGAAACCGTTTCACTCGAGATTTAAAGACACACAGATTATAGTTATTGGGGAAGACCCACTCAGGAAGCTCATTCCACATTTCAGCGGTACGCATGATGAAACTTGATTTAAAGCGTGTAAAAATATAATATTATATTTACCTACATTATTATCCCAGAATACTTAGTGGCGCCATCTCTCCATAGTATGATGCAACAGATGTTTACGAGTTGGCTCATAATTTTATACCCCATCTCCTAGATGGGGTGTCTTAAGGTCATGCTTTCAGTATGGAGCGGATTGTAATCTATCTTTCCTTGTCTGGCCGGGTAGAGCTACTCTACAAGTTGTATATCCTATGAATCATGATGTCCCAGTAGGTATTCAAACGGAAAATAGTTCGCATGCGCAGGTGCTATGAATTACAGATTGCTGCATGCTGCAGATTTTCTTCTTAAAAAGCAAATGATTCATAAAATAATTATACTTTGCATAAACTTTGCACAGCTACAGAAATCAGAGCAAATAGAGTTTAGTATCACTGCAGAGAGCTATTCTGATACTAAAACTAAGCATTAAAGGTATGTGGCTTAGTTTAGGAGGCACCTGTTCACTATTTAACTAATACCTCTGTAGAGAAATATATATTAAAAACTTACTGTGTACCTGTGTTGCTTTTAAGTGTACAGTATAGTGTTTTACTATTATTAAGAAAAACAATTGCGAATTCGTAACCATGGCAGTTTTGTTATTTGCTTTTTACTGCGACGGTTAATTTTTTGGGTTTTAATCTTAGGAGCTTGGCAAATAAATATTTGAAGAAAAGTAAGTAACATCAGTTATTTTTAGAAATGTATAAGTACTCCATTAATTATAACATTAGACAAATAACGTTATGATTCTACCAGTAGGTTCTATGAAAGGATAATAAGTTCAAATAATCTATTTACAAACCGTACAAATAAATTTATTCTCTAAAATGCAGTTATTTCTACAATACATAATAATAACTGTCGTTATTTGTTTAATGGGTATACCAATAGTAAATAGGTCGTACTTCGTCATTGTGTTTTGTGGAGAAAAGTTTTGTTTCTACCCACACAGTCAAATTTAACTACTTTAATTCGATTTAATAAATTAGAAATATTATGGTTACACTCATCTCAATTTCATATTCTGTTATATGGTATCGGCTTAGTATACTTAAGCTGCACAAGAATTATAACAAACAATAGTAACTATTACTAAGGTAATAAATACACTCAGTAAAACGTGTCGCTAAAGGCGCAGACCCACCACTGCGTATGCTATAGGTACACGGGCACGCGACGCATTATTAACTATGTACAACTGTAGCGCAGCACAGTTTTGAATCATCCCGCCCGTGCCACCTCCCGCAGTGAAGATGCGCATGTTAGCATGTACCGCGTACACAGCGTGCATGGCGTTGATAGCGTTGAAGAGCTACATGCGCACCATATTCGAGGAAGCCACGTGTACCAATGACGTCAATTCATGCGTAGCGTGTCCGTGGGTTGCAGTGGACACAATTACATACATTTTCTTGCAAAGCGAAGCTTGACGTACGTGCGTCGCCTCTCCGTACGCCGCGGTGGGTTTGCGCCTTAACATAAACCATAATTTTATTATGTAAAAGAGATATCTGATAAGCACTGAATAACACAGCCAAAGCATCAAATCCGCTCCTGTATAAATCTTAGAGCAGCTTTGAGGCATTGGCGTTTGCTTGGCCATTTTTTTTTTATTAAGGTAATACTAATCTTAGCCGTGGTGACATCATTCTCCTAGCCTTTTCCCAACTATATTGAGGTCGCCTTCCAGTCTAACCAGATGCGGCTGAATATCTGTATTTTACACGAAGCGACTGCCATGAGACCTTCACTACCCGATGTCTATGTAATACTGATATCCTGATGATAGACTGGTTGTCAGGGTTTTCAGGCTTCTGACTACCACAGATATTTGTCATATGACAACAGGGACCAACATATTAAAATGCTCTCCTAGGCATGGAGGGGTCTCGATGTGTTTAGAATGGTGATCACCAATCCACAGACTGACTGCTTCTGGCGCTGCTTCATCACCTTGCTGATCTTAATAAATCAAATCGCCTTTAGTTACAGTAGTAACTTTTGAGTGGAGGTGCTCGTGGGTCAGTAGAGCCACGAGCCTCTCCCCTCACTCGATAGCTACATAATCTAAAATATTATCATTGTCTTAATCAAAAAGGTATAATAGCTCTCTTTCCGAGCAGGTGAAGCAAAAAATGAATTATGCAACTGTACTGCCACCTTTTGTCTTTCATCTGTACTTTTACGAGGTAGGTAGTCAGCATTGCATTAAGTGCAACTAGCGGTGCCATAGATACTAGTAAGACATTGAGTGCATTCTAAGATAGTATGGGGAAACTCAGAATACATATAATATTTGCACCAAGGACGTTACAAAAATAACAACTTAGGATCCCTTAATTGCAAAGTTATCATTATCACATCAGCCAAAGTAGGTCTACTTCTGAACAAAGATTGCATCCAACAAATACCCATGATCTTCATCTGATTGCCCGACTTCTTTTGGATTTCGTAGTCCAGCGGCCGTCAGTTCTACGAGCTATTTGCCCAGCCTACTTACCACGTGCTTAAAATTCGTCTTATCGTATCATCAACTTCAGTTCTTCTCGGACTCCCCTTATTTCTGGTTGATGTATAACTTCAAAGTTATACATACGTGTAAACTTATGTGTTATGGTAAAGTATTTAATGCAGTAAGTATGACCCGAGATAAGCTATCAAGGAAAAATGAACCAACAATAGAAAAACAAATATCAAATTCATATTCATACAAATTCATAAAAGTCATACGGCTAAGTGAAGTATTTCACCCTAAGTCCCATAGACCAGAGCTGAAAATGGTAAAAAAGTGAAAAAAAAAATGTGGGATGAAACCCAATGGGAAAAGGTATGGAATATATATCAAAACTGAAAGGAAAAATAATTTACGGGCGATCTGAGGTCAGGATGTGGATGGGGTAGAGTTTTATAGGTAAAAAACGGTTTATCTCGATTTCCGGCAAAGCTACAAGTCCTATGGCAAAAGTTAATGGCAAAGTTGAAGGTGATGAAAAGATCTACAGCTTTTGTATAAAATTTACACTTTTTTCATCATTCATCATCATGGGATGGAACCCCGATTGAAATACAGATAATCAGCATCTCACAAAATCAATAAATAAAATAGTGGATGTCTTACCTAAAGTTTTTGTGAGGAGTGACATTGGGGGGCACGGGAGTGCCCCCGCCAAGACGAGCCAAGCGAAGTGCAAGGGGCACTAATTACCTACCTTCTCGAAGCGCTTCGTCGTTTTTTTGAGCACTATTAAGTTGGGTTTAGATTATACCAAATAAATAAAATTCACTGGATATGATCAATAGTGAACTTGAAAAGTTTCAATTGCATGGCTCATATACTTTACATTTCATTGATATCTCACTAATGATCATCAGAGATCTAAGAGTACTTCCTGGAGCCCGAGAATGCTGAAATTTGGTATGTAAGTTAGTATTAGTACCTACACAAACAACAAATAAATTCTAAAACTCGGAACCTTTACCCCCAACCCCTTAGAGGGTGGAAGTTTGTATGAGACTTCCGCAAATTTTGATAAAGGGATTCCTTTTTTATACCACTAAGGTGGCAAACAAGCATACGGCCCTCCTGATGGTAAGCTAAGGGTATCACTTGCGATATGAAAGAGGAATAATTAGGTTAGGTTAGTCAAACTTCAAACAACACGTTTCCTCGCGGAGCACTGGTAACTCGAAGCAGTGTTATTTCACTTCGATTTTCTGCAAGGCGGAGGTACTTTCCCAGTCGGGCAGCTTGAGCAGTCCTTGTTATAAATAATAAAATACATATTTCAGGATATTTTAGTAAATTAATATAATATGTAATATTGGGGCATTTTACACAACATCATCTAGTCCCAAACTAAGCAGAGCTTGTACTGTGGGTACTAGATAATGAATATAATACTTATATACTTTTTTTTACCCCCCCCCCCCCTCTTTAAATTAGAGGATGGAATTAAGCGCGCACGAAATGCCTAGGCTGCTACTGTCACATGGGCTTAAGGTGAAACATGTATTCTGTACGGTCTCAGTAACGTACATTTTTTATTGCTTAGTCGACAGCCTACTTATAGTCGCTGTGCGCGTCATACGTAATATCAATAATAAATAATATTAGTAGTACGAGTTTAATACTGGAACCGGTAACTACTGAGAGAAAGGGTCGTCATTTACTTATTACTGTAACTTTAAGAATAAATCTAACTTTAACTTGTCGCGAATCGTTTCTCTTCGTACTTCAACAACAAGACTTCTCCACCACAGCCAATGTACGCAGCTAGCTAACTGGCAGCCCGTACATTATGGTCATTTGAGCTGGATCCTGGAGTTGGTGAGTATATCAATATGTTTGTTCCTTTTGTGAAGGTAGTGAATCAGTTCAGCTGGTCTCCCAGAAGAGGGTCGCCCCAGTTGGATTGATAAGACACGTACCTAATCAGAGTGCAGGCATACCTATTAACTACTACAGCAGTTGGATACTGTAGAAAAGCCAACCTACAACTCCTTCAGGAAACTTCAACTTCTGCTGAAAGATACTTGCAGTACGAAAAAAATCCACAACTTTAGAGAAAACCACTTCATCAAAGAAGATTTGTAGACTACAACTCAATCTTCACTAACCCAACTTCAACTTGTGCGCACTGCACATCAACTACTAGACTGTTTGCAGAACTTTCCTAAAACTTCAAGATGATTAAGCTATCACTGCAATCAACATGCTTTGAAAACATAAAAACATTATGCGGCAACTACAAGAAGAACAGCCGAGCCAGAAAAACTCAGGATTATCTGAGCAAACGTCTCGCTTCCTTAGAAGATCAATGGAGGGACTTCAATGCGCGACACACGTTACTTCTGCAAGAGATTGAAGACAAAAATATAGCCTACTTTCATCATCAACCCATATACTGTCCCACTGCTGGGCACGGGTCTCCTCTCATAATGAGAGGGATTAGGCTAAAGTCCACCACGCTGGCCTAGTGCGGGTTGGCAGACTTCACAAACCGTCGAGAAAAATCTCTAAGGTATGCAGGTTTCCTCACGATATTTTCCTTCACCGCTTAAGCGAGTGATAATTAATTATTAATACGCACATGAATTCGAAAAGTCAGAGGTGCGTGCCTTGGGTTCGAACTTGAGACCTTTGACTTGGCAGTCCAATAGTCATACCACTAGGCTATCACTACCTTGCCTACTTTGCAGAAGACATATACGGTAGAACGAGAGCAATGTATGAAGCAACTAGAGCGGACATGTTAAGAATGATGCAGTCTTCTGATGAAAACGTGAAATTTGACCTCACAGGTATGTTAGGGGAAGATGCGGATGAAAAGGTTACGTCATTGCTGACTAAGCAGGAGTGCAATTTTAAAGCGATTGATAGAGCTATATCTAAAATCGATTTTGGGGTCCTGTCTGAAAAATGGGAACTTGACGATCATTTGTCAATTTTGAAGTCGAAGTGGGAAGCTGTCGACAAAACTCACTGGGAGCTGGAAGCTTTACTAAAAGGATCCAACCAAGCGTATTATGACATGTTCGTCAACGTAGAATCCTAATACGACGAAACAAGGAGAAAGCTCAACAGCCAACTATGGATATCCGTTCATCACCAACATTCTGCGCCACGAAACGAGATCCCCGAGTTCTCTGGACAGTACAATCGGTGGATATCGTTCAAAGATCTCTTCATAGAAACAATACATAACAATCCGTCTCTAAACAAAGCGCAGAAAATGCAACACTTGAAGACCAGGTTCCGAGGTGAAGCCGAAAAACTAGTACAACATTTGAGCATCAACTCCGACAATTACAATTCAAGTTGGGAGATATTGAGTCAACGCTATGACAACCGCCGACTCCAATTTACATCATTTATGAACACCACTGCAAGTACCGGTTTTACAAAAGCCTGATGCTCATAACTTGAATCGGCTACATGACGTAATTACGGAATGTCTAAACGGCTTAACTAATATCGGATTTGACGTAACTACTTGGGATCCTATTATTGTACACCTGATGTCACAAAAACTAGATAGCGGTACCTGCAATGACTACATAAAGGACACGAACGATAACAGAGAGGTCCCGATTTTAAACGAATTTTTAATTTTCCTGGAAAACCAGTTCATGGCGTTTGAGACCATGAAAACTGCGAAGAAGGAGATCCATACTTCAGAAAAAGCTACTGTATTTGAAAAATATTGGCCTCGAAAAAACTTTGATCATAAAAAGGTACAGTCAAAAACATATCACACTTCATACGGACAGTGCCCTCTCTGTAAAAACGATCATGTTCTGATGCAATGTCCACAGTTTATTGACTTAGATACTGCTCAACGTAATAGCACAGTTGTGAAATTGCGGTTATGCAAAAACTGTTTGTATAGCCATGACAATCAAACTTGCAACTCAGCCAAAACATGTAAGGAATGTAACAGGAAACATCACACCCTCTTACATTACCATAATTCTTATAAAAATACTGCAACTACGAGTACTGAAAATCAACGTGTAGATCAAAGATCTACGAAGGGGTCCAACAAGCCAAGTTCGAATCATCTATCCGCGAACGAGATGGAAATCTTACTTACAACCGTCAAGCTAAGGGTGAAATCTATGGATGGAACCTACGTCACTCTTCGTGCGCTCTTGGATCACGGTTCACAGGTGAATCTAATAACCGACAATGCAGCACAACTTCTAAGGCTGCCAAGGAAGAAACTAACCGCAACGATATCCGGAATAGGTACAACAACGGGCGACTGTAAGGGATGTCTGTAACTAACATGTAAATCAATCCATTCAGAATAT
This sequence comes from Acronicta alni, assembly GCA_964056405.1. Lineage (NCBI taxonomy): Eukaryota > Metazoa > Arthropoda > Insecta > Lepidoptera > Noctuidae > Acronicta > Acronicta alni. The sequence goes on from OZ043913.1 coordinate 18,722,119, forward strand.
ACTTTTGACACAGAGGCGTTGATCATGAAGAAGCTCATAAACAAATTACCGAACTGCTCGTTTGAAAGACCCAACTGGCCATATTTGGAGCATTTAAAACTTGCCGACCCTGAATTTCACATTTCTAGGTCAGTAGACTTGTTACTTGGAGCTGATGTTTATGCTGAAATTATACAGGAAGGTATTTTGGAGGCTCACACAGCTCTCCAGTCGCTCAACAAACGCAAATGAAAACTTTTAATTGCCACGTGACTTTAACAAACTTAGAAGAAATCACAAAATTTTGGGAATGCGAAGACAAACGCAAAAGGATATAGACACCACAAGATGACCAGTGTGAAAATTACTACAAACAAACAACCCACCGTAGTTCTGATGGAAGATATATTGTAAAAATGCCTAGGTTATGAGAAAAACCTCGGAAAATCGAAAACCATAGCCGTATTGCAATTTTTGCAGTTAGAAAAAAGATTTCAAAGAAATAGCCAACTTGAACTATTGTACAAAGAGTTCCTGAAGGAATATTTGGAGTTAAGCCATATGAAACCAGCAAAACCATATCACATTCCTCTCCAGAGTGCTATTTACCTCATCACGGGGTACTACGAGAAGCAGCAATCACTACAAAACTCAGTTTTTTTTCAATGCGTCACAAAAAACGATGTCTGGCTCCAGCTTAAACAACTTACTAGAAAAAGGCCCCATCCTGCAAAAAGATATCCAAGAACTTATTCTGAAATGGAGAACTTATAAATACGCGTTTACGGCTGACATCGAGAAAATGTACCGTTGTATCTGGCTCTCTGAGGAACAGCAAAATTTACAAAAGATTATTTGGCGGTCCTCACCATATGAAAAAATGCAAGAATATCAGCTTTGCACTGTCACCTATGGGACAAAGTGCGCACCATGGCTGGCTATAAGAACTATAAAGCAATTAGCGTACGACGATGGTTACGAGTATCCATCGGCTGCTGAAGTATTATTACATGAATCTTACGTCGATGACGTCATAAGTGGACATAATTCGCTACCAGAAGCACAAAAACTGCAAAAATCCCTTATTGACTTGTTGAAAGGAGGCGGGATGAACTTGCGAAAATGGACTAGCAATCATCCGGTAGTATTAGAAAATTTAAGCGAAAGTCAGATCTCAAACGAGCATACTTTTGATTTCAAACAAGAGGAAACCATGAAAACTTTGGGACTTGGTTGGAAGCCTAAAGCTGACACTTTTACATTTAACTGGAAATTTGAAGGAAAAGGTCGCCCTCAAATAACAAAAAGGCGCCTGCTTTCTCATATTTCAACATTGTACGATCCATAATTTTTTTTTTTAATTTATTATTATTTAAGAGGCTTTTATCCACAATGGCAAATCAGCCCCATCATACCTTATACTAAATTTCACCAGACAGAGATGCGAGTTATCGATGGTTAACCAGATCTAAAAGTAAATTTACTGATTCCTGAGATGGTTGTGCCAAAATATTTAAATATGGAGCAACATCATATTTATTTGCTTTGATTTCAACCATCAGTGACTCACTCCTTCTTATTTTTAATACATTCCATAAGTAAATGGTAGACATCTTCAACTATTCCGCACGTGTTACAATTTGGAGAATCTACTTTCTTCATCAAGAAACCAAATTTATTAGATGGATAGTGACCAGCACGCAATCTATGAATTAAAATAATTCGAGGTCTGCTCATTTTAATTGTCGTAAACCATGGTATTTGAGGAGGCTGACATTTTATGGTTTTGTACCAAATACCTTTTTCTTTACTTCACTCAGTACGATCCATTGGGCTGGCTATCACCGATAACAAACACAGCCAAACTATTATTTCAAGAAGTCTGGCTCAGCAAACTAGAATGGGATGAAAATTTACCATCACATATTGCGGATAAGTGGCTTAAATTTACAAATGATATACCCAATACGAAAAACATTAAACTAAACCGGTGGCTTGGAACCACTCGGCACGAGATTGAGTTATTTGGATTCTGCGACGCCAGTGAAAAGGCCTATTCCTGCGTGGTATACAGCCGCGTCAGAGAACCATCAAACAAACCCCAAATAATATTACTGCCCGCTAAAACAAGAATAGCGCCGTTATCACAAAAGATTACTTTGCCAAAACTTGAATTATGTGGCGCATTGTTACTATCACAACTTGTTGAAAAAATTAGAGAAGCTCTGAAGGGCTTCCGCATAACTGTACATGTTTGGTGTGACTCCCAGGTAGTCCTAGCATGGATACAGGGGAAAACAACTAAATGGGAAAAATATGTCGCAAATCGAGTTACAAAAATAAAACAAATAATACCGGCCGAACTATGGCATTATATCAAGTCGCAAGAAAATCCTGCGGATTGAGCATCGAGAGGGTTGTATTCGAGAAACCACAAAATTTTAATCTGTGGTGGGAAGGTCCAGCATTCCTAACAAACCTTCAAGTACAAAGTAGTGAAGAAAACATAACATACTCATATACTACAAATATTGGAAAGATTAGCCAAACGACTTCCATTACATTGAATAAAGAAAACGATAATTTTATTTATAGTTTACTGAGTAATCGCAGTTCATTGACTCTAATAGTTAGAATTGTTGCATGGATACAACGATTTATTGCAAATACGCGTCACAAGAAGAAAAGTGACACCGGATATTTAACGCCGGGCGAATTAAACAAGGCCATGAACAAATAATAAAATATGTACAACGGACGGAAATTGTGCAAGAATATAAACAACTAATAAAGAAAGAACTTATATGTAACAAAAGCAAAATATATAAACTGCAACCTTATTTAGATACCCAGGGCATCATCAGAGTTGGTGGTCGACTAAATTACTCCACTCTGCCAGTTGAGATCAAGAACCCAATTATCCTACCGAAAAGTGGGCGATTAACGCAGCTGGTAATACAACAAGTACATCAACTTTGACTTAGACTTAGACTTTACACGGAGGCGCCAGGTTAACTTAAGCATACCTCCGACAACTGTATTGGATCGTAGGCGGTAACAGGGCGGTAAAAACGGAACTTCGCTCCTGTGTGCGCTACCACCGCTTTAAGCCGACAGAATTTAACCAACTGATGGGAGAGCTACCAACACAACGGATTACACCGTCACGCCCATTCACCCATACAGGAGTAGACTTCACCTGACACGTTGAAGTCAAACTCAACAGGGGAAGAGGAGTGCGAACATCAAAGGGCTATATAGGGCATATCGAACTTGCATCTGACTTAAGTACCGACACTTTCATAGCCGCTTTCCAGAGACTGTGCTCCAGGTGCGGTACACCTAGTCACGTTTATTCAGACTGGCATGAATTTCGTCGGAGCTGCGAAGTTACTTCAAGAAGAGTTTGAAGACTTCAAACAAATCTTATCCCCAGAATTCTTTAACAACATTGGAGATAATAATATGGGTGTACAGTGGCATTTTAATGCACCAGCATGGCCAAGTGCTTATGGACTCTAGGAAGCAGCTGTAAGATCCATGAAATATCACCTTCGACGTGTGTTAGGAGAACAAAAATTGACATACGAGGAGTTTATTACTCTCTTAACAAAAATAGAAGCGTGCATGAATTCTAGGCCACTGTGCCCGCTAACCGAAGACCCGGAAGGTCCAATACTGTCATTACCGCGAGCAGACTACAATGAACAAAAAATAGACATACGACGCCGCAAGTGACTAGTCCAGTGACTACCTCACTCAACTATAAGTACAAAGCAAATGGAACAGTCCTAGGAAAAACCTGAGCAAGGACGATATCGTTCTAGTACGAGACAATAATCTACCACCTGGAAAGTGGGCCATGGGCCGGGTACTGGAATTACACCCCGGAGCCGACGGCTATGTTAGAGTGACAACTTTAAAAACTCAAGCCGGCATAATCAAACGTCCGATAGTGAAACTATCACCACTGCCCATACAACTTACATGCAGCAAAAATGATGAAGGATGTAAGATGGATTTGAAGGAGACTAAAATCATTGACAAGAACACTAAAACAAAACACTCCAAAAAAAAAGGATTTAAATACTTTTCTTATCGTTTTGCTCACAATGTTTATGTTTATGAATGGATCATATGGTTCCCAAGTAAGCACTCAGATTACACGCTTAGAACCCGAGCGACCGATTTATTATGACACTAGGAAAAATACAATTAATACACGATGAATGGACTTTACTTAGATACTATAACTTAACTAATTACTGGAATGGCGTTCGACACATTGAAAAATACATAGACGGCGTAAACAATCTGTGCCAGAAGATCCACCAGAGTTATTGCCAAAGTATGATTGATCAATTATGCCACGAGATGGAATTACTGAACTTCTACAACAATGTTCTACTTGTTCCACATAAACATTTATCTAGCCGCAAGAAGCGTGGACTGATCAATGGGGTAGGTATGGTGGAAAATAGCTTATTTGACATTTTTGACCAATAGTTTGCTGATAAATATCATCATGACATTGAAGCCATACAACAAAATGAAGACTATTTATTAGAACTTACTAAGAACCAAACGTTCATCATGCAGCTACAAAATGATGTTTTAAAGAAAAATTACGAAAATATCCAGCTTCAATGCAAGATGATAGATAATTTCATAGGAGAAACGAATATGAACCTAAACAAGATAGAATCAGAAATACAAATCATGATGGCCACCAGCTATTTCAACTCTGCTTCACTCACAGCCTCTCTACTATTGCGTAACCTTAAGGAAATTCAAACGATGCTTTTGAATACCCTCACCAATGTCTACAGTGGACGTTCACTTGATCTCTCCGATTAACTTGGTCAAGCAGTTGGAGGATATTTCAGAATCAAAATTCAAATTATTGCAGCTATCTTCGGAATACATTGCTGTTAACTTTGAAAATAATACATACATCGCATTAAATAGTGAAGATTTCAAGGAATGCATAAAAAGACGAACAAACTTTATATGTAATGCGATCATCCCAGTGTTTAATTTACAAAGCAACAATGCACCTTGCGAAGCAAAACTACTGGGCCATCGTTCTATGATGTCACCGTGCCATGTAGACAGAGTGTCATGCGAGGAGACTTGGATCAAGTTGCATGAACCAATCAGCTGGCTAACTGTCTGTTGCGGACGATGCGAATTACAAACTGTCTGCGAAAACGACATAATATCGCATACAATTACTACTTCCGCTATTGTAACCTTGACCCAAGGATGTGTCTTGCATTCTAAGGACCTCACTATCTCTTCCCGCAATCAGTACAACAGCAACCTACACGTGAACTATGATATGAAAGTACCGGAGCTGAATTCGTCTGTAAATAACATTGTGAACGTGACACTTCATAGCATTCCACATGAAAACATCATTTATCAGAAAAACGAAGTAATGGAAGTCGACAAGAAATTACTGTCTCAGTAGCAGAAAGAACAGAAACTACCATCAAGTATCACGGTTCACGATGTACACCAATGTGCGGTCTCTTATACCTTACTAGCAGTTGCAATTATTGCCTTCTTTTGGGTCGCAAGAAAGCAATACTTAAAAAGACGCATGAAACCAGCTCCGAGGGAAATAAATACTAGAGAAAGACAAGAAGACATTGAACTTCAGCCGATGGGAGCTCATCAGCACTCTACAGGAGCAGGACACAATCACCCACAAGTGTCTGCCGAGAACATTGCGTTTACTTTTGACTAATTTCTTTATAATTATTATTTTTCTTTTTATATTGTACGGGCCTCTCTTTCTCTTAGCTATTATCCTATCTTCTTTTGGGGGTTGCCAATATGTACGGTCTCAGTAACGTACATTTTTTATTGCTTAGTCGACAGCCTACTTATAGTCGCTGTGCGCGTCATACGTAATATCAATAATAAATAATATTAGTAGTACGAGTTTAATACTGGAACCGGTAACTACTGAGAGAAAGGGTCGTCATTTACTTATTACTGTAACTTTAAGAATAAATCTAACTTTAACTTGTCGCGAATCGTTTCTCTTCGTACTTCAACAACAAGACTTCTCCACCACAGCCAATGTACGCAGCTAGCTAACTGGCAGCCCGTACATATTCACTGTTCATTACTTTTATTTTGCACTATAGTTCCATGGCCATAATTATGGTCTCGTCTTCGCAACATTTTATAATTATGAAAATGTTTTTGGTGGATTAATATAATTAAGTTACTTATTCCTAGATTATTCATAGACTTGCTGACTGCGATTCTGATTTTAATAACTGTATTGTGTTTTAAATTATATTGGCTCCTCCCCTCGCTGGTTGCGTTATTGCTATATCTCAGACATGACTTTTTTCAAATATCAAACGTTGCAAACTAAAATAATTTTATAGAATTTATTAATTCAGAAGTATAACATTATCAGTGTCATGATAAACTTAATGGTATGATGACGTTAGACAATATTTTACAAAATTAATGTGAAATAAAATGACAAAGTCGTAAACATAATACTGTTTTTAATTTTAATATTTCCATTGTTTCAGGTAAGACATCATGCCGATTCATTAAAAAATCTAACCTCTTTATTATATAAGTAAAAACCTAAGTAGGTATGCAAATTATTATTCTAATAAATAATTATTCTGATAAATCATTTATTATAAAGGAGGTAGGATTAAATGTATAAAAGTCATGAACTTCAATGACAAACTTACACAACATATTTTAGACTATACTTATGCTACTCAATTATCAAATAATAATAATATTTTGGGACATTTTTACACAGCACCATCTTGTCCCGAACTAAGCAGAGCTTGTACTATAGGTACTAGACAATGGATATAATACTTATGTACTTATTTTTGTAAATACATACTTATAATACATAAGAAACACCCAGACAAACACAAATACTCATGTTTTACCCACACAAATATTTGTGTCCTGTGGGAATCGAACCCATGATCACCAATCCGGCACTCGAACCACTAGACCACAGGCGTCGTCAAATATTTATTGCGTTTGCATATTTTTGTAATATTAAATTTAATTTGTAATAATAATTTGAATTTCGTTTGTAAACAATGTTTGCTCTTTTAGTATACTCGTATAAGTGAGAGTATAATAAATACGAATAATATATTCCATATTTCAAAAAGATACAAGGTAAGGTTAGTATTTTTAGTTTTTCTAAATGAGCTGCATCTATCAGTTTCTTCAATATTTACAGACGCCAGCAGTTCAAGCTATCCAAAACTGTCACATTTTCCCAATTGAATATGATGAATCTTATTGTTTTTTATTAAAGTTGAAAATAAATCAATGAAATTTGACAGATTGTGATAGCTTGATGCCGGCCTCTGCACTATTATTTTAATTTTTTTTGAAGAATGTGGGTACACCTGTACTATTACCTTGTAAGATGACATCATATTTAAGCCATGCATGCATAACCTCTCATCTAGCGTCGGGTGGTAGGTAATTAGATTTGTTATGTTAAAATACAATTAATTTAAAGATTTTGACAGTTCATCCATATTGCTGTAGTCTACGTATGTAATAAATGTAACATTATTGTCGCATGAGGTAGGTAATTATAAAGACATCATCCGTAATTAGAACACACGACTCATCGATAGTTTTAGGTTTTTTTTTAGGAAGATTGTTGATGTAATATATAAGAATATGAGACATACTATTCTAAGTCCTTGTGTAATTGAGGCAGTAATTAGTTTATTGTCGGACCATATTAATTCTATTACATTTACCTTTTTATATTTTTTGGCATTTTCCATGCTAAGATTTTAAAGTTTTTTAGCGAAGGAAAAATTCGACCGGGGTCGGGGGCGGGATTCGAACATGCGTCTTCTGGCTTAACCAGAAGACGCAGGTTCGAATCCCGCCCCACTCAAAATTACTAACATTATAAGTATACTTACATTAGTTCAAGAATTTAGTTATTATGGTTAAATAAGAAACGTTTATTATTTCTTGCTTTTCAGTTTTTCGGCGGTTTATTTTTTGTTTAAAAGTTTTATTTTATAATTTTGTAGATGTTATGTTTTCGATGGGATCTGATTTAATTTTGACCGAAATCCTCCATTCTTCTTTTCGGGTACTATTTCTTATGCGTCAGCTGCGGACTTTCTCAAAGCCGACTGCCTTAGGAAGCGCAGGTGCTGAATAATTTTACACACCATTAATTTTACCACAGCGGCTTTGAGTAGACCAATCCCAGTCAACGGTACGCATCAGTCAACAACCCGTTGTACGACGATACCAGATCGGCTGAGATTTTGCAGAATTTGCGAAAGCCTCATAAACAAATCTCCAAGCCGCCAGATAGTTAAAAACTCTGCATGTCTGTATGTATATCTAGCCTAAATGGTACTCATAATTACATAATTCTGTTTAGAGTAAGCCTAAATAAAATATTTGGCAGTAAATTAAATCACTTTGGTATTAAATCATCATTTATTATATTTTTTTACGTATATAATCTTTAACTGTATAGAAGCCTTTATGGCAAAGTTTCTGCTTAACAACGGACATAAATTTATTGCGGCTTATTTTTTTTATTCCACTACGGTCGCCAACAAGCATACGGCCCATCTGATAGAAATCTTAATGTTGCTCAGGATTTTGTTGTACAGGCATAATAATATACATTTAACTATAATAATAATAATATGGTTTTTTAAATGCTAAGACCCTCCACAACCGCGAGGTGTGCAGTCACAGAGAATATTTTCTCAAGGCTGACGTGGTTATGCACCGAGATGTAGTCGCAGTGGACAAGGGACTCACCCCGCTATCTGTGGCTAAAGAGAACTGGCGCAAACCTGTGGCGCTTGGTGTGGCGCAACGACCGCAGGGAAGTATGGCAGAGCAAGGAGCTTCATGGACGCTTTTTCCGTGCCCTTCATGGGCTCGACGTAGATTTCTACGTCACACGTCACTCGCATCTCGCTCCATCAAGATAGTTGACATTACCGTCCTTCACGACGGGAACCTCGTGAAAGCCAAGAAAGATAAGCAAATCAAGTATCTTGACTTGGCACGCGAGTTTGTCGTTGTGTATGTCTGTAGGTAAGCTGGTGTGTATGTGGTTGTGTGAATGTGTGTGGCTGTATATAAGGTGATGATTTATTTATTAAGGATTGTTAAGCATATTGTGATTTTATAAGTTTTTCCGTATCATCGTAATCTAAAGTAAGGTTTTCCCTGATTTTCGATTTGCATTTATTAAGTTAAGGTTATGTATTTTTAGTTTTTCATTCAAGTTGATGTAGATTAATGTGCTCAAAAAAGAGTAATATCGTTGCGCAAATGTGTATATACGTTTTTTGGGACAGATAGGCTTTGGTCTTCTTCTTGTTTCTCTTTGATTTCAAGTTGAGGAACCGTTTTGTATTCCTTAAATATTGCCCTCAGTGAATGTCTGAGCCTTAACTTGGAAATTATCGAATAACTCGCTTCTGCAGCAAGAGGATCCCCACAATAGCGTAATACATAACAATATAAAATAAATAAAGTATACTAAGAGAGCTGTCTATATCGGTTAAGCTACGAACATTTTTGACTGCGTAAGCTGCAAAACTAAGCCTTTTCAACATGTTTTCTATGAGGGCCCACTGCAGCTTAGAATCTAATGTATTACCCAGCAATACTGTGGTGTCTACAAGATCTAACTGATAAATATACCATTGATAAATACACTGGTTGCAACCTGTCTAACGTTAGATATTGTAAATATAAAAAGAAAACGAAACGTATTACACATTTCGTTTTCTTTCCCTTTAAAAGTAAACTATTAATATTAAACCAATGTACTACTTTTGAGACAGCACAATTTACATCGTCATTGACCCCTTTCTGGCGTTTAAATTTAAAGGGAAGTATTTAAAGTGATGTATCATTTGTAAACAATACTATCATGATTATCCCTTATCAAATCATTAATATTACGTATATTAAAAATAGAAATGTCCCAAGAATTGAGCCCTGCGGACTCCCATTTTAACTCTGGACCGTGGATCTCTTTTCGTTAACTTTCTGAATCATAGTACTCAGGTACGGAATAAGAAGATTCAGAGAGGCGTTCCTCATACGACAGTGGTGTAACTTCTTGATCAAAGTTTCATGAAGAACACAATCGAATGCTTCAGATAGATCACAGAAGATCGAAGCCGAAGACCGAAAGCATCGCTCGATTTCTCCCACGCGTAAAAAATGTGTCCTTAGAATTCAAAACCAGCATCGGTTGTCGAACGACCCTTGGTAATGTAAAATAAATGATAAATTATAAACAGTTTACTTAAAGTAAGCTGTTTACAAATTAATAAGTTGGAATACTCCAAAATGCCGAACCTGATAGTGGGCAGCAGTACTATCAGCGAAAGCGTTTCAGGTGCTGCGGTCACCAACCAGCCTGCCAAGCGTGGTGACGTACCTAGTTCCCGGTAGCTGCATTATTCTTGGCCATGGTACCGGCCACGGTAACGGTGCGGTGCCGGGTGACAGCAGGGTGGGTACCAACATCGTAACCTCAACCTGTCGACGTTTAATGGACGTTTTCGGCTGCGCCTTGTTGAATTCGAAGTAGAGCTAAGATGTATTTACTGGCACATCGTGGGGCTATCGGAGATCCGATGACAGGGGAGAAAACGATAACCCTCAATACTACCCACTTACTCAACTTCCGAGAAGGACACCAACTATCCCAAGGTGGTTTCGTGTTTATGGTCCACAAGTCACTCAAGGGTACATTGTGGAAATAGGCAGTGTGTTGGCAAGGGTGGCATACTCGTACCTTGTACTTAAAATAATAGAACAGTACCTTTCTGTTCCTTGAAGATTTTACAAGTTTATGCGCCAACGTCCGCACGCCTGAAAGGGGTAGTAACTGTAAGATTATTAAAATATTTTTATTATATATGATGTAACTAGAAATATACGGTTTTCGCAATTTTGTCTTCATCTGTGCTATTAGAGGTTGCTTCGTACCAAATTTCAAGATTCTAAGTTCACGGGAAGAACCCTATTTTATTATACCAACAAAATCACTTTTATTCTGCTGTAATATTTTCTATTTAACCGACTTCAAAAGATGAGGTTCTCAATTCAGGTGTATGATTTTTTTTGTATGTTACGAGATTACTCCGCTAATTATGCAATGATTTCGATGAAACTCATGTTCATTCATTGTTTGGTAGGTCATACTTCACACTTTTTGAAAAATATCAAAAATAAAAATCTAAAATTTATAGGTAAACAGATGACACTTTGTTCCCGTCCGCAAGAATACTGAGTTTCAATCGGTGTTTAAACTGTCATCAGAAAAAAACATTAGCCTAGAACAATGAGGTTGTCTGTATCGGAATATCGGGATCGCTGACATTTTTAAAAAGGGCAGAACCGTTGACCACGTTTGATACAACGGTTATGTCATTAAATCTATCCTAATGAATAAGAGATTATTAAAGGAAACACGAAACATCAATTTGATAATTATTATTTCACTAACACACAGCACAAATTAAATTTAACACGATATCTAGAAAAGTGTGTAGTAAATACAGTTAACACATTGGGAACAAAAAGATATAAATTAACTGCAATTTTGAATTATTACTCAATAGGAAAATAACAATATTTAAAACGGCTAGCACAGTACCTAAATAGCAATGTCGATAGCTTACGACCTTTTAAGAGTAAGTTCTGAAGCAAAACAGAGCGAGCCGCCATTTGCCATCCCCTTTTATCTGTTCGGTTCCACCATAATAATTTTGTCACCACTGAAGTTAGCAAACATGACTGTATGTTGTAAAGCAGTTCATACGAACTTCATACTGAACTGCTTTATCCAGAAACGAATTTACATCTAATAATTATGTATTCAAGTTTAGAATAGGGTTATCTTGGTTTGAAGACCGGAGCGCCCTCGCGGCGACACGGCCATACTGATGTGCGGTGCTTGCTCTGCAGAGCTCCCCTTAATCCTGAAATTGAGAAAATTGTTTTGGTTTAGGTACCTTCCACAGTCACCTAAGCCGACGCTTTGGGTATGACCAAGCTTAGAATTATTCAAAATAGATTTCCTTAGGCCAAGGCAAAATTTAACTCAGATCTTATAATTTAGCAACGTAAATTTGACATAAAAACGGTTGTTACATTATTGTGTGCTATACGCAACAACAATGAGACAAAATATGGCACACAACCCACATAAGATTGCAATAACCTTTAGTACAACAGTGACTGCTCATTCCACATGAAAACAGTTCAATAGATTTTCGAGTATGTTATATAATGTTACTGTTCACTCCACGTGACAACAGCAAATAATGTAAACAACAAAGCGTCATAGTCATTCCACATGACAACAGTAGATACAAAACTTGTGTTGTTTAAAATATGTATGGAAAGGATTAGGTCAGTGAGAGGTCGATGCTGTAATAATACAAAGGTCCTAAAGGATATCAGGACAAGATCGATGCTGTGCTCTGGGCGGTCTTGAACGCCGTGGTACACAGGGGACTATTATTTTTTCAGGATAGGGCTAAAGTTCGGTCATTGGACGGCTCCACACGCAAATGACATCTTTTAGATAAATTGGTTATTGTTCTCTTTTTTTTACCATTTGTGTACGTGTGTGTATGCGTGTACATGAGTATGTGAAACATATCACGAGAAACATAGGAACGAAATGAAAGATGCTCACCGTGTATAACGTTTAGCAGATTTTCTAGGCCATGGGTAGTGAACTCTCGCTCTCGTGTCTGTCAGCAACACTGCCGTCCTCCACGGACCGGGCCAGTTGTAGTGACCTTGTAGTCATGCTGGAGGAACCAGCTTGCTGCTTGTCTTGGGGTGACACGGCTGCATGACAGGCCGCGCCAGGTTGTGGAGCGCGTCGAAATTGGTCATGTGCGACTTTGCGAGGCCGCCCATGGTGACCGACTACTTTCTTTACAAGGTAGCGGTCGTTTTCCAGTACCCTGTGAACTTCGTAAGGCTCTGTGAATTTTAAATCGAGGGAGGTTTGGTTTCTGGGGTTGTTTTTTATTAAAACAAAGTCCTCTTGTTGAAAACTGTGTATCTTGGCTCGTCCTCTATTAAACCTTACTTTGTCTTATAGCAGACACCTCGGTCATCTTTCGTTGTACATGTCATTGTAACGTTTTCATATCTATCGACGTGTCCTCGAAATTGACCAAGTTCAGCAGCTCTGGTGGCACGCAGTTTTAACGCCTAGTTAGCAATGTTATGGGTACAGTTCAAAGCTAGTTACAGCCCTACCGGAGATGTATGCCAGTCGGGAGTCTCGTAGTTTTTAATAATAATTAGACTGTTTTTCAGCGTTGCCATGACTCTCTCGACTTGCCCGTTTGCTCTGCTCACACCAGGAGCTATAGCATGAATTTCGACACCAAAGCTGTCGCAGTAACTTTTGTACTCACCAAGGAAATCTCGACCGCCGTCAACAATAATTTGTTTTGGCGTTCCAAAGAGGTGGATAACTTTGTTTCAAAGCGGCAAGAGTACTGTGTTGGTTTTTATTGTTAGTATGACGCAGTAATACTTACTTTGTAAAGGCGGCGATGGTTACGACGACATACTCTTGATCATCGGGCGTACCAAGCTTGCCCGTCAGATCCATGTGGATCACTTCGAATGCTACGGTTGGCTTATCAATAGGATGCATTCGTACCTGCGTGGCTCCAGATGTTTGCTAGGATGTTCTGCATACCACACAATTGTCAACAAATTCTCGAACAGTGGAGCTCAGTCTGTCGAAAAGGGTAGGTTTCTCGGATTTTGTGCAAGGTTTTCTCCCAGCCTGGGTGCTTGAGAGCAGTGTGGTACGTGTTAATTAAGCTCCATTGAAAAGACTTCGGGACAACTATGAGTTTTAGCAATCCTGTAATAGAATCTGTCCGCTTATATTTGAATATATTGCCTTCAAGTAGGTAGCCCTGGACATCGACTCCCTTGTGTAGGGAGTCTATGATGGGTCGCAGCTGGCCGTCACGACTCTGTTCGATGTTCAGCCATTCTAGGTTCTTTGTCATGACATTGACAGAGAGGGGATCCATGTTACGGCTGAAAAAAATAGCATGTTGCATCCGCTCGTCCTTCCTGTACACAATCTCAGTCAAAATTCTGAAGATAGGCCCACCACCTATGAATGCGAGGGAGCAGGTCTCGTTTATGCTTTGAGGCCTTTAGTGCATTGCAGTCTGTTATTATTATATTTTGAAGCTACGCCCGTATAGAAAATGTCTAAAATGCTTGATGGCGCGTACAACCGGCAGTGTCTCCAGCTCATAGGAGTGATACTTATTTTCGGTGTCTGTGGTGCGCATGCTGAAGTATGCTACCACATGTTGACGCCCATTGATAATCTGGATAAGTATCACCCCGAAGCCGAGACTGCTGGCATCTGTAAATAATTCTATGGGCTCACCCTCTCTAAAGATGGTCAGGACCGGTGAAGATATAAGATGGCTGATTATCTTCTGGCGTGCTTCCTCATGAGCATGGGTCCATTGCCACTTGGTGCCTTGTTTGGTGAGGTTATATAAAGGAATCATGGTTCGTGTGAAATCCGGAATGAAACGACAGAAATAGCCGGCTAGGTCATTAAATTGACAAACCTGCTTTACGGTTATTGGAACAGGGGCTTTCGATAAAGCCTCTACCTTTTTAGGGCTGGGAAGAACTTGCCCGTCCTCTACTATATTACCTAGGTATTCTATGGTACGCTTAAAGAAAGCACTACTATATTACCTAGCTCCCACTGAAATTCCAGACTAGCCCCCCACTGATTTGGCATCGCGGCGTACTGGAAGCTGGTAAGCAGCATGGAGTTTCACTCTACTGCCGTTTTCCCACCGATTCTCTCTTCGTAAAATGGCGAAGAACAATAAAAAAAGGGTTACACAGCGGCTGCATGCCCTTTCGTTGAAAGTGCACCTCACAAGTATTAGAGGCCTGCACTCCAATCTCCAGTCTGTCCATTACCACCTCGAGACAGAAAAACCTGCACTCTTGTTTGTGACAGAGACACAGATCGGAGTTCCGTCTGACGTGGCGTACCTATCATATCCAGGGTACATCCTGGAGCATAGATTTAAGCCCCGTGCCGGAGTATGCCTGTACGCCCGTGACGACATCTGTTGTCGGCGTCTCCGTCACCTCGAAGACCCCGGATTCTCTGTGCTTTGGGTACTGGTGGACACAGGTATAGAGAAAATTCTTTATGCCTGTGTCTACCGATCACACAGCGGGGACTTGGAGACAACCCGGCTCACTGAATACCTAAGTGAGGGGGCAGATGCGGCTCAGCTAAACTACTCTACTGCGCAATTGGTGTTACTGGGGGACTTCAACGGCCACCACAAAGAGTGGCTGTACCCATACCGGGACACTGACCATGCTGGGTTAGAAACGCGTAAGCTCGCTTTAGTCCTATTGGCGGAGTCGCTGGAGGAGCTGCAACAGATGCTGAATGGCCTAGCATTAACCTCACAAAGCGTAGGTCTCGCCATGAATTTTGATAAAACCAAAGTCATGTTCAATGACCACATTGATCTGAGACCTATTGCTGTAAATGGTCATCTTCTTGAAGTTGTTTCAGAGTACACTTAGCTTGGGCAGATTTTGCAGTTAGGTAAAAACAACTTTGAGAAGGAGGCCAAGAGGAGGATTCAGATGGGCTGGGCAGCATTTGGAAAACTACGTCAGGTCTTCTCATCACCCATACCGCAAAGTTTGAAAACGAAAGTTTTCAATCAGTGCGTCCTACCTGTGATGACCTACGGCGCTGAGACGTGGACACTCACAGTGCGGTTACTCCACCAATTTAAAGTCGCACAGCGTGCTATGGAGCGTGCTATGCTTGGAGTTTCTCTGAAGGATAAAATCCGCAACGAGGTTATCCGACAGAGAACCAAAGTAACCGACATAGCTCACCGGATTAGCAAGCTGATGTGGCAGTGGGCTGGCCATATCTGCAGAAGAACCGACAACCGCTGGGGTAGACGTGTTCTCGAGTGGAGACCGCGACTCGGCAAACGTAGTGTAGGACGCCCTCCGGCAAGATGGAGTGATGATTTGCGAAAGGCTGCTGGTAGAAATATGGCGCACATTAGGGGAGGCCTACGTCCAGCAGTGGACTAGTATAGGCTGATGATGAAGCTCGCTTTAGTGTTAGATCTTACCCAGCTGGTCCAAGGTGCAACGCGGGTACCTGACGTTGAGTCACATGCGCCCTATTGCCTGGACCTTCTGTTGACAACCGATCCAGACCGCTACTCAGTGTCGATTTCTTCACCGCTGGGTAATTCCGACCACTGTCTGGTAAAATCTGTATCTGTCTACTCGCCGCCCGATCCTAGCCCTAGAGGTAGCCGGCGAGTATGGCGTTACAAGTCAGCAGATTGGGATGAGATGCGACATTTTTTTGCCTCTTATCCTTGGCAGTCTGTGTACTTTTCTTCTGACGAACCCTCCACCTGCGCGGATGCCGTGACTGATGTGTTACGTACGACTATGGAGTACTTCATCCCATATTCCGACGTACCATTATCCGGCAAAGCTCCACTTGCTTTAATCCTCAATGTAGAAGTGCTGAAGCGCTTAAACATGAGGTTTACCTGGCTTGGGTTGATGCTCGACACCGCAAGGCGTGGGAAGTGAGTCAGAAGAAAAAGGCGTTAAACAGGGCTGCTAAGTCTTGTAAGCAGGTCCTTCGAAGGGCTCGCTTTGATCACATTAGTCGAATAGGGAACAAACTGGCTTCATACCCAGGTAGTAAAGCTTTTTGGTCCCTAGCTAAATCAGTCGAAGCGAACTTCTGCCGCCCCTCACTTCCTCCACTGCTGCAACCTGATGGGTCCCTGGCACATGCTGCTGAAGAGAAGGCCAACTTGTTTGCCTCTCTGTTTGCGGAAGCTTCACGTCTGGACACCGGTAGCGCGATACCTCCAACTTCATTTGGTACCACGATGGTTATGCCAGAATACCGCATTCGCCAATCGGAGGTTAGGAAAACGCTGCGCAGTCTAGACGTGAATAAAGCCAGTGGACCAGACGGTATTCCAGCCATAGTTTTCAGGACATGTGCGCCTGAGTTGACTCCGGTACTGACACGCCTCTTCCGTCTCTCTTTTGAGACTGGTCAAGTGCAAAACTTTGGAAGCTTGCTAACGTACAACCTGTGCCCAAAAAAGGTAGTCGTGCCGACCCTGCTAACTACAGGCCTATCTCGATCACGTCCATACTCTGTAAGGCTATGGAACGTGTTCTTAACATCAAACTCCTGGCGTACCTAGAAGCAAATGATCTCCTCAGTGACCGACAATACGGATTCCGCCGAAATCGGTCTACTGGGGATCATCTAGCGTACGTCATACATATCTGGAGTGAGGCACGGTGAGGCGCTCGCCGTCTCTCTTGACATCTCGAAGGCTTTCGACAGGGTCTGGCACGACAGCCTTATTAGCAGGCTTTCATGGTATGGCTTGTCTACCAGACTCGTAGCTTGGATATCAGACTTCCTGAGGAATCGATCGATACGAGTCGTCATTGATGGCTGCTCGTCCGATCGAATGGATATTAATGCCGGTGTTCCCCAGGGGTCAGTGCTCTCTGCGACACTCTTCCTGCTTCACATTGATGATCTGCTGAAGCCCGGTATCTTTGGGTACGCAGATGACAGCACCGTTGTAGAGAGCTACTCATCCAATGCGCGGACTGGTGGACCGGAAATCAAGTCTCTAAGAGAGGCCACGGTCGATCGTATGAATTTGTCCCTTCAGGCAGTCTCCGAATGGGGCAATGCCAATCTGGTCAAATTTAATGCTGCAGGCGTGTCTGTTTTCCCGCAAAAAAGAGCCCATTCCAACTGGTTCCTACTTTCCGAGATGTATCTATTCAAGTAACTGATCGGCTTGAGCTCTTGGGCGTTACTCTGACGTCAACCCTCAACTTCGGCTCCTATATTGAGTCCAAGGCTCAGGTAGCTGCCAGAAAGCTGGGTATCCTCTCAAAGGTGCGTCGTTATTTCACGCCGGAACAATTGCTTATATTGTACCAAGCACAAGTTCGGTCGTGCATGGAGTACTGTTCGCACCTTTGGGATGGTTCGGCTAAGTACCAGCTTGAGGCGTTGGAATCCGTGGAGAAGCGCGCCAAGAAGCTCATTGGCAACGACTCGCTCGTCCGAGCTAAACTCCAGAGTCTGGAACATCGCCGCAAAGTCGCTAGCTTGTCAGTTTTTTATCGGATGCATTTCGGAAAGTGTGCATCAGATCTCCACGATCTTATACCCCCTTGCCCTTTCTACTATCGGACGACCAGAAGGACGAAAAAGCGTCATCGATTCATGGTGGACATCCCAAAAGAAACGCTTTAAATCAAGTTTCATCATGCGTACCGCTGAAATGTGATATGAGCTTCCAGAGTGGGTCTTCCCCAATAACTATAATCTGTGTGTCTTTAAATCTCGAGTGAATCGGTTTCTTCTAGGCAAGCGCGCTCCACCGTAGATCGCAGTGTCGCTTAACATCAGGCGAACTAGTGGTCAAGCGTAGGCCTATCGTGAATAAAAAAAAAACAAAAAAAACATGCATTTTTCAATATTGATTGAAAATCCGGAGTCACGTAAAGCAATCAAAATTCTCTCGAACGATACAAGGCCTCAGGGGAAGTCGCGGCATTTGCTAATTTATCATCAGCCCATATTCGTCCACTGCTGGACGTAGGCTTCTCCCAGTGAACGCCACAAAACCCGATCTTCGGATTTCCTCATCCAGTCACTGCCTTCCGCAAGTCGTCACTCCACCTGGCCGGCGGGCGTCCTACACTAAGCTTACCTAGACGCGGTTGCCACTCGAGAACTCGTTTGCTCCACCATTTATCAGTTCTCCGCGAGATGTGACCGGCCCATTGCCACTTTAGCTTGCTTATTCTTTGAGCTATGTCTGCAACTTTGGTTCTCTGACGGATAACTTCGTTGCGAAGTTTATCCCTCAGAGAGACTCCGAACATAGCTCTTTCCATAACTCGCTGTGCGACTTTAAATTTGTGGATCAGTCTCATCGTGGGTGTCCACGTTTCGGTTCCGTAGGTCATTACTGGTAGGACGCACGCATTGAAGACTTTCGTCTTAAGGCACTGGGGTATGGGTGACGAGAAGACTTGACGAAGTTTGCCGAATGCTGCCCATCCCAATTGTATCCTTCTATCCGCTTCCCTCTCGAAGTTGTTTTTACCTAATTGGACTATTTGCCCGAGGTAGGCGTATGCCCGAACAACTTCGAGAGATAACCCATTTACAACGACCGGTCCTGGGGTAACGAGGTCGTTGTACATAACCTTAGTTTTATCTATATTCATCCCAAGACCGATACGTCGAGAGGCGTCAGCTAAATTGGTCAACATTCGTTCGAGATCCTGCAGCGACTCCGCCATGAGGAATCGCAGGTGTGAGATGTACTCGCCATTTGCATTTATGCCCATACCTTTCCAATCCAGCGTCTTAAACATATCCTCCAGGGCGTTGGTTAACAATTTAGGGGATATAAAATCCCCTTGTCTCACTCCCCGGCGAAGCTGGATGTGTTTTGTCTGTTGGTTTTGTACTTTGACGGACATAGTCGCGGCGTCATACAAGCATCTCATCACATCACGGCCTCCAAAACAGCCCAGGTCTCGATTGAGTCAAAGGTTTTCTCATAGTCCACAAATGCAAGACACAACGGCAAGTTGTACTCCTCGCTAATTACGTCAACTATATAAACTTGGGTTACGCTATCCTGGTGTCCATTATTGGCACTACCTGGATTTAATAGAGACCCTAATGCGCGATTTATGCATCTCTGATAGACTGGTGGTGCATTACACAGACCAAGTGGCATAGTCAGGTACTCGTATAAACCGTCTGGGGTAACGAAGGCAGTTTTTTCAATAGAAGAAGCTGAAACATGTATCTGATGGAACCCTTGTCGAGGGTAGTGTAGTATTTCCCACCTGCCAATTGGTCTATCTGGTCCGCAATCAACGGGAGAGGGTAATGGTCGCGTACCGTATTAGCATTCAGTTCGCGATAGTCAACGCACATTCTGTCGTCTCCGTTTTACTTTCTAACTAGAATAACAGGGCTAGAATATGGAGACTTACTCTCGCGAACAATGTTATTTTCTATTAATTCACTAACCCTTTATGCCCTTAACTCTCGCGTTCGACGAGAACAAACTGTGTTTTGTCGAGGTAACGTATGAGATGAGGGATGTACATTAGAGTCACTAGATAGATTCTTACTTTGACAATCGCTAACTAGATGTCCCGGCTTATTATTCACACACAAACGCTGTGATTTAGGTTATCAATTGAAAATATTGACCATTTTTGAGATGGTTGGCTTGAAATTGGTTGTGACCCACCGGGGCGTTTAGTGCGAATAGAAGAAACAACCGATATTAGTTCCGGGACAGAAGTGGCTCGAACATTCATAAACTCTATTCTAAGACGTTCGTCACTTATTATATCTATGACGGCCTCTACCGCATCATTATTATCAAGCTTATCCCTGGTGATGCATCGCCATAGGATCCAAGCTTGCGACAAATCTTCGGCTATGTTATTAGAAGGGTAATAAACACATGCTTCCTAAATATAAGTACTTATATCACGAGGTTAACGACTTTCAGGTTCAAAAGTTATAATGATGTTCTGACGTAACTCATCCCAAGTGGATATCGTTACCAACCAATTATCTGCCCATATTTTGGCACGACCTTTTAACAAACTAGTGACCTTCATACGAATATCATAATCAGATAGGTTATACGTACTTTTAGCAGTACAGATGTGATTGACCACTCGCGCACTCCTACGTTACCATCGGGGTCGTAAGAGGGTAGAAATACTTCAGTAATCTTAACTTTGTTACCTGGAAGCAGACGCTCCGTCAAGCTCTGCATCATATCCATCATGTGTGAGAAGAGCTTCGGTGGAACGTTGCCTGCTTGCAGTGACTGCTGGCAGCGGCAGCGACGTGGTGGCAGGTGAACGTGCACTATGTGGGGTAGGCGGCTGTTCATTTGAATCCCGCACATGTGTAGGCTCACCGGCGCTGGTCATCATTAGGTCAGGATCTGAAATATATTGACCGGCAGGAGAGGATTGCTAGAGCAATCCTACTTCTGATATCGGAATATCGGGATCGCTGGCATTTTTAAAAAGGGCTGAACCGCTGACCACTTTTGATACAACGGTTCTGTTGTCATTAAATCTATCCACGTCAAACACCAATTTGATAACTATTATTTCACTACAACAGCACAAATTTAATTAAACACGATATCTAGAAAAGTGGGTAGTAAATACAGTTAAAACAATGGGAACAAAAGGATAGAAATTAACTGCAATTTTGAATTATTACTCAATAGGAAAATAACAATATTTAAAACGGCTAGCACAGTACCTAAATAGCAATGTCGATAGCTTACGACCTTTTAAGAGAAAGTTCTGAAGCAAAACAGACCGAGCCGCCATTTGCCATCCCCTTTTATCTGTTCGGTTCCACCATAATAATTTTGTCACCACTGAAGTTAGCAAACATGACTCTGTATGCTGTAAAGCAGTTCATACGAACTTCATACTGAACTGCTTTACCCAGAGTTGATACAGATGGCACCACGTATACTACGTAATAATAAATTAAGTGATGTTTTATAATTAACAAATATGCAAAGCATTTAAAGCGATTAACTAATTTGCCAAAATTCACAATAGAATTTAAAACGATTTTACATAGCAAAAATAGCTGTTTGCTTTAACAGTTATAGTAAATTATGTAACGAATTTACATCAAATAATTATGTATTCAAGTTTAGAATAGGGTTATCTTGATTTGAAGACCGGAGCGCCCTCGCGGCGTCATATAATATTTGGTAGGAGCCGTCATAATAATTACAAAACTGTAAAAAAGCTGTGTCTGTTGAACATTGAAGTATACATTATAAAGGTCCCCGAACACAAAAATGTGATTTTTTAGTTCTTGCCTGTTTATCTTCTTGTTTGCTATGGGTATGCGAAAAACTAATTAAATCTATAATAATAATTTAGTATTCCCATCTTATTTCATTAATTGAACAGATTCTGAGTTCGAAACCTGCAAGAAAATTAGAAAATAGAGATCATTTCTGTTGTTTTAAAAAAAATGCATCGAATTCAATGTTCTCCTCCCATTTAACACGCGTATTACTATCTAATTTCGCTGAGAGCATGCAGCTATCAGGGTATCCCAATGATCAGTTGGCTGCTTTAACGTATTTAAAGCACGTAGGTTTTTTGTGACGTGGTCTACAAGAAATCTTAATGACTTGTCAGACTCACGCAACGGCTCAATAGTAAACAAGGACTTCAAATGGTTATTTATTAATTGACGAACATTATTATAACGCTCGCAAAGAAGACACACAATAATTACTGTCGCAAACTTCCAAATTATAGATTACACGAGCAGCTTCACCCTCTAAATAAGAATTTAAATAATGAAATTTATGTATGTTTTTTATTTTTGTATTATTATGTATTAAGGAACTGAAGGTATCACGAAATTCCAACCATTTATTGAACGCACCATCAAACTTATTAATTTTAATTACTGGTAAACGAAAGCCGATAACTTCGTGATCATCCTCATCAGCTGTGAAAATACTGCTGTGCTGTACTGCAAGCGACGACTTTTTTGTCGTACTGTTTACGGAAATAACTTCCTGAGCCTTTGCGATCGGATTGTGGAAAGCTTGTTTGATAACTTCTCTGGTATCCAACTCTAAACTTAAATAAAATTATCTTCATCTAATGATTCAATCTGATTCTGCACGCTATCGAACTCGCCAAATAAAGCCTCAATTTTAACTAATCGTTGTGTCAGTACGTTAACTTCCGTAGGAGTTAGCTTTTTACCTTTTAATTCTTCTAATTGGTTATTAAATTTTGTAACACGGCCTCTAATTGACGCGCGTTTTAAATTAACGAGTTTTATACGTTGCCTCCATACTAGTAAAGTTAACGCGCAAACAATCAAAAGAATCAGTTATGTGCCAATTAAATAAATAAGAATTGCATACGATACGCTCCTCGCTTCGTAGCCGCTGTGACGGGAACCGGTTCAAGTCAGCTGATGTGCGGTGAAAGGTGGAATGGTCGCCGCCCGTCGCCCGCGCTCAGCACTAGGACGACGTGAGCCAACAGTGCTAGCAGCGATACGGGATGCGATGACAGTCTCAAGCGACCGCCGCATGGTAGCTGGAATAGATTGTTGGAATGACTTGTAGATATCGTCGTATAAATAATAACGGAAAGCAAAGGCGATAGTGAATTTAGTTAATTTATGCAAAATAATAGCTTAATTAGCACAATATAGGATTTAGCGAGTGTTTATGCTATAGTGAATCAGTGATAACTAATTTATTTGCGTGCATAAACAACTAAATAGTGGATAACATGAAGTGACTTTGCATGAATTGAGAAGTTAAGCTCAGATTATTGCGTAGGTATGTATACCTATATATATCTGTACAAGAATGTTTATTTAAAGTATGACTACGTTTAAAGAAATAGGTTCAGCTATTTAAATTACAACTGTTCAATAGTGGGTAATACAATTAATTAAATGCTAGTGAAGTCTTTCAAGTCGTAAAATAGGCGCAATAAATGCAAATGATAGGTGGCTTGAAAAGTAGCACTGATTAAATAGCAAGAAATAGATGAAACAGCGAAATAGTTTGTTTAGATTAGCAGTTTTATATGCGAAAGGGATAGGATAGACAAGGAATTTATAAAGATGTTACCCTAATAATAGATAGGTAGGCTAAGGTAACAAAAAATAGTATTAAGATACCTTGTTTCCCTGTTCACATAAACAAAACCTTTAGGATTAGTGGGACACGAAGGGGTAAAATAAAAGGAACGGGCTCACTTTTGGCTGGCAAAACTGCTGCTGTGGCGCGTAGACTCCACTGGACCTCAGCTTGGCTAGTTCGCGATGGCTGCAAAAGTGGTTTTCTTTCCTCTCGAAATGAATTTCTCTGGACCGCTACGTTGTTCTTGGGAATCGGGATACTACTCGTAGATGTAGCAGATCAGTGCAGCTTCCCTCGTTCTCGTAGCTCGTAGTACGCTCATGAAATTTCACTGCGTGCTACGACGACCTATGGACCGCGTTATTTTGATTTTATTTTTATAAAAAGGCTCACCAACAATTATACATTAAATAAGAACACATAGGAAAAGCAGTTACATGTTTTAAAAAATAATATTTCTGAACCTACCGAGTGAGTCAACATGTACATCGACAAGATCACTAACTATTCAGTAATTTGCAAAGGCGGGAGATAGGAGAGTTAGCACCAAGGACAGTCCTACGAAGTGGAGGATGTAAGGGAGTTATAGGAGCACATGGATGTCTTGCAGGCACACGGAGCTTTAGCTTGCTCAACAATTGCGGACAGTAGATCTTGTTCCGCAAGAGTTTAAATAAAAGGATTAAATCTAGTAAGTCCCTCCTTTTTTGTAAGGTTACCATCTTAAAATGCAAGAGCCTCCCCTTGTACGATGGTTTTTTTTGGCTATCCCGGAAGAATACGCTAAGTGCCACAAAAATCGTTTTAGGACACGCTCCAATCTCAATGTGTGCGTGGCATAGTGAGGTCTCCACACTGTGCTACAATATTCAAGCATGCTGCGGACTAGACAATTATATAGCAGTATTTTAGTCCTGTGGTTACGAAAGTAAGTGACGTTTCTAATAACAAAACCGAGCGTTCTAGAGGCTTTTTTAACTACCTTTTTAAAATGTGGCACAAACGTTAACTGTCTGTCAAAAACCACTCCTAAGTCTCTTATCTGAGCCACTTCTTGAATCTGATTGTGGTTTATGAGGTAAGAAGACCGTATTAATTTGGTTTTTCTAGAAAATTTTACAGTGAAGCACTTGTTGATGTTCAGACTCATACCATTATCATCACACCACCCAACCAACGTGTCGATGTCTCTCTGTAACAATTCAATATCAAGACTAGAGTCGATTACTCTGCAGAATTTTAGGTCATCAGCGTACATGTAACTTTCAAAGAAATTTAGCCTATGGGGGATATCGTTGACAAAGAAATTGAATAAAACCGGTCCAACATGTGATCCCTGGGCCACGCCGGATGTAACCTTGTAACAGTTGGATTTGTAACCATTGAGTACGACAAAGAAGGAACGACCATCAAGATATGATTTTAACCAATTAAGAAGAGAGCCAGTGACACCGTAAGGCGCTAACTTCTGTAGAAGTGTATTATGAGGGACGCGATCAAAGGCTCTACTAAAATCAGTATATATTACGTCCACTTGTTTCCCGGAGTCAATGGCGCTAGCTAGCATCTCGGTAAACGTGACTACGTTAGTGCAAGTGGACCTAGAACTTACAAAGCTATGTTGGGAATCACTGAGATAGAGTTTCAAATGAGTCTGTATGTATGGGCAAATCAAGGATTCGAAAACATTGGCGAAGGTGGATAAAATGGAAATTGGTCTGTAGTTGCCTACATGATTATTATCACCGCCTTTTTGAATTGGTACCACCTTTGCTACCTTCCATAAATCAGGGAATAAACTTGAGGTGAGCGATCGATTGTATATTTGTAATAAGGGAGTTGTCAAGGAGTAAGCGCACATAGAAACGAAATGAGGCGGGATGCCATCAGGTCCGGCACCTTTTCTACGATCTAGAGACTTTAGTTTACTGAGCAGAGCATTATGTTCAATTGCAGGTATTGACAAAGGCAGGCTATTAGCTAATATGTCCTGTAAATATGTAGTAGGAGGTTCTTGTGTCACATTTCGGTGACTATACAATATTTTGAAGAATATTTTGAAGAGAATTGCACAGCGAACATTTCTGAGATGGTAAAGCTGTCTGAAGATGATGCGATTCCGTCAGTCATTGTGAGTGGGTAAGAGCTGGTACCTCCCCGCTTGCCCTTGATATAAGCCAAAAATCGCTTCGGATCTTTTGTTAATGTATTTTCTAAGTCACAGATATATTTATTGTATTGAGAGACAGCCAAGACAGAGCACCGTTTACTCAGCAGTTTTAGTTCAAGCTCATCCATGGGGTTTTTATAGATTTTTTACCGTATTCGCATCCGTTCCTTTTCCTTTATTGTTTTTATTAATTTTTTATCAAACCAAGGAGGATGTGTCTTATGTTTGTGGGTAAAGGAAGGATCTTGCATTTCAATGATATTATTAATTTCTTAGATGGGCCAGCTCAGAATAAGCAAGCTACCGTAATAGAATGTAATAAATAGTAATTCCTATCAAAATTCATCCAATAAATCTCACTTCAGCTAAAAAACATACATCTCGCCTGTTTCCTGTTGGGGTAGGAAGAGACACATTTGCAGTTCCCACGATCCTGGCATAAAACTTTCGTTACATCTACGTTTCATTAACCTCCACGTATATGCATGTAATCGTAATCGTTGGTTTAGACTACATTAAGCCTTTTTTTGGCTTTTATTGAATTTTGGTTTTGGTTTAGGGTAATCTTAACCTGGCACTTATTGAGAACGTCCGCAACTTGAATGTGGTACGTTCGCTGAGGTCAGTCCTTCGAACTCTTCAATCCATACTCGCCACCTGTACTCGTTTCGTGGATCTCCGTTCATCCACCCTCTCTTAACATAGCTTTAACGTTAGTACATATATTCTTCATTCACTCCACAAAGCCTTCTTTTCACGCTGGCCCTCACTCACTCTATCTTTTAAAGTTAATTCACACATACCTCTCATCTCTACGGTATTAATTCTAATTTCATGTTTTGTCTGCCACGCTGGGATTGTATTTTCACTTCCATACATTAGTATCGGCGACAATCCTCCTCCAATAACTAACAACCCGACAAAAATTTTAAAAATTCTATCTTAGTGTTTTAGTACTTATTTTTAGCAATCACATATAGTGAAGGTAATAAGTAGTATTTTACTGCCTCATTAGTCTAGGTGGTGGGTTCGATTCTCAGGTCAAACAGTATTATTGAGTTTCTCTATGACATTCCTAGTAGTATTAGCTCGGATTTCAGATTTGAGCCCTGTAGATGGCAATAGACTCACCCCTTATCCTTATTACTTACATGAGACCTAAATTAGCCAGCATGTCAAAGCATGTTTCTTCGTCGTGGTTGAAACCTTGTCTCCCTTCTACTTCCTACTCCTTTCTACTTCCTACTCCCTTCTACTTCCTACTCCTTTCTACTTCCTACTCCCTTCTACTTCCTACTCCCTTTCCGGTTTTCAATTAATAAGAAACGATCGCACAGGCAGTCGTGGTTGTGATGTTGCCATATATCTTCTTAGAAACATTCCTTTCTCAATAATTGATTTATCAACACAACCACCTCCACAAAATGCACCTATTTTTAGAAGTCGATCTAAAACATACCAAAATTCTTCTTGGTGTCTATTATAGCCCTTCTTGTAGTATAAATAGGCTGAGGTCAACGCCCGCGAAACAATAGGCGCGCGAGTACCTACTCGTATTTTTTGTAGCATTTTTGGGATTATTCGATTCTGGAACTTTCTGAGCCATATAAATAGCGGTCCTAAGGGGCCGGCAAGGCAGTTCAATTGTGGACACGGACAAGTGAAGATCGAAGCGAAATACGAAGTGACTCCTGGTAGCGACCTCTACATCAGCTACGCCCACCATATATGGATAACACTGGAAGTATTATCCATGATGGTGGGCGTAGCTGATGTAGAGGTCGCTACCAGGAGTCAGCATAAGACTGGCTGGTTTAAGAAGAAGTAATCATTTGAAATTATTGTAGAATGTTTAGTCAAAGTGATTAATGGTTGTCAGGGAGAATTCCCTTGACCTTTGAAGAATAAAGTCACAGAGTACCTTTTAACCGAGAGTTTCTTTGAATAGGCCTCCTAGGATCCCATCAGAGTCCTATAAACAGTGCGATAGTGAATTGTGAAGTGAACTAGTATAGCGACATACTGGTGATTTGTGTTTTGTATTCGTGTGAATAATTAAAGTTTTGATTGTTTATCGGTTAAATTGGTGTCAAATAATTTATCCCGAACCCCAGCTCGTAACAATATGTTTTAACACAGCAATTTTTTTATCGCAAATTGATCATTAATCGTCATGTCATCATATGTATTAATAATATCATATTTATTAAATTACTAACTATATTATCTAAATAATTATGCTTTTCATGATTAGAATTTAGACGATTAGATTTTATATTCGTCCATGGAGTAGAAATAATTTTCACAAAGCCAAGTGGCAAACAGACTGTTTTCAGAATATACTTAAGTGGTGAATTTCTTATACCTTTTGGTAAATGGTTAAAAATTTAATAGCTATTACGTCTTCAAAGTTCCGTACATATAGAAGGAAGAATATAATTGTCATTGGTGTTTCGAGAAAATGGTAACAGTTCTACTAAATGATTAATTAGACATTCTGGTCTTACACACACTCCAATAATGACTTTCACGGCTTTTGGAAACATTTATGAACAAGTAAAAAAATAGGCGTGAGCATCGGCGGCGTGAGTGAATCAAATTGCCAATCTTTTCGGCAAATACAGCAATTTACAAGCTATTGAATCAATGCCAAGAGGTAAAGCCCTTCGCCATAATGGGCTCAGCATTAAATACCTCCAAAATGCTGTTTCGCACTTGCCCAAAGTTCTCTCACTGCTTGGGGAAGAAAATAGGATTTGCGGAAGAAAACTGCAGGAATGCTCAGTGCAAGTTAAAATGTGAATTTAATACGGAGTAATAGCGAGACAGTGTGTTATACAGAGAATCGTCTCACACAGAGTGCCGGTAAAAATAGAAAAAATAATAAAAATATATTTATTTTCCACCACAAAACTAGAAACATAAGTAGACAAAATTATCACTACTATTACAAACTGAGTAAAAATAATAAAATAAAAAAAAGTGAAAAAGCAAGTTAAAAATACATTGTTTCTTGTATGGGGTGGACTGGAGCCTAAACTAGGAAAGCCCTGTATTTCAGGACTCCAGGATTCACGCCCGCGGTATGTGTATGTAGGTTATTTGTATATATAAATATATATTTATATAAGTGTGGCTTGTATCTGTTTGTGAGTGTGTGTGTATGTGTGAGCGGGTGTGTGTTGCGCGTAAATGTATGCAATTCATTTTATAACAGTAATGATGGATTCAGTGTCCGTATAAGAGAGACTCAATAAGTAATTTTGAATGACACATTTACACCTGTAGGAGGTCTTGGGGAAGATGTTCAGATGAGTATTAATTTTGTTATAGAGGTACGGTGCGAGGAAACAAGTTTGTCGTTTCAGGAAAGCAGTGTTGTGTTGAACTGAGTCGCATATTCTATTTCTTCTGCGCGTAGAATACATGATCTTTGGATCATAGGTGGTTTCCTTGTGTTTGCGCAGTGTCGTGTACAGTATAAACAATTGCCTGACCGTCAAGACATTGCAATCCTTATATAATTGAGTAGTTGGGTAACGGTAGGGCTTCCCAAGCATTACCTTGAGGAGTGAGCGCTGAGCCCGTTCGACATTTATAATTTTGGTCTTACATGCTCCTCCCCAGACTGGGATACAATAGGATATGACTGACTGACCAAGAGCATAGTAGACCATTTTTAATAAGTCGGGTTTTAGTATATTTCTCAGTTTTTTGAAGATCCATATCATTTTACGCAGCCTGGTAGATAAAAGGTCAAGTTGTGGATTCCATGATAGATATTCATCAAGTTGTACCCCGAGATATCTTATGTTGTTTGTCTTTTCAAGAGGTTTGCAGGAGCATGTGAGAGAATTTATATTGTGACAATTGTGTATTTTAACGGTGAAATAATCGGGATTTGGCTGATTGAGTTGATTTATGGAGAAGGTAATGTATTTAGATTTTTTGATATTTAGGGTTAAAAGGTTTTTAGTTAGCCACAACGAGGCCTGGTGGAGTCCTTCTTCGGCACAGGAACGTGCATCGGCCCAAGTCTCTCCCTGGAATATGAACGCTGTATCGTCTGCGTAAGAGAAAACCTTTCCCTTGTAGGGTTTGTACTGGCAAAGTTCATTTATGTAAATTAGGAAGAGACTTGGGCCCAAAACACTGCCCTGCGGGACCCCGCAGGTGATTGGTAGGGGATCACTCACTAGATCACCAATTTTTATTGATTGAAATCTGTTAGATAAGAAATCTCTTAAAAGTTGTAAAGGCAAACCGCGTATACCGATTGACTCAAGCTTGTTTAGAAGTATGGTTGTAGAGACTGTGTCGAATGCTTTTGCCAGGTCTAGAAAAACACCAATACATTTACGCCCTTGATCTAGATTACTTGCAACATAATTTGTTAACTTGGTTACGGCATCTTCTGTAGATATTTTGTTTTGAAAGCCGAATTGGGATTCAGATATAATGTGTTCTTATGAAAGATATTTCATGAGGCGTCTATTGATAAGTTTTTCGAGTAATTTAGACATAGCGGTTAAAACAGAAATTGGCCTATAGTTTTCGACACAGTCTCTACTGCCACTTTTGTGTATTGGATGGATTAGGGAACGTTTAAAGCTATCAGGGAAGATACCATAATTTATGCATAGATTAAATATATGCGTTAATGAGGGGGTAATGACAGTCTTAATACGTTTAAGGAAAGCGACGGGAATTCCATCCCAACCTGTGGCAGAATCGTTTTTTAAGTTTTGTATTAAAGATTCGACTTCGGCGTCATCAGTTTCGAGTAGTACGAATGATTTTTCGCGTGACGAGGTTGTTATGTCGCATTCGATTTTAGATATATTGTCAGTAGCTTGTGATAGTGTCAGCCATTTTCATGCCAATCTCCACAAAATAGCTATTTATTTGGTTAATTTCAGACTTTGCACTAGGGTTATTTTTTAATAGTTCTATAGCAGGGTTTTTATTTTCGACAGTGTTAGTAGCTTTCCTTATTAATTTCCAAGTTTGTTTTGGGTTTTTGCACTTTGCAGTCTCTGTTCTTTCGTAACTGTCTTTAATTTTGTTTAGCAACTCGTTGCAGTAGTTTCGATATCTACGATAGGAGGTCTTCAGTATCTCGTTTGTTGGTGATTCTTTTTGTTTTTTATGAAGAGCATCACGATGTGCAATGCATCTGAGTAGACCTGGAGTAAGCCAAGGTTCGATGATATACTTTCTGTTGGGGACTTTGTGAAGAGAAGTGTTGTTGTCTAGGGCATTTTTTATATATATGATTAAGGTGTCAGTGGCGCTATTAGGGTCTGTCATTTCCAGGATGTTAGAGAAGTCACTGTTCAGTAGGGCGATAGCGGCGTTTTCATAATTTACCACTCGTTTAAGTTTCCGGGAAACTTCTTTTTTTGGCTGTGTAAGGTTTAATAATACAGGAAAATGGTCCGTTATGTCGGATCTTATGACAAATGTCTGAGCTTTGAGGTTAGTTTTGAGATTGACATGATCTAGACAGTTTTTTTCTCGAGTAGGAAGGACGTGGGCTGGCAAGAGGCCGTTTTCCGCTAGCAGATTCAGGTAGTCATGGCTTTTTTTATCTTTAGTGAAGGGTTTTATATCAATGTTTATATCGCCGACGATAGAAATTGATTTATATTTTCTTACAGAGTTTAAATTCGTTTCTAAAGAAGAGAGAAAGTTATCAATACTTTGGTATGAGGGAGATCTATAAATACCAAAAATGGCGACATCAGATGTTTTTATAAGTACACAACTGGCATCTTGAAAAACAGGCTCCTCGAAAGTATGGCAAAGACTTTTATGGACATATGCAACTACTCCGTCGTTCTTATTGTGAAAAATAGTTGAGCAATAAAGGTTATAGTTTTCGAGTTACGGTGGGGGCTTGTCTTCAGAGAGCCAGCATTCCGTTAAAACTAGTATATCGCAATCAATACTCAGACGTTTAAGGAAACATAAAAAGTAGTCGAAATTGCGGTGGATGCTTCTGATATTAAATGTCATAATTTTTAGATCTTTTCTGGAATTGATAAGCATATTCGACACTTGACTGGGATCCACTGTTACAGATTCGGATACAGTCGTGTTATCAATTTCTGTTTGTGCAATTAAAAGAAATGATGTGTAATGGTGTATTTGGCTGAGACATTTTATTAATTGTGATTATAGTTGGTGACGGTTGGGTCGAACTATAAAGCGTTTTATACCTGTATTTAGGGTAACTTGAAATTTGTTTATGTAGGAAACCGTTTGTGATTTGATATATGCTAACAAGTCTAATACGGGTAAGGATGATAATGTCAAAGTTTGTGTGATATATATTGTTCAAATGTGTTATCGTGTATATTGCTAAGAATGTAAGTATGTGAGTATAATTTGGATGAATGTATGTAGATATGAATCTATGTATGAGAATAGGCGTGTAAGTGTGTAGGTATTTAAGGTTGCTGGATATCTGGTTATGTAGGAATCTGTTTATAATCAGATACGTGTCGACATAGCTAAAACTGGTAAGGATGATTATATCATAGATTCTGTAATATTTGTTGTTAGTGTGTATTATCAGAAATATTGTTGTGAATGTACGTATTATGTAAGTATGTATTCTATGATTGTGTGTGTAGTATGTGTTTAAATATGTATCAAAAAGAATAGGTATGTAGGTAGGTAGGTAGGTGTAATTCAATAAATGAATAAATAAATAATCTAATGTATCGTAGTTTGTGAAGTATATATTGTAAGTGTCTATTGGTGTATAAATTGTTATGAATGTACGTATGTGTGTATGTTTTATATGAGTGTATGTGTTTAAGTATGAATTCACAGAAATATGTGAGTATGTTTGTATTGACTGTTGTAGTGCGTGCTGCCTGTGCAAGTTAATAACAACGAAAAAGCCATATAAAAAATTAATATAAGTCAGTAAAAGAGAAAATGACAGCGCATGCAAACCTGTGAACAGGGAGAAGAGAGAAAGTCATATGCCTTCACTACCGAGTTTGTGTAAATCACCCTCATTGCAAATACGGACAGCTTTCGATCCCTCTTCCTAGTAGTTTTTGGGACATTTCGTATCTCAATACAGGTATTACGGGAATAACGTTCCAAATGGTCCACCCGGTTCTCCAGTTCTCTGATGTAAATTTGTTGTTTCTCTCTTTCCTTCTCGCTGATATCAAGCTTGATCTTGATTTCGTCATATTTGATGGATATAAAATCCATTGCCCTCGAGATATCGTTGTTCTGTCTTTTTATCTCCTCTATATCATTGTGCAATGTGGATAATTTGTGGTTTTGCGCATCAGAAGCCGTTGAAAGCATTTCTTTCATATCAGCCATGAATGTTTTTAGGTCTTCTTCCATCATGTCGCCTCGCTTCCGCTTATCTTGCCTCCTCGTAATATTTCCAAACTCATTACCAGGCTGAAAATTTGATAAGTCCGGTGCTGAACCACTGGTTTCTTTAGGCGGTGTTCTTGTTGTTGACATATTTATTTCGGGTACTTGTTTAAATTATCAAAACTTTGTACGAATAATGTGTCTCCTGGGATCAAATAACACTGGTGGGTATCGATAAAACCGAACAAAACCCCTTTCCGTCAATTGTAAGTTGAGCTGAGGTCAGCTGACACTGGACGCGATCGAGAGATTGGTACGATTTCACGTTCCGTCCAACTTAGCTAGAGCTCTGGTGGCTAATTGAGCGCGATAAGAATAATTGTATGGGTGCGACCGAGCGGTTCGGACCTCCGCGGGCGAATGGGGAAAAGCCGGTACATCAATAACTAAAATAAATTACTAATAGCTAGTTCAGACTGACGAGTAATTGTTGCTATGGCATATTGATCAGGCGCTCCAACATGCCCCCGGGCGTTGAAACCTACGGTTTCAACCAGATTCCGTTGACACGGGCAATGGGCAGATTCGGTTGAACGCCCTCCGAATGATACCCAGTAGATATCTTGATGTCAGCGACACGAGCAATACCGTCAGTTCCAGGGTGAACAGCCACAATTCGTCCAAGTCTCCACTTCAGAGGAGGAATATTGTCCTCCTTAATCACGACCAGGGAGTTCAGCTTCAAACTATCCTTGCAAGAACGCCATTTAGTTCGTATCTGCAATTCTGCAACATATTCTTTGCTCCATCTGCTCCAGAAATGTTGGCGAAGTTGCTCAATTCGTTGGAAACGAGACAGATGGTTAGCAGAGTGATCTTGGTAGTTCGGTTGCGGCAAGGAAGTAAGGGGCCGCCCAATAAGAAAATGACCCGGTGTAAGCGGTGTATAATCTGCCGGATCTGAAGACAACGGCGTCAGTGGACGAGAGTTTAATATGGCTTCAATCTTTGTTAGTACGGTGTAAAGCTCCTCAAACGTCATATTACAATTTCCCAACACTCTTTGAAGGTGGTACTTGGTTGACTTGACACCCGCCTCCCAGAGACCACCAAAATGTGGTGTATACGCGGGTATAAAATTGAACTTTATTCCGTCATTTGCTGCACTTTCACCCAAGGACGAACTAGACAATTTTAAGAATTTAGAAAGGTCATTGTACGCGCCGACAAATGAGGTCCCGTTGTCGGAAAATATATCAACGGGCTTACCTCTCCGAGAAATAAATCGATGCAAAGCCAGTAAGTAATAATTGCTAGTTAAATCGCCAACAAGCTCTAAATGGATGGCTTTGGTAGTGAAACAAATGAAAATGGCAACATACTCCTTTACCAGTCTGCATCCACGACCCTGACGACTAGCACACATGATAGGGCCAGCATAATCAACGCCTGTGCTCTCAAAAGGATAACCTGGACGAAGGCGTTCTCGTGGTAAGTTACCCATTATAGGGGTTACAACCTTACCCTTAATACGATGACACAGAATACACTTGTAATAACAGGCCTTCGCCAAGTTGCGACCTCCTATTGGCCAGTAAGACTCCCTAATGGAAGCTAACAGTAGTTGCGGACCTGATTGTATTAGCCTTCTGTGCTCGAAATTAAATAATAATTTTGTGAAATCATGAGTGGACTGTAGTAATATAGGGTGTCTATTATTAAAAGCAAAATTAGCATTATCGAGACGTCCTCCTACACGCATAAGATTTTTGTCATCCAAATAAACGTTAAATTTTAGGAGGTCGCTCTTTTGGGGTAAGCTCTTTTTATTTAAAAGTAAGTTATACTCGGGAAATGATTGAGATTGACTTATAATATATTTAGCGAAACGAAGTGATCCTCACATAGCTTTTCTTCTGGCATGTAAGAATCAGAATGTTTTGAGTTCACCTCCTCTAATTGTCAAAACTTGGTCAAATCTATTCTAAGCTTGTCCCAGTTACTGTCATCGGAAACAATGTTGGAAAAGTTACATTTTAAATCATTTCATATAAATGAGTTATAATTTTGAGTGATTGAACCTGAAACTATCCATCCTAAACGGGTTTCACACAACACTGGGTTTCCAGTACCTAATGTTAGTCTCTGCGATCCTAACAACTCCCAAAACAGGTCAGCGCCGATCAAAATATCGATATCAGCGGGCTTATAAAACGTAGGATCAGCTAAAGTAATATTCGACGGAATATTAAAATCCTTAATATTTATTTCACGGCATGGCACGTTACTTGTAATATATTGCAAAACAAAACAATGAATTTCGAAAGCATAACTATCATCTAATGAAGTCATCTTAACATAACATGTTTTGCCTACGTGTGACGTCACATTGTTTATGCCAAGTATTGACCTATTTACCTGGCTAGTTATTAAATTTAGCTGTCTACACAACCGGTCCGTAATGAATGACGACGTGCTACCGCTATCAAGAACCGCGCGAACGAGATGCACACAATTATTGTGATCGCGCAGTTTGATCAGGGCGGTCGACAACAGCACTTCTCGCTGCGTATGACCATGAGAAGATGCAATGTTGGCTCGCAACATTATGTTATTTGTGTCAGTGGTAGCAGACGATACGGCAGACGACGGAGACAAATTATTATCAGTAGAATTGTTATTAGGACTTGAATCATCACTACGTCTATTTGAAATAGTGACTTTGGAATCTGTGTGAATTAGTGTCTCATGTCTACGTTTGCATAGTTTACAACCTGGTTTTTGACATTTGTTAGCGTAGTGACCTGAACGAAAGCAATTAAAACAAATTTTATAACTGGGTAGTAATTTAAGACAGGCGTCATTACTTAATGCGAGAAACTGTGGATAATTATTTAAAGTGTGATCACTGTTACATTTAGGACATAATTTAGCAGCTAATTCAGTGTTAGAAGTGTTAGGAGATTGTGTGACTACCATAGACTTGATCTTCAGGCCTGATTTACCTGCCGTTTGAGAATAATTCTTGCGAGTTAGTTCTAAGGTTTCGATTAGATCAGCTCGATTACGTAGGAATTGCATAAATATGTCAAACGTAATTGAACTGTTCTTGTCTATCTTACCCTTACACTCCTCCCATTCGCGATAGGTCTTTTGATCAAGCTTGCGAGTAACAATATAAATTAAAAGTGTGTCTCACTGCTTAACAGGCTCCCCCAATGAATCTAATGCTCGCAAGTCTTTATTTAATTGATTGATTAAACTCTTCAATGCAACAGAACATTCTTTAGAGATAGACTCGATATTGAATAATGTAGATACATGATTCTGCACTAGTAATCTTTTGTTGTCAAATCGATCACGTAACAACTTCCATGCCACAGAATAATTGCTCGAAGAAAACTCAATAGACTTAATTACTACAGCCGCAGTTCCCTCAAGAGATGCTCTCAAGTAATTGAACTTATTGATTTCGTCAATTTCATCGTTAGAATGAATTAGGATAGAAAAGGTGTCGCGAAACTCCAACCAATTACAATATGATCTGCTAAACTTTGGTAACTGAATCGTAGGCAACTTAACTGGCTTATGCATACTGCATTAATACTTTTGCAGCTTTCCATCGATTTATTATCCCTTTTAAAATCACCAAGAATATTTTGAGCTCTGGACAAGGATTTGTAATAAAGAGAGTCGAAATCAGAACGCTCAGAGTATTGTAATTTGACATCTTCTACAATGCATTCCAGACGCAACTGTACCTCATCGTAATGTTCGTACAACGACTCCATCTTGCCCATACGCAATTGCAATTCAGACACATAATTTGTTAACGCTTTGTCCTTGAGTGAGTCCAGAAAATTGACGAAAGCAGTCACGCGGCCCTTGAAGCTACCTCGCTTCTTAATTAAGTCCCTTTCCTCGGACATACTGGGATACAAGTGTCGTCAACCTGAAATTGATACAGGAATACAATTACAAATAACGTACAATATTACTTGGGTACAGGCCTGTGTTTTAAACATTTAAAATATATCGTTGGAAACAATACAGAACCTAACAATGTAACTAATAAGGATACAACACTATACAATTTTCTCTTGTTACCTACAATTATGTTTGTTGTAAATGTTAACTTTAACTAATTAATAAATAAGCACAACTAAACAGCAGTATGTTTTATTTAATAGAAATGATCCAAAATAATTCTTCTTTACTGATTTTATAATGAATTGCACTAATATCAAACACTCAATCAGTTTATGTATGATGTTAACATACCTGTTAACAGTTAACAAACACTGTTAATTAACTAAATATGTGAATTAGTTACAGCTTTATATAAATTCAAGTTTAAATAATGTAGCTAATAAGCTAACTATACTATAATAAGTATGATTTAAACTCAATCTTTGCTGATGACAAAATACTAATCACAATGTAACAGGTACCTAATAATTAAAATTTAAAATTATACTGACCTTTTAAAGTCGGACGATTTAATTTACTTAATTATACTACCTGAGTGTTGGGTGACGATATTAGTTTTATAAATTGCTATACACCGATAAATAACTTGTTCAAGCTCAGTCCACTCCACCGGCAAATAACCTCCAAGTCACCTTGGATAATTCTTATAATTCTTATAATCCTTAATTTCTTCGTTAATAGCGCTGATCTTCTAGGTATTTAATATTATCTGGGTCGTAGGGCCATGTGGAAGAAATAGGATTTGCGGAAGAAAACTGCAGGAATGCTCAGTGCAAGTTAAAATGTGGATTTAATACGGAGTAATAGCGAGACATGTGTGTGTTATACAGAGAATCGTCTCACACAGAGTGCCGGTACATCAATAACTAAAATAAATTACTAATAGCTAGTTCAGACTGACGAGTAATTGTTGCTATGGCATATTGATCAGGCGCTCCAACACTGCTGTATAGTTTCTGGGTGAGCCATAGTTACTTACCAAGTGAGATGATGCGAACAGTAGTTTGTGCCTATTGCCAAAAAATAAGACTGGTGACCGCGCGGACAGCTGTAACTCTATAGTTACAGCTGTTCGCAACCTGGCGAGCTATCCTTTGGTTTAATACACAATTAAATAAGTTCATAAGTTCATAACTGGTTCGGGTGCCGTCCTGGATTGTCAACAGAGAATGCAGTTTTGTGTCTTAAACATCATTGTCTCATGCTATTTACAGTGCTGTACTTATGCCTGTTTTTTGGATTTATCTAAAGCTTTTGATCTGGTTTTCTATGATTTGTTATGGAAAAAGTTAGGTAAAAGACTAAATTGCCAACTGAACTCATCACCATACATATTCATGTACAGGTATCGGGTTCGAGTACAGGAACAGTGTACGGGGGCAATTTCATTGCAAAGAAGTGTAAGACAGGGAGATGTCATTTCTCAGAAACTGTTTAAGTACCTCTGCAATTGTAGATGCCTTGAAGCTTTTAAACTAGAAAGGATTCTTCATCAACGTCAATAGCGACTATATCACTCAATTCGATTAGCCGCCGATGTCATAGTCATAGCAGAATTTCTGCATGAACTCAGCACAATGCTCAATGACCTCAACAGGGTTTCTCAAAAGGTGGCCTTAAAATGAAGTGATGTTGAATGCCACCATGTGATGTTGTTCCGACGCCCATGTGGGCGTCATCCCAATATCCGTTAGTAGCTCAGTTTTTGAAGTTCTTGGCGAGTATATCTATCTAGGGCGACGCATTCAGTTAGATAAGTCCAATAAAAAAAAAGAGGTAACTCGTCGAATCCGACCCGGTTTGGGCAGCGTTCGGGAAATTTCGCACCGTCTTTTTGAAAACTATACTACAGTGCCTTAAGACAAAACTCATCAATCAGTGTGTATTTCCAGTGATGACAAAGGGCACAGAGACGTGGCTGCTCAGTATGGGCCTGATTTAAGCTTAAGGTCACTCAGCGAGCTATGGAGAAACTATGCTTGGTAACTATTTCTCTAAGCAACCGAATCAGAAATGACGGCCTCCAGCGAGATAGATAGATGACCTGGTAAATTTCGTTAGAAGCCGTTTGATGCAGGCAGCATATTTATTGTTCAGCAGTGGACCTACTGTGGCTGATATGATGATGATGGTGATGAAAAACATGGCCTGCCTTTCAAGCGGTCGCGCGGCGTCGAAACGACCGCACACGGTACAGTTTCGCTCCTGATATCGTTATTTTCTATTATACGCGTTTCATACTCCTAGTAGCCTGTCTTTGTTTCACTGTGGATGAAATAAACAAATTTCTTCTGCTACCCGCGCCTCCCGTAGTGCACAGATCACATTTGTTTTAGTCGCGGCGCAGACGTCGAAAGGACGCCGCGCGCCTGTCGTCGAAAAGGTTACGCGCGACTCTCAACGTGAGATATCTATTTTGAAATATAAACAAATCTTACCAAATTGGAGTGGAATACTGTTTTTTTTTATAAAAATAACCCGTCGACCACTAGCTCAGACTGATATACCTACTTTGAAAATATTACGCGAAGATGAAGAGAGTAAATCAGAGCTGAAACAAGTAGTAGTTCCAGCACATGTAGAGGTAGCTGCAAAGTATGCCTAACAAAAAAATAAGGCAATCAAAGACATCATTCCGTAGAAGTATTTGTAGGACACACTCTACATTCATTTGTAATGAATGTTATCTTTGCGAAGAAACTGATTCTGAAGACAACTAGACTTAGGGTGATGATAAATACTTTTATTTTAATTATTTGATCTCATGGAGTAGACTAATTTTGTTATTTTGATTATACATATATTTTACAATATAAAGTTAGTAAGAGGCGTATAAGAAGACTATGTTGCCAAATTACTTACAAATTCAAAGAAAAAATCATCATCAACCCATATACTGTCCCACTGCTGGGCTCGGGTCTTCTCTCATA
This sequence comes from Acronicta alni, assembly GCA_964056405.1. Classification (NCBI taxonomy): domain Eukaryota; kingdom Metazoa; phylum Arthropoda; class Insecta; order Lepidoptera; family Noctuidae; genus Acronicta; species Acronicta alni. The sequence goes on from OZ043913.1 coordinate 18,762,441, forward strand.
TTGAGAGGGATTAGGCTATAGTCCACCACGCTGGCCTAGTGCGGGTTGGCAGACTTCACAAACCGTCGAGAAAATTCTCTAAGGTATGCAGGTTTCCTCACGATGTTTTCTTTCACCGTTTAAGCGAGTGATAATTAATAATTAATACGCACATGAATTTGAAAAGTCAGAGGTGCGTGCCTTGGGTTCGAACTCGAGACCTTCGACTTGGCAAAGAAAAAATAATTAATGTTATTTGGTTATACAATTTAGTTTTTTTTTTGTGTTTTAGTTATTATTTTTGCAAAAATTGTTTCCCAATATAAAGATAATAATTATAATTGTATACAAGAAAATAAATGATTATTAATTAATTTGTATTTTAAATAGCTGAAAAACGTCATAGGTCTTTTAGGTTACGCGCGACTTCTACCGTTACAAATGACCGCGCGCCCGCTTGAAGGTTAGATGAAGATATTCGTTACTAAGTACTTACCCACGTTAGAACCTAGATCTAAATCCTGTGTTGTTACTTGTTCTCTATACATTATCTGGTAGCCTGCCCTTTGACAGAATATGATGTAAGTGATGTTTGTCTGGTGTTTTTTGATTATTGTATTGAGACATGCTTTGTAGCTAAGAAGCTTTAGTTTGGCGTGTAGCCGCTCAGTAATGAAACTCGTAGGGTTTCCATTTTAGAGCAACACACGCACCTCGTGTATTTAAATATTTTGCTCAAAGACTAGATTAATGGCTGTGAGTAAAACAGCACTGAAAAAATGATTTTTCATTGTCAATATTTTTCATTGCCTTCTCTTCTACAGGTGTCCCAACCTGAGTCCAGAATAAGATGTGTTTCTATCTAGCTGGCCCATATATAAACCAGTGCAGGCTGATAGTTTATTCAATGTACCTCTCCAAAACAACGATAATATATCGCAATCGATAAGTAATCAAATAACGGAGGGCTGGCCAGAAACCGAAATTAAATGGCATTTCTGTTTTTCTGGAGGAGGTACATTGAATATTATCGTTATTTTGGAGCGGTACATTGAACAAGCTATTAGCCTGCACCAGTTTCGTTGCTGTAGCATATAGGGAGCCAGCTAGATAGAAACACATCAGAAAAATTAAGTCCTAGTACCTATTCAATAATAAGGACTACTCGATCTGGGACACCTTGTAGATGTAATAAACTATTATGGTTTTTGACATAGTGTTTGCATGGGCCTATCATTCGTTTTCGTTACTGTGTCCCTTTCATCGAATTTACGTTAGGAAATTAATGATACGTATACTGAAATCAATTTAATAAAACTTGTTGCAGTCACTGAGACTATGTCTCGGGAAATTTTATATCAAAGCTTTATTGCAAAATACACATGTCCACTCTACGCGGCCTGCGTAGAGTCTGTGACATTATATTCTTGCTCATAAAATGGCTCTAATTTCACTGCAATTAAGCACATAATGACACGTGTCATCAAACTGTGCCTTTTCATTGCTATTATTCACAAGTGAGTTATAGGGTTTTTTATTTTATTGGTTGAGTTGCTTTGTTCTTAAAAAAGTTACGACACAAAAAAGATCGTGTTCAATAGTACAAAATTAAATAAATTAATGTAGTACCTATTGCTTTCTCATTTCATGCAACTTCGTATTTAAATAGATAATTTCAACTTGTACAGACGCCAGCAGGTCAACCCATCCAAAACTGTCAAATATTCCCAATTGAAAATGAACCTTGTTGTTTTAAAGTTGAAAATCTATCAAAGAAATTGTTGTAATTATAGTTATTTTCTTCACAAGTGTGTTGAAAAACGTCATATGATACACGTGTGTATTGATGATTACCGTCCTCGGCTCTCTTAAAATCCTCACTTTACGGCTCGGGTTTCAATGGCGCCTCAGCGGTAATCACCAACATTACACACTTGTACTATAATGCACTATTATGCCACTAAGTTCGTAATGTAAATTCGACTTTCTGCAACCAGTTCATGCATATTTCATTTCTTTTGTTTTTATCTATACGTTTTTCTACTGGGTCAACCTTGAATCTTAAACACTAGAGTTAGTGTTCCATTGCATCAAGTGTAAATTAATGAATAATGAATATTTTTGGTAATTAAGTGTGATTTCACTAAGCCTGCGTGGTTTCTCCTGTCGCTTTCTATAGTTTCTAACATGTTGGCACAACACTTTTCTGAGTACCTTTAAGACTCTTAATGTGGTACTTCGCTGTTCCTTATATACGTGAAAAGTAACAAAGCCCAGCTTGCTAGAAATCGTGTGATATACCAAAACTTCCCAATGTTCAGTAGGATAATTAAGTATTTTTACGGATGGTTTGTGGAGACTCCTAAGGGAGGGGATCAATGTAAAATAAATTCTTTATGTGATTGATATTTAGTAGCTTATTGCTCTCATAGCAGCCGCTTAGAAGATGCCAAGATATGTCATGATTCTCAGCAGATAAAGCAAGGGATTTTATGATTAAATCTGGATTGTCTTTAGGTGAAGTATTTAAGTAATTAAACTTATGTATTTCAGTTATGGATTTATTGTTATGAATGAGTAAGGTGTATGTTCATGATACCCTAACCAGTCATCATAGCTGACAGAACAGGTAGGTAATTTAAGTTTTGGCTTAGCCATTGCAGTACCTGTATCATTGTTATGGCCCACTGGGACCTCCTCCTGCGAACGTAGAAACTCCTTGATAACAGCAACAGACTGAAGTACTCAGCTTCAAAACTTTCTATTGAGAAACTCTGTCGCCCAACTCCTGATCTGAAAGTTCCGTAGAAGATTCTATGTCAGTTTACGTGCTCTGAAAATCATTGTTAGTTCCTTTGTAGTTTAACAGTTCACGAACGTGGACACCGTTAAGTTTATCACAGCTGAATCGGTATCCAAATGTTGCTTTAAAATGGTAAGTTTAAATTTAAAGCCCCTAGTTTTTTCCCCTAGTTAGTTTTATTCATAGATCACTAAACCCTATAAAATTATACACAATTTTTTTTAATTAGTTTGGATGCCAAGTGAACATTTACATTGTGAACATGCATCTCTCGTCTCGCGTCCTTTGTCATAGACAAATTAAGTGAGACGTGAATGAGTTGTTGCGCGTGTGGCACAGATTAAGCATATATAATATAATATTATGTATTGTAATTCTGTCTGATAATAGTATTTACTTAGTTTGTGTCTATATTTCTGCTTCTGCAAAGCGCTGGTGGTTTTATTACGGTATATTTATTTAAAAATTATTGAATATATTTATTTTAAATATTTAAAAATATTTATTTTGTTAAATTATACATACTGTCCGTGGCTTCATAAACAGACCCTATCAGAATATCAGCGCTGCAGCTTGATTTGCTTTTTGCTGCAGCACAGTGCTGAGATAGGGACCTATTCTGACATCGCACAGGATAACGTACTTCCTTAGTTTTAAGACTTATTAAATTGTTATGTTAAATTGTATTTTGTCCTGTTTTGTGGCTGTCAGAATAAATTTTCTTTCTTTCTTTCTTCTTTTTCTTAAACTTGTATGTTCATGTTTGTTCTATTAATTATGAATGCAGTGTGAATAAATTTAAAATCCAAGGTAGAGCAATGTAGACAAATTAAAAAAAAATAGCATAGGAAGTATAATGTATTATGTAGGTGCCTAGAATGTTACTGAAAGATTAGGTGAATAAAGAAAAAATGTTGAAATAAAACTGCTTTTTACGGATTTTATCGCGTATATTGATATTATTAATCCCGACGTCTCGGACCCTGTGTCCATGGTCACAGGTAGACTAAACGTCCGAAACGTCGGGATTAATAATATCAATATACGCGATAAAATCCGTAAAATGTAGTTTTATCTCAATATATAATATTCGCGTAAATGTCAGAAATCAATAAAGAAAAAATGGTTAATACTTAAATGAGCAAATCAGGAGAATTTACAAGCGAGGCCCGAGCAGATGATTGTAAAGCAGCACGATGCGCTGGGTCAAGGTCGCAAGTAGGCAACCTAGCCTGGAGACCATGCTGATCCTCGTGAACCCAGCTTAAGCTCGCTTTGTTCTCGAACAGTCGACGATAGGAACACTGAAACATTATGGACAAGTATGTAAGAATCTGTAACAGTAATGTATTATAAGTATGTATTTTCCAAAAAAAAAAGTATATAAGTATTATATCCATTGTCTAGTACCCATAGTATCCATAGCTCTGCTTAGTTTGGGACTAGAGTAACACAAACGAGTTTGATTTTTCACTCTTTATCACTGAGACACAATAAAAAACAGTAGTTGATGATGATGGCACCTGATGGCGTCGACAAATTCAAATGAAAATTTAGTACCTTTAATAGTCACGGTTTTTCCTTTATTTAATAATAACTAAATAGTAGTATGTAACTAAATAGATCACAACGAGTTAAGATAAAAGTGGAAAAACATGACTGAGATTAGATATATAAAGTTATTGGAACGAACTCACAGAATTTAACGCACGTGTACACGACGCTATGGGTACAGAAGTTAATTGTGGATATCTGATAAACTTGGTTTGATCCGGATTGAAGCTCCAATTGTCGAGTTCGCTTTTTGTTAGACTCGCGATTTTCATGGCGTAGGTTTGGTCACGCCACCATGCGGCCCTCGTAGTCGTCGACGCCGGTTCAATATTTTGTGATCTAGAAATTACTTGTTGCAGTGTACACTGACTATATATGTAGGTGACGATGCGATTAATTAAAAAAAACGACTCCGGTTAAGGATTGAATTAATATATGATAAATGGATGTTTGGTTGTAAAATACCATCGAGCACGCACGACATTTTAAAAGAAGTGGACACAAGCGAAGATGGCTGCGTAATGCGACAGCTGGCCGCCAGCGCGGGTTATGTGTTTGTGTGTGTGAGAGTGTACGGCGTACCTTGTTGAATCGCACTGTGTGGAATCACGGTCAAGGTCAACAAGGACCCTCATCGATTTATTTAGGAAACTTAAATGTAGTCTTGTTCTCTCAATTTTATTCCGGATTATTTGGTAGGTAAATTTGACAGTGTTATCTAACAGATTGTCAGTCTTTATGTTATTGGAAGACCATTCTTAAACAATTGTAGTATTGATATGTACATTTATAGCACACGTGGGCCCAGCTGTTGTTGATTTAAAAAAATCCCAATTATACCTCCAAGTGAGTTTTCACACACAGATTATTACCTCATTACATTTTCTTGATTTGCAGCTGCTTTGTGCAACCAAGATGTTGAAAATATTATTATCTCCAAAACTTTTACATGTAAATATTCATTTTGAAACCAGTAAAGCTATTTAAGTGTCCCCTGACGAATTAAGACGGCAAACAAAAAATAAAATTGGAACAAATTTTAGCCAAGGGGTTAAGTAAAGACAAAAATATAATAGGTACTGCACACTGCGACCAAACATAAGCTGCCTTCAGCAATTATAATTAAATAAGAAAAGTAAGAAGTAACCTTTTATGAAGATGTCGTATAATAATGTAGTCGATAGGGCCGGCCAGCTCGTACATAGCCTTTTAATTCCACAAAAGATGGATATGTCTGCCTCAAATTGTCTCCTTTCTTCAACTTCCATAGTATCTTATGCTGGTTTCATTAAACGCAACACTGCCTTTGTTGTAATGACTATTGACATCTTTTGAAGCAGTATTTTTCCAATTTTTCCTATGTTTTCGGTGCTTGTGCCGCATGCATTTCTATAACAATAAATTACATGTTTTATTTTCTTTGAGTCTTAATTCTCTCTACGTTGAGATGTAGGTATCTCCACGTAAGCCTTCCATAGAAAATTTTCACCGTGAAAGGCATGAAATAAAATAAATAAATAATAACATACACTCACGCCTTTTTTATGTTTATATATTTCGGTATTAAATTATTTTAATGAAGATTATAAGATAGAAATATTTATTAATTTAAGATTATTTTCATGATTTTATAATAAATTAATTAGATTTGATCATATTCCGGGGCCATACCGTGGAATATTTTACTTGTAAAAAAGTACCGTGTTTTATCAAGAGTTAACATAGACTTATTTTTTTAAATTAAATATTTTTAATGGAACATTATCTTTGTTAATTTTTCGTGTTGGGCTCGGTTTCCAGTAAGAATGGTCATATCCATAGAAAGATCGTGGTAACTGCATCTTAAGCTTGCAGATCTTGATCAGTGTAGTAATTACTTGGTCACGTGCCTCTCTTTTAGTGGAATAGCATAACGGGTTAACGTTTTATTCATTCACTTTTAACAATATTTTATAAAACAATTTTAATTGGTCGTATTAATAAATCTGTTTTTTTTTTTATGGGTAAGGGGGCAAACGAGCCGACGGATCGTATCGACGGATACCGACGGATCGCCTGGTGGTAAGCGATTCCCGCAACACCAGAGGAATCACAAGCGCGTTTCCGGCCTTAATTAGAACATCTCTATTTTCCTTGGTCATCGCATCACACGTAAATGGATGGAACAATTTCGCTAATAATTTTTTTGTTGAGTTAATTATTGTCAGGAGAAGGTTCTTATGTAAGAAAATATTAAAAACATTGTGCAGGAAATTAGAAAAGTTAAAAAACTAAATACTTTCAGCCAAAGTTTACGCAGACGAAATCGCGGGCAGAAGCTTGTATCAATTAATTACCGGGTGTTAAATATATCATAATACCATTATCCACCTGGAAGTTGGTTGTGGTGGTAAAAAATTTGCGTAACTTGTTCACCAAAAAATCAGCCGTTAAACTTATAAGCAGATAATAGTATCTGCTTCTCGTCCACACTCTCTCGCATAATAGTATGCGAAAGAGTGTGGACGAGAACGAAATCACACCTTTTAAAGCAAACGCACTGTGCCTAACAGTAACTTTTACATTCTGGCTGCCCACGGCCCCACACTAACATTCTACAAAACCTACCAATTTCTGACATATTTCAATAATATTCATTATTACTTACTGGTTTGATGGATTCTCACGTGATATAAGGGTCCAATATTGTAATGATTCATATTTCTGTAATTTCACGACGAAGCACTGCTCTTCCTGTCGGCGACGGCGTGATATTGATCCACACTTGTCAACACAGTGCGCAACTCATAAATATTGATCGCTTTTTATACGATATTGGCCTTAAAAATTGTCTATACAATTAATTTGATGTGAATGTGCATACATTAATAAAATGTGTATCAAAATTATGATGGCTATTGCATTTCAAAACAAATAAATTAAAATAAGAAAGAAATAGTAATTTTTAGAGTATCTAAAATTTAAAGCTATTTAGGTCCTTAACTAATTCAGAGAATTATTGACCGTTATTCTCGAAGCGCTATTGCCATTTTAATTGAATTTTATTGTTGCCTTTGCTATACATATAATATATAAAGAAATGCTGGGGACAGGAATCAATAAACTTTTGAAAAGGATTTTTCATTATCTCATAAGTAATTATTATTTTCCCCTGTAAGTAAATCCCCAGTAATAACTCCCCTGAGAGTTTCCAGTTGTTTTTTTTTTTATTTTCCTATCCTAAGTAGGAAAATATAAATTATATTTTTATACCTCGATTTGAAGAAAAAAATAATGAAAAACGTGTGATGACATCACTTACATAGTGGAATTAAATAGCTGTCTTTACCAAAGCTCTGGTGTCGGCTGGGACTGGTCTACTTAAAGCCGCTATGGTTCGTTCTAAGGCCATTACAGATATTGCGGTACACTCTGTAACACTCACATATTTACTATACTACTATCTATTCTATTATCCTATGTCTAGACTTTGAAAGAGACTATGATTCTCTAAGTTTGTTTTGGTGTTTCTATTCAAAAGTTGTTAGTGAGGAAATGTCAGCTTGGCAGAAAATTTAAAAATTGAATTGTAAAACTGTCTACTTATCTACATATTTACAGAAATAAATAATTACCATTATTAAATTAATATACTCTCTTTTAGTGGAATAGCATAACGGGTTAACGTTTTATTCATTCACTTTTAACAATTTTAATTGGTCGTATTAATAAATCTGTTTTTTTTTTTATGGGTAAGGGGGCAAACGAGCCGACGGATCGTATCGACGGATACCGACGGATCGCCTGGTGGTAAGCGATTCCCGCAACACCAGAGGAATCACAAGCGCGTTTCCGGCCTTAATTAGAACATCTCTATTTTCCTTGGTCATCGCATCACACGTAAATGGATGGAACAATTTCGCTAATAATTTTTTTGTTGAGTTAATTATTGTCAGGAGAAGGTTCTTATGTAAGAAAATATTAAAAACATTGTGCAGGAAATTAGAAAAGTTAAAAAACTAAATACTTTCAGCCAAAGTTTACGCAGACGAAATCGCGGGCAGAAGCTTGTATCAATTAATTACCGGGTGTTAAATATATCATAATACCATTATCCACCTGGAAGTTGGTTGTGGTGGTAAAAAATTTGCGTAACTTGTTCACCAAAAAATCAGCCGTTAAACTTATAAGCAGATAATAGTATCTGCTTCTCGTCCACACTCTCTCGCATAATAGTATGCGAAAGAGTGTGGACGAGAACGAAATCACACCTTTTAAAGCAAACGCACTGTGCCTAACAGTAACTTTTACATTCTGGCTGCCCACGGCCCCACACTAACATTCTACAAAACCTACCAATTTCTGACATATTTCAATAATATTCATTATTACTTACTGGTTTGATGGATTCTCACGTGATATAAGGGTCCAATATTGTAATGATTCATATTTCTGTAATTTCACGACGAAGCACTGCTCTTCCTGTCGGCGACGGCGTGATATTGATCCACACTTGTCAACACAGTGCGCAACTCATAAATATTGATCGCTTTTTATACGATATTGGCCTTAAAAATTGTCTATACAATTAATTTGATGTGAATGTGCATACATTAATAAAATGTGTATCAAAATTATGATGGCTATTGCATTTCAAAACAAATAAATTAAAATAAGAAAGAAATAGTAATTTTTAGAGTATCTAAAATTTAAAGCTATTTAGGTCCTTAACTAATTCAGAGAATTATTGACCGTTATTCTCGAAGCGCTATTGCCATTTTAATTGAATTTTATTGTTGCCTTTGCTATACATATAATATATAAAGAAATGCTGGGGACAGGAATCAATAAACTTTTGAAAAGGATTTTTCATTATCTCATAAGTAATTATTATTTTCCCCTGTAAGTAAATCCCCAGTAATAACTCCCCTGAGAGTTTCCAGTTGTTTTTTTTTTTATTTTCCTATCCTAAGTAGGAAAATATAAATTATATTTTTATACCTCGATTTGAAGAAAAAAATAATGAAAAACGTGTGATGACATCACTTACATAGTGGAATTAAATAGCTGTCTTTACCAAAGCTCTGGTGTCGGCTGGGACTGGTCTACTTAAAGCCGCTATGGTTCGTTCTAAGGCCATTACAGATATTGCGGTACACTCTGTAACACTCACATATTTACTATACTACTATCTATTCTATTATCCTATGTCTAGACTTTGAAAGAGACTATGATTCTCTAAGTTTGTTTTGGTGTTTCTATTCAAAAGTTGTTAGTGAGGAAATGTCAGCTTGGCAGAAAATTTAAAAATTGAATTGTAAAACTGTCTACTTATCTACATATTTACAGAAATAAATAATTACCATTTATCAGTTCAGCACAGTTCCAGCATACAGTTACAAGCAGCTTCTTCTGACTCATTTTACGTTTGGCACGTGGTTTGACTACTTGATCCTGGGTCCAACCGTTGCGAGAAACGTTTTCGTTTATCACATATAATCTACTTTTCATCGGAAGTAACAATCTGGTTCAGAATTCATTTGTGTGCCCATTCAACAAGTTAAGGAAAACTTCAACATGGTTTTGTTGTTTTCTTTCAGATGGGCGTCACACACGGCGAAGATACTATAATATTTTAAATTAAGATAAAATACCGCGCACTATAATAGTTTGTATGAACTATCACAAACGGCTAAGATAGTATATCATTTTTTCATATTACACTATCGAGCGATATGGAAATTTTATATTAAGATGCGAAATATATCTTAACATGCAATCTTAATATAAAAAAATTATCGCAATATCCATATACAGAGTGTATATCAAACCTTTAAATGATTCGAGCAGATATATTATAGTAACTTAACAGTGTGTGATACCTTAAGATACTGTAATATTTTATATCCAGGCATCTTAACATAAAATATTATAGTATCTTCGCCGTGTGTGACGCCCTTAAGTTCACACGGTTTTCGAAATGCTTTATTAGTTTCAATGTTGACGACCTCTGTGGTCTAGTAGATTCCCACGGGACAGAAATATTTAGGAGATGAAGACAATTCTGGTTAAAGAATCTTTATTCCCCTAAAATACATAAGTCACTTACATGTTTGATTGTCGATCAGTCAACAAAATATTATATAGAAAAAATCATTCTGTGCTAAAACCTAACATATATTTTTAATGTTATTAATATAATAACTTTTTAACAAAAAAATTAAATCACCGAAAAAATGAAAAGCAATAAGCATTTCATAATTAACCATATTATCTAAGTTCTTATACTAATGTAAGTATACTTAAGTGATATTGAGTCGGCGCCAAACAATCGATGAATAAAGATCACTAAATTACCTTAAATTTAAAGAAATAGCATAATCAAATTAACAATGAAACGTGAAATCTCCAGCTTATCACTATTACTGTTAACATTCCAAAAAACTTTGCGCCGACTCAAAATTACTTGTGTAGTTTTGTCAGCTGTCATGTCAGTGAACCAGATTATTTAACAGAAAGGCCTACGTAACGTACCTATTTTACCTAATAATTGTCTACTATAATAGTTTTTCTATTTTTGGAACGAAGTTCCTTATCGCGCGTTGTGAAAGGGGGCTAGACGGAAAAAATTCTTACGAGTTGTCACGACACTTTTTTCGAAATTCAAATATTGTTGACAAGCATTCAAATATTAATTCTTACGAAAAGTTAACACGACACTTTTTTCGAAATTCAAATATTGTTAACAAGCAATCAAATATTATTGAGTGAATGACAATATTTGAATTTTGCGCGTTGTGAATTGTTGAGTGTATACAGGTTTTTTTATTTTTAATTATTAAATTTTAATGAAAGGAACTTCGTTCCATCCGGGTGTCCCTTGACACCTCTCATTATATTCATTCATAAATGTTGTTGTTTTCCTTTTTTTGGGGTATGTTATACAGCGTTACTACGGTTCTTAAATATTATGAATGGACTCGTTATAAGGCCCCATTTAACTTCCACTCGGCTTTACGGGTACTTTTGTAACACCCTGTAATATACCCTTAAATTATCGGTAACCGTTCTCCAAACACATTGTATATTCAATTTGACGTTTATGAATCAGTATCTTTTTATTACTACGTTTGAGGCTGCTGCTCACTGTGGGTTGAGACAACTCTGCTTCCACCATGGCTTTCAATTCATTATTATCGACTTTGGTATCTGGCCGTACACAGTGTCGTCATTCAGATCAATATTTCCAGAACGAAAGCGATCAAACCAAGATCACTTGCGGTACCTGGTTCATACACGTCATATTCATTAGATACCTATATATTATGTCTATGCAGAGTCGGTACCACGATGGCGCTCATTTTCGAAAATAATGGGATGTTTCGACTTTTCCATGGGCGCAGGAAAACGATGTTAAAAAAATGAAAGAAAACACAACATTTTTTCTATACATCATAGCTTTAATATAGTATTATGGATTTGAAATTTCATTGAACAAGATATCGTACTTTAACTAGCCAGGATTCAAAATCAGCAATTTCATAAGTAGGTATCTTAATAATTAAACTTTTAAGAATGTGACAGGTTTGATACAGACTATTTATGTTATACAATTTTATTGTTTAGTTCCACTTTCGTATCTATTTTGTTATTCTTGTGACAGTCTGCTGATTTGTCTTTAAGGATTAAAACCTAAATAAATGTTTATAACCCAAATTTTACAAAAGTAATATATGCATTTCTAATGTATTATTTTAATTGAAATACATCTACTCTACGGATTTTAGCACTACATATTATTATTTCCTAATGTTGCGGATCCTTTACAGCATCCATTATTATGGCTAGAGGTATTCCAACACCTCCGTCCTTGGATATGCTGTATTAATGTTAAAATTACGAATAACTTTCATTTGATACCGCAGCTAAAACTAACCTAAATGTAATACAAAAAGAACAAAATAAATTGATAAAAGTGTTGCTTAACTATAAATTTAGAACCTTGACTCGAAAGATATAATGATGATACCAAAAATAATGAAGATAACACAAACATATGTATTATACATGTACAAACGCAACATTCTAGATAATACTATTACACACCAACTTATCCTTTTCCAATAAACAAAAGTCAAACATAATGATGTTAAGAAATCCAAGTTATTTGGTAACCCACCCAGAACATATTACGAAAAAAAAGAATATCGAATTTGAAGATGTTAAAATTTACAATAAATTGCCAAAATTATATCAATTTAAAAAAAAAACTTAATCTACGTATAACTGTTCATATTTTGTTATTATTCTACTTCATTTTTTTGTATTTATTTAAACGTAAAACGTTTAAATAAATACAAAATAATTATGAACAATTATGTTTATGATAGACACACCCCCGTCTGATTTCATAGTTTCGGAGTGTAAATGTATTGTGAGGGTGTGTGTTCGTCTGTGATATCATATTAACATTAATATTACCCTAGAAAAATCAATGACCAAACTACTTGCAAACAACACTGTGAATATTCACGCCACGATAGACAATAAATAAATATACATTATATAAATTAAATAAACTAAAATATAAAACTACAGTAAAAATAATAATAAAATTATGTCAAAACCGTTACTAGAATGTGAATATAATACACTCCTATTAATTTATAATTGTTAATATTATTAGTAAACATGAAACGTTTTAAAATATTATTTATTATGTTCAGATTACATAATATTCAGAATACTTATAATTATTGTGTAATTTTGTGTTATGATAAACCTAATACTTTGATGACACGTGTGTAGCTTAATTATAATTTAATCAAGTAATCATCATCAATCATCGCAAGTATACTACTATTACTACCACTTACGTTGATTTTAGACTTCTTCATATGAACTGTCATCATCCGATGATGAAAATATAATGGTAATTTCGCCTACAAATGGTCGACTCAGCAACTCCAAAACCCTTTTACGTTCCTCTGATGGATCTCTTACCGGTCGCGTTTGATTACGAAGTCTTTCAAATTTCTTTCTCACCAATCGTGATAATTTATTTTCAATAATTATTGGATTTGATGGAGGAAGTGCTTGTTGTTGTTGCGGTTCTGTCAGTAATTCTTGCACTCCCGCCTGTGTTTCTCCTTGCGAATAACATTCCGCTGGAGGAATTGTTTGTGCTGCTAAACGACGCATATTAGCACGACGTCTTTTAGATACCTTTCTTCTCAATTGTGAAAATTCATCTTTAGGCCTTATTTGATTTGGTGGAGAAAGTACTTGCTGTTGTTGCGGTTCTATCGCCAATTCTTGCACTCCTTGTCTTTTTCTTGACCTATGATTTTCCGCTGGAGGAATTGGCTGTGCTGCTAAATGGCGCATACTAGCACGACGTCTTTTGAATACCTTTCTCATTAATTGTGAAAATTTATCTTCAGGCATTATTTGATATGACGGAGGAAGTACTTGCTGTTGTTGTGGTTCTATCAGAAATTCTTGCACTCCTTCCTGTGTTTTTCTGGGCGTATGATTTTCTGCGGGAGAAATTGATTGTGCTGCTAATTTTATTATTTGATTTGATAGAATGAAATTACTTAACTTTTCAGTCTCTTTATTTGTTCGTCTTACCACAGACGTCAACATCTGACAGCGTCGTATATTTTTTTAAAATCAATATAATGGTTTTGCCATCTTATAATTCCAGTTTATAGTTAAGGCGTGTTTTTTTCCGGACTATTATAACACTACATTATAAAGCATAAAAATGTTTACCGTCGATGTACAATAAACAAGAGCGGACATTCTGAACATATTTATACAAAAATGTTCATCCCGATTTGATTTGTTCTCTCTCTTCGTCAAGCCGACATATGCCAGCGACAGAGTGACTGAGACAGAGCGACTTCATTCCAATTTCAAAAAGTAGTAGACCGATTTTGTTTATGATGTCTCACTAAACAAGTAACTCACTTGGAGACCCCAGGTTGAAAATGTAAACTTATATTTTATGTTAATAAATCTTATTTACATTATATGAAAGCTTCACCCATTCACTCATTTATTTAATAGGATTGGCAGCCCCGTAAAAATGACGCTTCTATGACCGGCAGAACTGACAATTTGCTTATTGATTACTTGTTCTCAGTGTTACCTACATAATTAAATATGTTGTTCTCCACAGCGAACAACGAGTACGCATTCGATGAGTGTTATGTTGCTAGGTTTTATGGGTTATGCCTATAATCACAGTATCCAGCAATCTGGAAATGTGATGGCCAGTACTGACTGAATCTTGGAAAGTGTACCTTGTTTATGTTTTAATTATAGTACCCACAAGATTGTTTGTATTTACAGTTCTGATGTAACGATTCTGATCTACGATATAACCTTGTCTAAGTTAATTTCCGCGCAGATAAATTCATAAAACAAATTCTGATTTTGTTATAGTGCAAAAGTATCGGATGTGTACATTAAATTACTAATCGACTAAAATAAATAATTTAGTTCCTATAACTCCCGCAAGGAAAAGAGGTGGCTCTAATTCGCATTGTGCCGAATTCCGTCAGCAAAAGCTTTTACTTAAAATCTTAATCAAAGGAAAATCAGTTTAAATAGCAAATTATCAGTCTCGATATCCGATTACGTTGGCAAACCAAGCGACATTTCGTTTAAGAGACGACAAATTTGGTGTCGTGTAAATGTGACATTGAAGCAAAACAAAATGTTCTGCCATTGGAGCACGCGACATCCGATAGGTGGCAGCAGGCTCTCATGTCGTCGGAATCATAGCGTGCGACAAGTTTATAAATAGCTATTTGATTTGGTGGCCATAAGTGGAACTAAAGCTGCTTTGAACGTCGGGTCACCATTTTGATTAGCTGGTAGTTGCAGCTGTTTTTGTATAGATATGTATATTTGATTGTTTATTTAAAAATTTATAAGTCAATCTTTACTTTATTGCAAAAATATAATCATCATTTTTCATATCGGAGTTATTGTTTATTAGTTTTGTGTTGTGTATTTCTATTCAAACCTGGTCGCTTCGTCACTTTAAAAGTTAATTTTCTACGACATTTTGTACGTATTTTGACTTCAAACAGATCAGTAGATACCTAGCAGGTATAATTTAGGTATTTAAGTAAGTAAGTCATTTTGAACGAAATTGGAAATCTGTAAAAGAGAATTGTTACACATTTATATCCTGTGAATTAAAAGTTTCATTAAGTTTATTTTTAGTGCTGATTTTATTTTTTTGAAGTCGGTTTTACTTTTTTAGTGTTTATTTTTCAATTTTTATTTAATTTATAGAAACATGGGTAGACCAACTAAAGGTGCCGCCCGCATGAGGAAAAGAGAGACCAGTAATTGTTTGAAGCAAATAAATAACGCATATCCAAAAATTGCAAACGGAATGCCATATCTCGTTCCCAAGAATTACCATTGACACGTCATTATCTCAGATGAGAAATTACATGCGGCCTCAATTATCACAGGAATCGCAAAGTGATAGGACCCGTCGACTCAATCGTATTCATGAGTGTTTGAGTAGCGAGTCATCTCAACAGCGCGAGCATAGTCTAAGTACTAAATGAAACCGACTGGATAACGAGACTTAAAACCAGCGCAAATATCGTTTCAATGTCATACGAGACTGACATTCTGAAAGTAACCTATGTCCGTCAGGGCTAATGTGGGATACTAATGGTGAAACACTTTTAAAAATCGGTTAAGTCGATCCAGAGATTACCCCTTACAAACTCACAAACATACCTAAATAATACACGTCGAATTGACAACCTCCTCATTCTTTTCTTAAAGTAGGTTAAATTGATTAATAATTCTAGTTTCTAGGACTCGCTCTGTTGTCTTCAGAAAAATCTATTGTCGATATTGTTAAGTCTCTATACATTATTCTAGAACAAGAAATCACCTAACTCCTAACCGTTAAAGAGTTGTACCTTCCTTCATCAGCTCAGCGTCATGAGATGATGATGACCATACGCAAATGTCTCAATAGCTTTAGAAAATATACGAAAAACATTGTTAATACCTATTATATATGGGGGTTGCCATCGATTTCCATGGGATTCCATCATCAGATCCTGACTTGGTGCCAATGGGACCATCTCAGGAGTATACTCTTTCAAATAAAAAAAAAACATTTTGAGAATCGGTCCACAAATGGGGGAGAAAACGGTGTACACACATTAAAAAAATACATACAGTCGAATATAGAACCTCCTCGTTTTTGAAGTCGTTTATGACATCTTTTAAGCACTCGCAACATATTTCTCCTTTCCTATATGATGGAAAGACAATTGAAGTATTATTTTTAATAGGTTATTCACACACTTTGAAAGTAATATTTTTAGTTAAAAATAAAACAAAAGCCAGTTTTAATTTAAATTTAATATCATTAGCGTAGCTAAAATTACTATAAAAAGCATTTTTTGTAAGCGTCATAATATGCTAATTTTTGGTCCGAAACAAACCTTTATTTTCCACTGTGCACTAGGATGGTTTCAGTGGGTAAGAATCTCACACTCCTTCGGTCTAATCCCTGTCGATCGGGCGCCTTTTGAAGGTTTCCTCGGAGCCCGGATATAAAGCTTAAATTGGAGTAATAATTTATAAAGGAAAATATCGCTAGCATATAACTAATAGGCTTGCTTTCATGTTTGCTAACTCGCCAGCATGGCGGATTACGGTCTCGCTTGATTGCTTCTTTGTATGCAGCAGTGGGAAATAAAATAAAAAATTGTAGGATTATTAAGTTTTTGTACTTATCACCAAGATATAAGAATAGTGGGTACAATCAATTTCTTTTTAATATACTGGTTTACCGTATGTTCGCTTGGCTATATTTGTAAAACCTACGCACAGCGTAGCTATGGGACATACTTAGGTGCTGTCCCATGGTAGGCCTATTTTATAGTATGGGAAATCCTCATGGATCTCCCACCACCCTCGGAGGAGGCAGGGTATGTTGGACTCGTACCGACTAAAAACACAGCACTTGCGACTCACTTGCCCTTTATATGGGCCTGAAAAAATATTAATCAGATTATAAACATCCTTTGCATCTTTTGAATAGACATTTCGCATTTTTTTAAAGAAAACAGTCGCTTTTTTATTATGCCTATGCTTTGCTCTCATCATGCAAAAACTTTTTATATAATATGTTATGATGATTATGAGTAATGTAACACCATACATTATGTTGTTATATCATGAACCCAAATAATTACTCTCCCACTGCTGGGCACTGGTCTCCTCTCAGAATGAGAGGGACTAAGCTACAGTCCACCAGTCTGGCTTAATGTGGCTTGGCAGATTTCACGCACCGCCAAGAAAATCTCTCAGCCATGCACGCATTCCGTCACGATATTTTCCTTCACCGTTTCAGCGAGTGGAAATTAATTATTAATTCGCACATGATTTCGAAGAATCAGAGGTATATGGATTTGATTTCGAGACCTATGACTTTGGCAGTCCAGTGGTCATAACTAGGCTATTATTGATGTTTTCATATTGTTACATATCGAAATTAATACATGAATTATCTCTGTCTTATAATAAATCGGTAAAACTATTAACAACTTTACCTGGAATTCGGAAAGCTTTCGTATGTAAGTAAAACTCACTACATTAACAGACAAATTTTATTAAAACAACATTTAGGTACTAAGTAACGTTATAATATTGTAGAAATAGTAAAAGTGTTAATATTATCATAATTTCGTTGTATGTACATACATCGTTGCCAAGAGTTCTGTTATACTTTAAATCTATCCCCAGACAATAACAATACTACTTTGCCATAATACCTACTTTAACTTGATTTTACAGTCTCGCGTCTCTCAGAACTCATTAAAAAGATTAATCCTTTTTCTCAATGGGTGGTAAGCAGGACGCTCGCGGATAATGGTTAAAATTAATATATAGATTCTATAATTTACATCTTTTCATGGACACGGATATAATAAAATTAGTTGACTAATGAGGTGCAGTTTGTAATTTGGATCTAATCGTGCCCAGTTAATGGCAATTGGGTCGGTCCCCTGTTACATGTGACCTAAACATACCGGCTTAGTGTGAGTGTAAACGTAGTACACTTCTGCCTAACCCTTCAGTGAATACAGGCGTGATAGTACGTATTATTACAAATTTATTTGGTCATTCATCCATTCTTTCTTTTTAATACTTTCTTTCTTTATAACAGTCAACAAAAGCCGTCGAAATTTTATTTATCCATTTTCTATGATTTCTAAATGCGGATGGAATATAAAGTAAGTACTAACAACAGGAAATTTAACAACTATATAAAGAAAACTTTTTGGTAACACATTTTCATAACACTTAAAGCTCGTGAATATTCTACAAGTAAAATCTCAACTAAGAGTGCCTAAGGAGAAGTTTTAAATCTGGACAATCATCATAAATACAGATAATTATTTTAAATAAACAATTTAGAGTACTGGGTACCATTTTTGATTATTTGACAACAAATGGCACTTGCATGTTGTTTTGTTGGAAATTTGTAATGCAAAACTTATTTTGAATCAGCATTTGTGTAACACTACACTTAGATTCAGCCTATTATCTACACAACATTGAAAATTGACACCATTACACAGTAAGCACATTCACCAATATTACGACATAGACGTATTTATATTCTATAACTTCTGAATATAAACTAGTTTATATAGTTTATATACTTAGAAATCATACAATACTTTGCTGGTGCAGGCGACTGCATCATCAGTACCATTTGTGACAGTTGAGGTGTTGGCAGTGCTGGCGGCAGCTTGGCTGGCGCTGGCAACAGCACCGGTGGTGGGTTTGTCAACTGCGATGGCACGGCCTTGCTCGTTTACAGGTCCCAGGCTAAGACCTTTGAAGGCAGTGCAAAGAGCGTCTAGATCAACACTTTTCCAAGCTCTACTGTAATTCTTTGTGTACAGTATGGGCTTCTTTATTTCCTTTTCCTTTTTGGTATCTTCATCTGTAAGTTAAATTTTTAAAAAAAAATAGGACTGTGTTTAACAAAGAATAATGAAGATAACACAAACAGAATTGGAAATTGGTGAGAATTTATTTTTGCGAGTGAACAATGATGCAGCTTTCAATTCCACTCAGGACAATTTTATTAAGACGCAGATGACGTTCGCTGGCTTTATACCTCACTCTTATGGGGTCTGCTACATACAAAAGTTTTTTTAAATAAATTTGGGACGCTTTTACACAACAACATCTAGTCCCAAACTAAGCAGAGCTTATATTATGGGTATATAATACTTATATACTTACATTTATAATACATAAGAAACACACTGAAAAACACAAAAAACTAGTGTTGTTTTATGTTCACCACGTAAATAAGGCTGTCCAACACTAACCCTAGACCACAGATGGTGTCAATTCTAAAGCTATACTGTCACTTAATTAACATAATTTTTGATTTAAATACCTTAGTAGGTTTGCGCAATTACTATATAAGCTCGTAAGTAGCAATTCAATACATTTAGAGAGACATAACAACGTTTAATGTAATATCATCATCAACCCATATACTGTCCCACTGCCGGGCACGGGTCTCCTCTCATATTGAGAGGGATTAGGCTATAGTCCACCACGCTGGCCTAGTGCGGGTTGGCAGACTTCACAAACCGTCGAGAAAATTCTCTAAGGTATGCAGGTTTCCTCACGATGTTTTCCTTCACCGTTTAAGCGAGTGATAATTAGTTATTAATACGCACATGAATTCGAAAAGTCAGAGGTACGTGCCTTGGGTTCATACCACTAGGCTATCACTGCTAATGTAATATACATTTTAGTTTTTATATTAACGACCTAAGCCAAAGCTAACCTTTTAATATCGCGACCCACTTAATCACTAAAAACTTAAGTAAATAAATGCTATCACTCACTACAATTATTACCTCTATCAAAGTTAAATATCAGCTAATAAGGACGGTGACCAGTCATCCTTTTTTTAGTGTCATGATCTATGCAAAATCATTATTATTTTAAACCCTATAGCAAATGTCTTATTTACTAACTAACATCGAGCCACCAGATTCAGAAATGACCCATTTATCAAAGATGGAATTATAATAGATTAGTAACCTGCCTCAACTTTGCACGGATACAATATAACAATAACATACATTAGACAAACAAACCTTCCGAAATAAAGTATCAAAATCTATTCTTCTAAAGTAAGCGGAGGAATATCATGACGGACACAGACACAGACGTTTTACGTGTAAATCTATCTATATGTCGTTTAAAGCTAAACTAAGCGCGACAGAACTTAGCAGCTTTGGTTTAGTAATGAAAATACAATACCGAATACCGTACAACTAGTATTTCAGTCAAAGTACTTAATATAGTCAACCGCGTAACTAATGTGCTGACCTACATTTGATCGACTAAGAAACAACGATGTTTAAGTTTATTAAGTACACAAACATACCTTGGTTTTGGTTGATCATCTTGAGGCAGTAAATTAAAATTTTCGTGGCAGATATAAAATTCAGATTGTGGAGCAATGGCCCACCTGGCAAACAATTTATCGATTCCGCCGTAAAACCGCGCAGTTGCAATGCGAAGGTCAAATGCATACTACAATGTATGTATATAAATATTGCGCCTATTTTTTAAAATAGGGTTGTTCTCGATGGCAAGTCTACAGTTGTCTATCAGTTTGATACGTAGTGAAATAGTGAAGTACTCATATGAATTTTAACTCACACTGCCGATTTAAAATTTCGATTATACTGTTACCATAAGTCATTTTTGTAAACAATTTTATGAGTAGTTTGATCGTCAAAACCTGAAGGTGGACATTGCCTTCGATGATCTTTTGGCCAATTATTAAATCATGATATGGGTTCTCGATACCTTATTTCGTAAAAATAAATTATATAATGGTTATAGGTCTTCTCTTAAAATTAAAATGTATGGATATTTAATGGGAAAATAAATCTTTATTGTTTAGACCATAGATATTATTTATTACTTTTTAGTGTAAATGGTAACTGATAACATGATATTGAATACTGTCAAACACCAGTTCACTGTACAAAGGACGTAGAAGGTTACAGTCAGAATCATAAATTGGCATAGACCCCTGGCTAACACATGAGTAACTGCTTTTGTCTCGTTCTATCTTATGGCATGCAGAAGTATGTAGGAAGGAGAAAAATGCATCCTGGTCTATTTTACATTTTTTAGAATATCGCAACATGAGCCGTGTTATGCTTTTAAAGTTCTGTATCAACCCGGCCAAATTGGGTAGTACTTATGTCCTTATAGGTATTATGTTTGCTCCAAAGCTTGACAGCTCGTGCAATGAACTGTTTGACTTGTTCGCGTATTCTTTGTTTATCATTTGGGGTTATCTCTCATGGATAAGTTACGTTTTGATATTAACTATATAAATAGGATATGAAAATAGGTACTGATTGTGGGGATTCTGTGGCATAATACCTTGAGTGGTTGGCTTCAAATCACATTCTTTACATAAAGATGAGATTAACTATCAATCGATAAGCTTTGCTATATTGTTTGTCGAGTATAACCTTTTAACCGAATAGAAATACATAACAAACGTCGCTGAATTACTCCAAAGCAAATACCAGACATAATATCTGTTTTAATAAAAGTTTTAGCGAATATTCGGTAACTACTTTAAGGTTAGCTTGATCATTTTTATTTTACAGATTTCCTAATGACAATGTACGATTTGAAAAAAGAACATAGATGGGAAATAATTAAAATAACATACAATATAATAGTATATTACTTATACTTTAATAAATTTAATGTAATAGTTACTTAGACTCACAAATTAAATCAGTTTGAAACCAGTGGCTTTATTTGAAAACTATCAATTGCCCCATTGTGTTTTCTTTTTAATTCTGGTGTTTAAATGTACGTTGTACCTATGTGCTCAAAACTAATTTAACTGCAAAAATCAGTCAGATCTAATTTTGACTAAGGATGTTGATCAAAAGTTTTGAGCTGAGGTATTTGAATTTCGTAAACAGCTTGTAAAATTAGTAGTAGCTGACGCACAAAAACAGTAGGTACCTGAAAAGAAAAAAAGGAGGAATAGCACCTAGTTCTCTTTTTGTAAGTAACAAAAAGAAATGAGATCCCATCAAAAACATATCATTTGCAAATATACAAGTTTAAACTTGAGACTTTTTTGTACATGTTATTTTTTTTATAGGATGTAATACATACACCAGTAATAAAATTTTAAATATTTCACTGACTCCTGACAAGGCAGGGGTACAATTGATGCGCTAATTATTGCAATATTTTCCTAATAATTACGTATGTTAAGATCAAACAGACTGGTTATGGACTGATATAGGATATACTAGTCCAGTTCTTGTTGGCAGGCACATTAATATACTTAATCAGGCCTAAATTCCATAGAACTAATTACTTAACTCATTTTACACTAAAAAGTAGCAAAGCAGTGAAATTTATGGTTTCCCACCAAATTACTATAAGACGATAAGAAACTATCACCGAATAACTTTATGTCACCCATTAGCCAAAGTTTGCCCTACTTAATATTAATAACATAATATTATAATTTTCCGAACAGGAATTAAAAAAAAAATGAAATCTCGGTGTTTACGCAGAATATGCACGATCATGAAAAACGAACGAGACAGGAATTGAGTGATATTTTATCTCTCTATTCCTGTCTCGCCAAATGGAATAGGCATGATTTCGACAAGGATAGTTAGAGTGTATTGTATTGCTATCTCATGACTCACGCCTGTAAGACCGCGTACCACGTGCACAAAACAAAAATATCATTTCCCCCGTACTAGGAATCTAAATAGAGAAGTGACACTAACATAAATAAGATTTCTATTCCAAAAACTAAAATAATAACAGGGATACGGTAAGGGTACATTATTGTGAGGTATTTTTATTACCTAGTAATAAAAAAGAAATTCACTTTGTAATAGCAATAGCAGTGCCGAGTAAAAATGGCGGCAAAAACTTAGTATGGAACTTATGAATCAGACACGGTAGTGAAATGTCCGGGCTGCGTAAATACAAAGTCTACTTACAAACCAGAGCGTTTTACGTGTCGCTATTTTACCAGTCCCTGCAATGTTATCAACATTTTTGTATTTCATAATCACGTACACAATAATAATCAAATAATCATTCGGATCTTCCGATACTTGTTGGTATATACCTATTTAGGTTGGTTTTATCCAATTTTGCTAACGGTTTCTGTATAAGCCGGGCCACTGCAGCAGTGTTACCTTTGGATACTATGTTCCTGAAATTTATATCTAGTCTTCTACAATTCATTGATGATAATTTATCAGAATAAATTAAATCATAGGTATATTATGTATCATTGATAGTTTTTTAGTTTTGAGGTAATAGAACTCACCTGCTGAATTTCTTTAGATTTGTACCACTGCATTGCCAAAATATTGTGCTGCTAAGCAATAGGCTGAAGATCGGGCTCTGTGGCGTTCAGTAGGAGAAGCCTATATCCAGCAGTGGTCGAATATGAGCTCGTGATGATCAAACAATAATGTGCTAACATCAGTAACAACAGAGCTTTCAGCAAATAACAACGCACTAATAATGACCACTGGTGATGTTTGCCTCTATAAGCTGAATTTGCCACTTATTTACTTTTTGTTTTCTTACTACCACATACTGAGCAGCCATACGATAAGATCAGAGTTATGTGTAAACTCCATGTTTCCTATTAAGGGCAATCAAGTGTTTTTTGATTAAATACTTAATTACTTGCGTACGTCTTAATACGGAAACAAAATAAACTTTTAATTTGCGTAATATGACAACGTAAGGCGTTGAATTGATATATATATTTGTATGAGGTGGTGTCGAGAATGTAGGAATTTCAGGACTTTCCGCAGCTCAGAGCGTTGAGACATAAGTAGGTTTTGAATGTAGGCGACCTGGTCGCTCCCGCCTTTAGATCGATAACGGGGCGTCCGTGTCGGCAAACGCAAATAGAACATACGAGTTGTCTTCTTCACTCTAATAGGATTCCCCATAAGAGACATAGCAAAGCTTTAAACCTCAAATAAAATTTATAATACGTTTTCTGATCCAAATTTAAAATTGTAATTCGAAACAATTTGAATATTTTCTTGTGTCTTGAATGAAAATATTCGAAGCAAATAAAGCTGGCTCCGCATAAAATAATAACAAAATAGAAATCCTGAATCGCGCTATCGAAGTTTATGGCTTAAGTTTCTAGCGAAGACAATTTCAAGTATATCTGCCGGGAGGTCCGTAGCTACGCCGTAAACCAGTAGAGACGGCAAGTTCTCTATGGCTGAACCGTAAGGTTCAAAACTGTTACAAAAAACCCAAAAAAAAACAAAAAAACTCAAAAAGTAAAAAAATAGTAAAAAAATAGTAAAAAATGAGACCTAAAAATCTCGACACCACGGATGTAGCTAATTTGACCTCCTTTTTATAATCAAAAGTATTTTTAACTTTCATAAAATAAAAAGTATATTGAGAATATACTTTTTATGATTTTTTTCCAATGTTCTTGCTTTTTTTTTGTTATTTATAATGTTTTAAACACAAATATTACGTCTGTGTGTTCATAAAAGGCCATTATTACGTCAATACCGCAGCAGTCTTATAAATAATTTTGATAATCAGCGAAAAATATTGTAATTAACTTTTTTTTTCTATAAGTTTTAATAAATAAAAGCTAAGGGTGTACTATATTATTTCCTAATAAGTAAAATAAAATGCGAGTACCGGAAACGTCCTCCAATTTTTTTTTGTAATTGAAACATTTTTAATTTATTTTTGTCTATAAATATTCTTTTATATAATATTTGGACCATTACTAGATTTTTACTTACAGTTTCTACTAGTGTTTAACATCGAAGAGACTAACTCCTTATATGTTTTATAGAACTAAAAAATATTATTATTATATATAAAAACTTCGTAATACCGCTAATAACTAGACATTGTTTGTGCTGCGGACTGCTACGTGCGTGTAGCAATCTGCTACGCGCGTGTAGCAATTTGCTACGACCGCGTAGCAATTTGCTACGATCGCGTAGCCAGCAAGCATTAATTTTTTTTCCATAGGACTTGTAGTTTTTCTGTGAATCGAGATGACCCGTTTTTGACCCTTAAAAACGCACACCCATCCTCTTCCCGACCTCAGATCGCCCGTAAATTATATTTCCTCTCATTTTTGTTATATTATCTTCCTTTTCCAATGGTTTCATCCTACTATAATTTTGCTTCACTTTTTATCATTTTCAAAGGCTTCGGCCCTGGTCTGGTATGTCACTGGAATACGGCGAGAGAAAAAAATTATGTGCTGATTTTATTCCAAATAATATTTTGATAGGCCATCATTATTTTGTGTGCTTGCTAGCAATTCTAAAATATCTTTTGATTTTTATTTATTACTGTAGGTACCTACCCGCAATGTTTTTTTTAATTGTGTTAGAATTTTTTTTCACACTCCGGTTTAAACTGTGCTTTTTGTGTCAGTTCGTCGTGTTTAGTTTAGTTTTAGTTTTATTAACTAGATGATTTCCACATTTGGAATTCATTATTAGAGGATATCAGGTGTGGAGGCGGCCTTGGCCATAGAGCACACAGAAAAAAAGAAACCTATATTTCATTTAAAAAATGTATAATTATGTCTGAAAAGTCTTTAAATAAATAAATAGATAATTAAAGGATATCAGGATTTCATAAGTAAAATAAAAAAGTTTATTATTTTTTTCTTTGCAAGTATGCAATACTTAGTTTAGTTTGTTTAGTATAATCACCATAATATATATATGTATTAACATTTTTGTAATATTCGTTAGAGTAGTATTAATATATCTATTTTAAACATTGGCATAAGTAACATAATAGTAGTTAAATTCTATCCAAAAAACATTAAATTGATAAAATATCAATATTTAAACAATATTTGGTACAAACCTGTGTCGCAGGCGGCAGAAACTAAAAATATGGTTAAAGTTAATAAAACTGTTTGAATTTAAATAATTATGTTTTAGGCCAGGAAAAATAGGTTTTGTTATTACATTTTCTATGAAAATTAATATAATCACCTGTCATACATGCCTTTGTAAGAAATATTGATAGATAGATAGAATATTCTATATTGTACACCAAGAAGCTTAATAAAATTAAACATATAAACTTAAAGTAGTACAATTGGCGGTCTTATCGTTAAGAGAAATTTCTTACAGACAACCATTAACTAGAAATATATCAGTATATATCTTATACTAATCAAATGTTTTGTTTTATGGACTATACGAAGTTATTCAAATTAATGGACTGATGAATGGAACTAAGTCATCATAATAAGTTACTGCAGTTATCCTGTTAGATAATAGTATATGCAATGAAATGATATTTCTTTTCTGTAAATAGATCTTTTGAAGACACTTTTACAAGTCAATGTTTTGAATTTTTTATGGTAGATGGCGCTGGCATTTCTTAACAGACGACCTCTGAGAAGAAACACCAAAACAAACTCGGAGAATCATGGTCTCTTTTAAATCTAGACATAAAAATATGAAATATGTTTCACAATGTAGGGCAATGTCTGAAATGGCCTTTTGAAGAAATAGCCACAGCGGCTTTGAGTATCCCAGCCGAAGGCATGCATCAGTCATTGTGTAGCTCGACTATAATAGAGGGCAATTAACAACCCGTCGCACGACGATACCAGATAGGCGGAAGATTTAAGTAAACCTCATAAAAATATCCCAAAGCACCCGACAATTAAAACCTTTGCATGTTTGTATATCTAGCCTACATATTACTCACATTTACATAGTCTGCAAAGAGTAAGTTTCAATACAAATATTTTCCAATAATGTCAATCATTTCGGTATAAAATAATCATCACGATATCAGTTTAAATAAATCAAATAATAATAATAATAATAATAATAATAAATTTTATTAACACACACAAAGTTAGGTAACATACAGAGATAGAAAATACAATGAAAATTGACAATACAAAGGTAGAGATAGCCGTGGGCCCCAAACTAGGCACAGCCTGTATCTTGGTGGCCCAGTATTAACAGTAAAGTCAAATCGAGTTGCCGAACGTTCATTGTGACACAGCACAGCCGGACAAGTGATTGATAATGGAGGTAGTGATTAAAAATTATAAACTTGAAAATAATAATAATAATGAAAATGAAAAATAATAATAATAATGAAAGTAAGCATAAATAACAATCAGAAACTAACATAAAATATTGAAACGAATAAGAATGTGAATGACCATTAAAATTTAGAATGCACAAACAGAAATCAACTCATCACTATAGCATCATAATGTGTGAAAGAGTGATGAGAGTTGTGTGTGTTTGTGCGTGTGTTAGTGCGTGTGTGTGTACGTGTGTGTTAACTACGGAAGGGGCAGGAAAAGTGCTAGTTATGCCAAGGAGCACAAGATGGTTTCTGTTTCGTCATAGGTCAGATTTCGAAGCCATGCCTTTAAGGTAACCTTGGCTTCGAGTACGTTTCCAGGGATCCTTAGTGTAGATTTGTTGACTGTGTTGAAGACACGAACAGGCAGAAAGAGTGAAAACCGGGTAGCAAATACCGTTCTCACTCTAGGGATTGGTAGTCTGTCAGCTCCTACCCTCCCTCTTTGGGTGTAAGTGAATTGTCTTCCTGACGCCGTAACAAGTTTAAGCAGAGATTTCAGGATGTAGAGCTGTCGGACGCGCAAGACCTCTGCTTCCTTGTACAGTTCGTCTGTAGGATATCGTCGCGGTTTTCCAAGAGCGACTTTAAGAACAGCCCGTTGAGCACGTTCGAGTTCTAGCATATAGGACTTGGCCGCGCTACCCCAGACACCCACACAGTATTGGAGAAGCGACTGACAAAGAGCTAGGTAGACTTTCCTGCATATGTCTTTCGGGGCACTAGCACGGAGGAATTTCATTATATAAATGAACTTACGAACTTTTTTGGATAGTGTCGAGATATGTTCCTTAAAAGACAGGTTCTGGTCAATTATGATGCCTAGGTATTTTATTGATTTGACTCTGACTATATTGTTACAGCAGCAATCCGTGGCATGACAGTGTGTGTCATGAATTTTAATATTATTAATGTCCGGATGGCAGGAACGACTGATATGAAATGTTAT
Organism: Acronicta alni; assembly: GCA_964056405.1. Lineage (NCBI taxonomy): Eukaryota > Metazoa > Arthropoda > Insecta > Lepidoptera > Noctuidae > Acronicta > Acronicta alni. Next base: position 18,790,970 of record OZ043913.1, read on the forward strand.
GAAATTGGATTTTTCAACATTTAGGGTTAGAAGATTTCTATCGAGCCATTCAGATACAGTGCGCATGCCGTTTTCTGCGGCGTCTATGGCGTCTGCCCATGTATCACCGTGGAATAGGATTGCCGTGTCATCTGCATAACAGATCATATCCGATTGTGGGATAGTTAATTTTAGAATGTCGTCCATGTACAAGGTAAATAACGTTGGCCCGAGAACACTGCCCTGTGGCACGCCATGAGTGACTGGAAGGCTTTCGCTAAAACTATCCCCGATCACAACATACTGCTGTCTGTCCGTTAAGTAACTTCTAAACCAGTCCCGAGGAATACCTCTTACACCAAGGCAATCGAGCTTTTTTAGTAGTATTTGAATAGAAACTGTGTCGAATGCCTTGGCCAGGTCAAGAAAGATACCAATTGACCGTTGGCCCCCATCAATCTTTGACGAGATAACATCAGTCAGAAGTTCTATAGCTTGCTCTGTGGACCTTCCACGTCTAAAGCCGTATTGACGATCTGACAACAGGCTATGGTTTTCAAGAAAACTAATGAGGCGGTTATTCACGAGCTTCTCCAAGATCTTAGACGTGACACAAAGCAGAGAGATAGGCCTATAGTTGTTAACACATTCTTTAGAGCCCTTCTTGTAAATCGGCGTAACAGCTGCCGTCTTCCAGCAGTTAGGAAAAGTACCCGTTGACATGCTCAGATTACAGATGTGCGATAAGGGACTCAATATAAATGGTTTAATGTGCTTAAGGAGACGCGGATGGATCCCGTCAGAACCAGGTGCACTATCGTCTTTCAAGCCAGCAATTATATTGTCAATTTCGTATTTGTCAGTTGGATGAAAGAACAGAGAGTCCCTGCATTGATTTACGATAGTAACACCATTGCAAAGTTTCTGCTCCGTAGTTTGGAGTTTGTTTAAAATGTTGAGTGCCAAGCGCTTACCTGCTGAGGCGAAATGGTTGTTGCAGTTATTAATGGATGAAGAGGTATTTTCTTCGGACTTAAGCAATTCTCGGTTGTCGTTAGACTTCTTCGGGAATGCACAAATGTCCTTTATAACTCGCCAAAGCTTTTTCGGCTGGTTTGTGTGGTTTTCTAGCTCTTTACCTTCGTAATCTGCCTTGCGTTTATGAAGGATGGCGTTACAAAAGTTTCTATATCTGGTATAGACGTGTTTTAACTCGAGGTTTGATGGTTGCAATTTCACTTGAGTATGAAGCGAGTCTCGATGGTGTATGCACCGCATCAAGCCAGCAGTTACCCATGGCTTCAAGTTAAACTTTGAACGGCTAATTTTAATTCTTTCCGTGTGTTTTTTTATTATATCCGTTAAAAGTTTGTTGAACAGTAGAACCGCGTCGTTTACTTCTGTTTTAGATATGACTTCACTCCAGTCTAGTTCACTAACTTCATTCGTGATCTTAGAGTAATCTATTTTTATTTTATACCTGCTGCGTGGCGGATTGCTAGCTTTTGACAGGAGGGTACCTAAGATAACCAGGTCATGGTCTGTTATTGATGATTTGCAAACCAGTCCTTGTGTAGAACCCTTAGTTCGAATAAACGCGTGGTGTATATAATGTCTGAATATTATAAATACTACAAGAATTTAATAGCCTCGTTCATTAGAGCGGCTCAATAATCGGCTAATAATGTTAGATTATTAATAGTAGGTATAGTATTCGGTTCGTACATACATAGCAATGCTATCTGTGTTCTGGATATGGGACCCTATGGCAGTCATTTGTAATATATTTTGTATAGCATACCATAAACCAATAGTACAAGTTTATAAAGAATGGAAATCGGCGCTAAAAGAAGTCTCTTACAGACAACCTTTGCATGGACTTAAGAGAAACGGAATGGCGATAACTAGGTGGTCTGGCTTACATGAAAATAAATCTGAAATTATGATGATGCTACCTTCAACTCATTCACCTTCCTGATTTAATTGAATTCATGAGCTGAATGATTGGTTACTATCACAATCAATGACATATACGAGGTATGTGCACGACGTATGTGGTATATAATATTATATGCTTATTCCAACACACGTGCACACATGAAGTAGAACTTCATCCAGTGCCAGGATCAAAAATTCAGACGTGGTTATAGTGGAACCCGTCAGCATGGTTTTGGCATATCAAATATTGTTTCGAATGCAAACGACCCTGACAGGCTCCAGCGCCCACTGGATCCCTTTAACTAGCGAGGCCTCTCCTAACTTCATAATAGAAGGCACACGTGTATCAAACACATGCGCTACTTACCAGGGCCATTTTCTGCTTGGACGGCGGACTCTTCAAGTCAGCCGCCCGTAGGCCACAGCTCACGGATGCCGGAGGTCAGTCTGCGCCCAGCGCCCGATGCGTCTACTGCGGATCGGAAGAGGGGTGGACGATTCTCTCTACATTTACGACTTCTTTATTATACAGAAAATCTCCATAGATCATATGTCACTAAGGAGGCGGCAGAATTTACTGAACTCCTACCGACTAAACATGCGTTCTTTTTCAGCATATCTATTTAAAAAAAAAATTGGGAATTGACTCAAGAAAAAGTTATTTGAGATTTTAATAATAAAGAGCCAATAACATTTTACTATCAAATATTGGCAAAACAGCTATCTTAAATAAAAACCACAGACCCTCCTGCTACTTGTCATCGTTTGTGCTAGCCAGAATTCTGAAAAGCTTGACAGCCAATTTCATCATCAACTCGCATACTGACCCACTTCTGGGCACGGGTCTCCTCATACCTACCACCACGTTGCTGTCCTAATGCAGGTTGGCAGACTTCAAGAGAAAAAGAAAATCTCTAAGGCATGCTGGTTTTCTTACGATGTTTTCCTTCACCGTTTAAGCGAATGATAATTGTTTATTAATATAATTAAATATTTGGAAAACCAAGTCATAAACTAAACAAAATAAGCATTATACAATATAGGAAACAGAGAGCTAATTATAGCAGGTCTTCACGAATAGATGTTTGAATATACATAGAAACAAAAGAAAACACGTGGACAAAGAAGTTTAAATAAATTCAAACTAAACAAGAAAAAAAAACTCCAATTAACTCGTGGTTTAGGAATAAATTCAGACTGAGGCACCCGTCTTCATGATTAATTAATAATACGCACATGATTGTGAAAAGTTAGAGGTTTGTGCCTTGGATTCGAACTTGAGACCTTTGACTTTGCAGTTCAATGGTCATATTACTAGGCTATCTCTGCTTATCCAGACTGTCAGTTTATGCCTAGGATATCAATATTACTCAGAAATGGAATGAATCGCTTCGTGTAAAATACTCATTTTTAATCAACATTTTGTTAATATTGTTATTTTACACATAATCATCATCATCAGCCCATATTTGTCCACTGCTGAACGGAGGCCTCTCCTAGTGAACGCCACAAAGCCCTTCCGCAAGTCGTCACTCCTCCTGAACGGCGGGCGTCCTACAACTACACTTATTTTACACAGTTAATGATAGTTATTATATTCCATCAGAAACATTACTATGAAAAAGGTGCTGATTTTTTGACACAGGTACACATTAGCATTGGGTAAATCATAATACTTGTTTTTTTTTTGTGATGTTTAGAGTTAGAGATTATGCACTTTCTACCGTGTGGCTACCGTGGAATAAACTTCGTTGTGGATTACTTTCGGTCCTGTTCCTTGTGACAGTCAAGGGGGCTGTTAAATATACCAGATCGCTATGTGATTTCTACATTTAATCAGCAATAGCCCAAGTTCTCCTATCCAGACTATAAGCTTGTATACATGCTCCTAGTTACTTATCAAAATACTCATAATTAACAGGAATAGTACTCAGAAAACTGGCTACTGTCGACGGAAATACAGATTTAGACTAGTTTTTTATTATGAGATTAGTTTTCAGTTGTACATAGGCCAGCACATCAAGCTTCCCCAATCTGTCAAATATCTTTAATAGATTTTCAACTAAACACTCAATAATATGGTTCGTATTCAATTGGAAAATATTACAGTTTTGGATAGCTTCACCTGCTAGCGTCAGTACGTCTACAAATTTCTTCAATAATCTAATCTTTAAACCGTCATAACTAAAAGACTACTTAATTTTAACCCTCATTGGCAAGGGTCAATGTGTTTTAAATGACTTCAAGTATAGGCAAAGGTCGAGTTTACAATCGGCCAGAGCAAACTATCTTACTGGTACAAAAATAATTCTCTAGAATTATGAGGACTATCATAATGTACAAATGGTTTTTTTTTTGGAAACGATACGTTTCTGACACCACCTTTTGTATAAGAAGTGACTATTAGCACATGGTTAACGGAAAGAAATAAAAAAACAACGCACAATTATTATTATATTTGTATTTTTATAAAACCAATACAGGAAAACTTACGTTACTCTAAAACATAGACTTATTCTTATAGTATGTATTTGCTGTTGGTGTACTTAATAAACAATAAGAATATAATGTATGGTTACTTGAATTTACATTGTCTATATGCTACAGGGTGATTAGTATAGAAAACAAGGATAATAATTAATGAAATAACAATTTACATGCCTTTGAATTTAAGTTGCAATGAATGCGACACACATAGGCTATGATAAAACATCAAATCCATTTAAAATTAAGAATAACTTTGACCTCGTTGATACGTATCAATATAATATATTATATTCTTCACATGCTTAAAA